>JBAMBO010000245.1:0-69167 GCA_037044535.1 Lordiphosa magnipectinata | reverse complement strand
AGGCAATTCCTTCTATAATTGAGTAGGATGGAGTGTTTTTAACCATTATTTATTTGTAGTCGAGTCGTGATTAGATAGTGTAAAATTTATGGAGATGGTGGTGAAGGAATGGTGGAGAAACATTTCAATGGTGTGTTCCCTGATGTAAGTTTTAGAAAATATTGAATATGTACATTATCCCTATTGTAGTGGGATTTGTGAAAAAAAAAAGTAAAAGTAAACAAGTTGAAACGTGTTTTGCCCTTTTGAGATCCGTTTTAATGAACAAAATTATGAAAAATTATAAATGAGAATTAAAACACACAAATTATTTTGCAGAGAGTAGAAAAATGAAGCAGAAGAAGTGGCGAAGGGAGCTGTGCCGGATTCTTTTTTGATCAAGTGAGTACTTTTTTACATACTCTGGGGTTGTAAAGTGGTTAATTGTTTAGCCATTCTGGAGTCCGTTGTATTTTGTTCATTCAAATCGTTTTACTAAATTGAAATTTTTTTTCCTCTTTTAATTGTTTCTATAGCAAAGGAAGACAAAGTAATTGTGTAGTCAAAGGGATGCACTGGCAGCGACAGGACATTCCAAATCCCCAAAGAAGAGGAGACTCGAAAGATCTGGATGAATTCGTTGAAGCTGAAAGAGGCTAAACAACGAGCCCGCGTTTGCGATAGGCATTTTCGAGTGCAAGACCTCGAGTGGAAGAGACTACGTAAATGTAGTTATCCCATTGGAAATATTGGTAAGTAATTAAAATTCTTAAAAGATTTAATTTAGAATATATCCCACCCAGCATTTCGAAGATCATTTTAACAAGAATCACATTTGTGAGTCTTTTTCGAGCCCATTTTATGATTAAGAATGGATTAATTTCATGTGCGATTTAAGGAATACTCGAAAATGACTTGTTCATTTGCTCAAAATGTGATTCATTAAAAAACCACTCGAAAAAGACTCGCAAATGATTCGAAAATGAGTCGAAATTTATCAGAAAAAAATTTCAAAGTACTGGAAAAAATCAAATTTTTTATTTTATTTATATAATATATATTCTTAATTTACTACTTTTATTACAAATATTTCTAATATTTTTAATTTTTTTTTAGAAAAATGTGAAATGTGAAAATTTAAATATCCTGAATAAGGATAAAAATATAGAAATTGCAATTTTAGATACATCTGCGGATGAAAAATTTCCAATTTCGTCTAAGGATGAAAAATTTGAAATTTTTAAACAAGATAGCAATAAAGAACCCTTGAATAAAGGAGCAAAATTCCACATCTTGGAGAAAGATAATGAAATTTTAGAAATTTCTGTGATAGATGACAGTGTCAAGTACTCTGCAGAAGAGTACGCTCAAGAAACAGATGATGACAGCCTAAAGAGTGAAAATATCTCTTTAAAATTAAAAATTCATAGTTTGGAGAGTGAAAATAGCTCTTCAAAATTAATAATTGATAGTTTAGAGAGTGAAAAACCTTCTCACAACTGCGATGATATGAAATTTCCGGAACGGATTTATAAATTAGAAAATAAATTAAACGAGTTTCAAGAAATGCATGAAAATGCGTAAGCGTTTCATTCTGTTTTGGCAACGAAACGTGGCATTCATTCCAATCAGAAAGAAAAACCTGTGAGATGGTTTAAATAAAAATGATGAGTCTTCCACAACCGCTACAGGAATGCTTGCATTCATGGTACGTGGGTTGTTGTCAAATTGGAAATTCCTGCTCGGTATTTAATTTATTAATCATAATGTTACTGCAAAACAGTATGCACATATGATTACAAGAGCTGTGAAATGTTCTACTTATGTTGGCCTGAAAGTTCGAGCCATAGTCAGGGATCGCTGCGCTATTAATATTAAAGCGTTTCGTATTATTGAAAATGAAGACCTTTTGGAGAAACCAAGGCCTGAATTTATAATTGACTATGTGCACCTTTTTAAAAGTGTTAGAAAAAAACTTTTGAACCACAGTATTGAAACTCCTGATGGTATTGTTAGTTGTGATGTAATAAAGAAATTTTATGACACTGACAAAACTCAAGGACTACGCTTTGCACTAAAATTGTCGGAGAAACATGTTGATACGAACAATTTTGAAAAAATGAGCGTTAAATTGCTGAAATTGCTGAAAGCTGTACAAGTCTTTTCGACGACAGTATGCAACGCCATTGAGCTGAGCTATAAAGATGGTTCGTTAAAATTACTTCAAAATGCACTCGCAACAGCAAAGTTTTTGCGGACCATGAACAATGGTTTAGACTTGCTGAATAAAGGCAGTTATCGATCAGATGGTGTAATGCAAACTCAGATTGATGATTTCATAATATAATTGGAGTCCATTCGTATTGTTAGCACAACAATATATCCAAGGTCAAAATGTTTTGAAGTCCTGTGCTCTGCCTTTAAAGGAATCGGCAATGTTTGCAATAACCTTCTGAAAGAAGAAGGTGTCAATTTCATTTATGCAAGCCGATTCAACCAAGATGCACTAGAGAATTGCTTTGGCTTGATTCGCAGTAGATTCGGTTCAAATACCAATTCAACTGCAGCTGAAGCTCTCTGTGGTCTATGAAAATTGTCCCAAATACACGTTTAAAGAATGCTAATTGTCAGTCAGACGACGACTTTTCGTAAGACTGGGCATTCAACCCTAAAATGGGTTATAACTTAACCGAAACAGGTGAAAGTCCTTTCGATGATGCCGGAGAACTCTCCTCTTTGGTATAGACATGCAAGCGAATCAGAATGTCCGAATGACAAGGTCCAAGAACGTAACGCATTGCGTTATTTGCTTGGGTAAGTCATTTTAAAGAAACTAAACACCGTGAATTGCAGTCAATGCGAAAAAAATCTGGAAAAGATTGAGGAGTTGCAAAGTCGAACCGAGCAATTCATTGTGGCGAAGAACTATAGTTCTTCAGAACTATTTTTAAAAAATCCATCTGATGCCATGTTAGAAATAGCATTGACACATTTGGAAATACTCAAAAAGAGGTTTAGCACATGTCCGAATCAAGTTAATATTAAATTTAAGATTATAAAAGCTTGCGTTCAAGAGACTAATGTTCATTATTGGTTTGCACAAGACAATTTGTGTCGAGAACATAGAAAAGGCATTTTAACACTGCTAATAAATGTTCCATTGCTACGTCATTGCAGATGGATGCAAGAGGATATTCTTAAAGAACAGAAAGCTCGAATCGAAGCAACAAAAGATAATAAAATAAGAAAAGAAATTGCTTCCCGTCCTCAAAAGAGAACAAGCTTTCATGATGTGGAGAATGTACATTCCCCATAGTTCAAAGAAATTGAAAAAATTAATGTATTTGTAAGAATTTTCATGAGTTTACAAAATGCAGACAACTGTAGTGGCCAGAGAATCTCACAATGGTTAATGGTTCATATTTTGGATACCGTTAGTTACATATCTATCCTCTTTGCTTCTCACTAAAAGCAAAGCATAGATCAAAGATCGCTCTCGCTTGGAATTATCTTGTTTGAAAGCTCTTCTTGCTTTTCGATTTCGCTACGCGTGCTCTGCTTAGCGACCACGATGTTCTTTATCTTTTTTGCCTTTGAATGTGACTGACGTGCATTGCACCGTCACGTAAATTTTGAAACAAAGTACAGCCCAAAAGTGTTTTACAAAATAAGAAAAGAAACTTAAACAATTTGCAAGTGCGAAATACGGCCTAAAGTGAAGACGCATAAGGGTAGCATCCCCGTGGAATATTCTCCACATTTATCTGTTGTACTGGCGTACATACAGCAATACACGGTTGCAGAAAAACTTCTGGCAGAAAGGTGACATTTAATGGCTTAGAAAGGTCCAGTGCAGGTGCTTAATAAATTCTTCTCTTAGGGAAAAACGCTTACTTCTTGGGCAAGTGGCCAGCGCAGCACCCCCGCCTAGCGCGACAGCGCTTTTACTACATTTGTACACATGTACATAGGTGCTGTGGCTGTCGAGAAATCACTCGCCCGGCTCAGACTTGCACACCGATTTTGTTTTCCTTTGGATAATTTTGGCCAAGTTGGTGAAGACAGTGCATTCAACAGAGAAACGATTTTGTGGTTATGTTGGCGAATCCACCGTGAACGTGCATTGTGTTCCAGACACCTACCTTTGCATACATATCGTACATACAGACGTCTCTCATTATAGACACACACACATTCACACCGACCGCTAAGTAGCTGTATAAAACAAAGACATACTAAATTTTTCTAGCACTCAGCGAGAGTGGAGTTGCCAGACTACGTGAATTTCCTTTCGAGGGCTTCCCAAATAATTTCGAATCATGCTTGTTAATTGCAATTAACTTTTAATAATTCGCTTTTGCGAATAATTTTTGCTCAATTTAATTTAGAAATCTTTACTGCCCTAACGGGTAAAATAAGTTCATTAAACACTTTGTAAAACAGTTGCCATTTTCGTTCATATGAACATGAACCTTAATTTTAAAACTAAATGTTTAACTAAAATAAGTCGAAGTAATCTTTAGATTTTAGTTTATGACATATCAGCAGCTTCTCCACTTCCGTTTAAATTGGTTTTTTTTGTAGTCCAAATACTAATTTTATTAATCACAGCCTCACAGCAGCTACGTCGAAGGGTCCTACGACCATCGTGCAGCGATGGATATACATGTGAGTTAAATTTGTAAGAAAACGAAACTGAACCAAGTGAAGTAAACCGATTTAAAACCTTACTGCGAATATAGCTGCTCATATCTCATATCTCAATTATTAGATTAAGTAAAAAAGCCATGTGCTAATCCAGTTATTTTCTTTTGCAACTATGCTATACTTTTTATACCTATATATGAAATGCTCTTTGAAGTAATGAATACTTAATGTTCTGTTAATAAATTTATATCTGTCATAACCAACATGCCTAGACAAAATCGAGTAATTTAGTTCTTCTAACATTGAGATAGGGGCAATTTATACATCAGCTCCGTGAATTGTCATGGTAGGGTGGGTGAAGACGAGCGTATGAACAACTACAACTGGTTCATACTTTAGGAAGAACTAAGGCTAAATCGTCATCGCTAATTCTCAATACTCTGTCGGGTCTATATGATCATAACCTTTGTGTTCCTTTTTTTTATTTTGATATTTAACTTATTTGAGTAGTTTCTGTAACGTGCACTTTATTTATTATGTTAATGTGCTTTGGGTATGTAAGAATAGGAAAGAACCCCGACCTCCGACGAGCAAGCATAGAGCGATGCATAGTGCACAAAAACCCCTACTTCCTCTACCCACTCGATGGCGTTGCCTCGATAGCAGGTGAACCTTTAACAAGTGTACACCGGGACATTACACAACCTGAAAAGGCTCCCAACAAAAAAAAGCGATGAATAATGGTAAGAATACCGTTGAAGGCTGTCCGATCTACCTGCCTTCATCATTTATGGTACAGCTAAGATCGCTGATTAGGAAGAGTGGTTCCCTTCGAACCAGTCATATAGCTTAGATTCACTAACACAAGTAAATAAACACCCTTACAGATTTTTGCACTTATTATTGAATAACATTTATGCTTTACAATAGTGCTGCTTGCGGCCTCGAGGTCAAGAAGAAAACTCATTTGTTGATTTGTTTCCAATATATTTCGGATGCACATCGGCATCCGTCTTCAGGGACACTACAAGGAACAATTCACCAATTATAACAATACATTTAAACAAAATTTTGAACATTTTTACATACAATATTTAACACGTCTGTACCGCTTGACGTGGAGTTTAACACTAAGCTATTGTTTGTTCAGTAGGTGTCTGTATATGTGGGCGCAGTTGTCGGTGTCCGTTTTGTAGTTTAGTCTCTTGTCTGTTGTTGTATTTATTATATGTAACATTTCGAGAGTGAAGCGTTTGTTGTAGTTGTTTTCTTGTTGTAAGATTGTGGTTTCTTCGAAATTCGGCGAGTGTCCGCTCTCCATACAGTGTGTCGACAGTGCAGTTTTTTGTATGGTAGTTTGGTGTCGGAGTTTATAATCGGATTTGTGTTGGGATATCCTCGTTTTGAGTTTTGACTTTGTTGTTCCTATGTATAGTTTGTTGCACGCGTTTTCCGAATTCCCATTACATGGTATTTTGTATATCACATTACTTTTGTCTGTTTTGTCAATTTTAGACGTCGTCTTGTTGAATAGTTGTCCCATTGTGTTTGTTGGTTTGTGAGCTATTTGTATGACATTTTTGTTGAAACAATCGGATTTTGCAAAACGTTCTGAGAGGTCCGGTACATAGGTTAGTGACCTATACGACTTGGGTTGTCTATCCTCTCTTGGATTTGCTGTCTTGTTTCTCTCTGTTAATGTTTTTATAACACTCATCGGAAAGTCATTATTCTGCAGTATAATTTTAATTTCGGAAATAACGTCATTGTGGTATGTCTCGTCGCTAATACTCAGCATTCTGTTAATACAACTAACCGCTGTATTTATAATCATATTTTTTGGGTGTTTTGAGTAAAAATTGATTATTCGTCCTGATGCTGTGGGTTTTTTGTACCATTTAAGTTTTACTTTATCTCCATGTCTATTAATAGTCGTATCCAAATAGGGAAGTGTTCCATCTATTTCCAACTCCGTGGTGAATTTCAAGTTCCGATGGAAAGAGTTGAGTGCGTCTAGTGTATTTTGGACCTCGGTTTCCTTGATTATTGCAAATAAGTCGTCTACATATTTAGTGAGCAGTCTTGGTGGGTGCGTCAGTTTCTTTATTGTGTTGTCAAGTAATTCTTCCATCACAATGTCAGCTATTACTGGAGATGCTGGGGATCCCATTGGCATGCCTTTCAATTGGGTGAATATCTGATCCTCGAACTTGAAATATCTATTTTCAACTATGCAAAATTTTATAATTTCCATAAACAGTAGTTTTGGTATGCTGGTGTATTCCTGTATTGATGTCCATTTCTTCCTAATGATGTCTAAAGCTAAATCTGTGGGAATACTCGGAAATAGTGAGACTACATCGAATGACACTAATTTCTCCTCCTCTGAAATGTGGATGTCATTGGTCCGTTGCTTGAATTCCATTGAGTTCTTCACATTGTAAATGGAATCAGCCGTAATGTTCCTTAATATCTGTACCATGTATCTACATAGCCCACTGGAGGGTGCATCTAAAGACGAGAAGTCAAAACTCAAAACGAGGATATCCCAACATAAATCCGATTATAAACTCCGACACCAAACGACCATACAGAAAACTGCACTGTCGACACACTGTATGGAGAGCGGACACTCGCCGAATTTCGAAGAAACCACAATCTTACAACAAGAAAACAACTACAAGAAACGCTTCACTCTCGAAATGTTACATATAATAAATACAACAACAGACAAGAGACTAAACTACAAAACGGACACCGACAACTGCGCCCACATATACAGACACCTACTGAACAAACAATAGCTTAGTGTTAAACTCCACGTCAAGCGGTACAGACGTGTTAAATATTGTATGTAAAAATGTTCAAAATTTTGTTTAAATGTATTGTTATAATTGGTGAATTGTTCCTTGTAGTGTCCCTGAAGACGGATGCCGATGTGCATCCGAAATATATTGGAAACAAATCAACAAATGAGTTTTCTTCTTGACCTCGAGCCCGCAAGCAGCACTATTACAATTAGAAAGGTCGCTAACCAACAACTTCATTTATGCTTTACATTTGAAATAGTAGAAATACTACATCATTGGTCATGCATAGTTCGGGGTATGGGCAAAATCATGGCAATGTAGTTGTGTGTGGGCATTTGTGGTTTTGAAAAGCAGTTTCTTATAGCCTATTTCCACTGGCTTCATTTCTTATCATTTTCATTTCTAAAAATGATGCTGTTTCCATTGACAAATCTTCATCATTTTGATATTCGCAATGCCACGTTGACAAAAACAGCTGAATGGTTTGATTTAAACAACAGGCGCCACTTTCAAACTCACGGGGAGTTTTTGCAATATTTACCCAAAAAAAGACATACCCGGCAGGAAAGCAATTACACTGGGCGAAAGCATTGTTAACGCCCTGAATAATCAGCAGAAAGCTAAATACACAACCTATTTTGACTAATAGCCTATTTCCACCAAAGAAATGAAGCTTCATTTCTTGAAATGACAAGAAATGAAGAAAATGATATCATTTCTTCCATACAAATTGTTGTTGCATTTTGCCCTTCATTTCCTTCATTTCTCAAAAATGCTGGCATTCCCCACGAAGGAATTTGGTATTTTTTTAAAAAGTACTCGCTACTCTCTGGCACTACTCGTTACTCTCTGGAAATAGAAAGTGTCATCACCAATAAACTATTGATTTGAATTTAAAAATAAGGCGCAATTTTGTTTATATTATAATTTAGTCAAAATAAGTTGTGTATTTAGCTTTCTGCTGATTATTCAGGGCGTTACCAATGCGTTCGCCCATGGTAATTGCTTTCCTGCCGGGTATGTCTTTTTTTGGGTAAATATTGCAAAAACTCCTCGTGAGTTTGAAAGTAGCGCCGCCTGTTGTTTAATAGCCTATTTCCACTGGCTTCATTTCTTATCATTTTCATTTCTAAAAATGATGCTGTTTCCATTGACAAATCTTCATCATTTTGATATTCGCAATGCCACGTTGACAAAAACAGCTGAATGGTTTGATTTAAACAACAGGCGCCACTTTCAATCTCACGGGGAGTTTTTGCAATATTTACCCAAAAAAAGACATACCCGGCAGGAAAGCAATTACCCTGGGCGAACGCATTGTTAACGCCCTGAATTATCAGCAGAAAGCTAAATAGACAACTTTTTTTGACTATTTTATATTTTAAACAAAATTGCGCCTACTTTTTAAATTCATATCAACAGTTTATTGGTGATGACACTTTCTATTTCCAGAGAGTAACGAGTAGTGCCAGAGAGTAGCGAGTACTTTTTAAAAAAATACCAAATTCCTTCGTGTGGAATGCCATCATTTTTGAGAAATGAAGGAAATGAAGGGCAAAATGCAACAACAATTTGTATGGAAGAAATGATATCATTTTCTTCATTTCTTGTCATTTCAAGAAATGAAGCTTAATTTCTTTGGTGGAAATAGGCTATAAATCAAACCATTCAGCTGTTTTTGTCAACGTGGCATTGCGAATATCAAAATGATGAAGATTTGTCAATGGAAACAGCATCATTTTTAGAATTGAAAATGATAAGAAATGAAGCCAGTGGAAATAGGCTATAAAACAAAATTGCGCCTTATTTTTAAATTCAAATCAATAGTTTATTGGTGATGACACTTTCTATTTCCAGAGAGTAACGAGTATTGCCAGAGAGTAGCAAGTACTTTTTAAAAATTTTTGAGAAATGAAGGAAATGAAGGGCAAAATGCAACAACAATTTGTATGGAAGAAATGATATCATTTTCTTCATTTCTTGTCATTTCAAGAAATGAAGCTTCATTTCTTTGGTGGAAATAGGCTATTAGACACGGTTTGTGAGCTGCGCTTATGCATTGATCGTGGCATAATTTCCCAAATAATATGCCTCGATTTGGATAAAAACATGTCTAAATTGGCCAAATTAGGAAACTTTTCAGACATATTTGATCCAATTAGTTGCTTATGAAACCCTAGTTTTAATTTTGAGTTCTGAAAAATCTACAATCATTGCTATTATTGCTTTATTTTTAACAAAATTTTAAACCATATTTTTTGCCTATGGGAGCTTAGCTATAGACACATAAAAAAATGTGAAATACTCGGCTACTGGGGCAAAATTTCAAGCCCAAAATAAAATTTTCTATTAAAACTACATTTCTCGTGTACAGAGTAAAAATATTTTACCAATTCGTCTAAACCAAACGTCGTTCCAATGCCTTATCTTCCTCTATTTACTATAAACATGAAATTGTCTAGTCTGACATTGCTATTGCATGCCATCAATGGCTATTTTTATCTTATTATACCCTTGCAAAGGGTATTATAATTTTGCCCAGAAGTTTGCAACGCATAGAAATATTCATTTCCGACCCCATAAGCTATATATATTCTTGATCAGGGCGACGAGCTGAGTCGATTGAGCTTTGTCCGTCCGTCTGTCTGGCTGTCCGTCTGTCTGTCTGTACGTCTGTTTCTACGCAAACTAGTCTCTCAGTTTTATAGCTATCGAGCTGAAATTTTGCACAGAGTCTTCTTTTTACTGCACGCAGCTAATATGTCGGAACCGACCGGATCGGATGACTATATCTTATAGCTGCCATAGGAACCATCGGTCAAAAAATAGGTCTTAGTGAAAAAAACTTTTTTGTTTTCAATGAAAACGTACTTAAATTCGGTCATAATAAATATAATATGCTTTCAAACAGATTTGCAAATTTTGGTCAAGATCGGATGACTATATCTTATAGCTGTCATAGGAACCATCGGTCAGAAAATGAGTCTTAGTGAGAAAAACTTTTTTGTTTATAAGTCATTCGTTCTTAAGGTCGGTGATTATTAATATTAAACGCTTTGAAACTAATTTGTAAAAGTTGATCGACATCGGGTGACTATATCCTATGGTTGCCAAAGGACCGATCGGTCGAAAATGAGTCTTATTAAGAACTTTTGTTTGTTTGTTATGTTAGCGTCGTTTAACTCACTGATTACTAATTGTATAAGCTTTCAAATATATTCGCAAAATTTGGTCAAAATCGGATGACCATATCTTAAGGCTGCCATGGGACCGATCGGTCGGAAATTGAGTCTTAGTGAGAAAAACTTTTTTGTTTTCAATTTTATCTTTCTTAAACTCGGCGATTGTTATGTTGTTATGTTTGATATGTTTTCAAAAAGATTCGCGAAATTTGGTCGAAATCAGATGTTTATCTGTCGGAAAATGGGTTTTAGTTACAAAAATTTTTAATTTTTATTTAAGCGTTCATAAGCTGTGACGTTTGCATTTGCAAGGGTATTAAAACTTCGGCACAGACGAAGTTAGCTTGGCTTTCTCGTTACTTCATATGATTTCATAAGTTGCCCCTCGATTTCTTTTTCTCATCTCCTAAATGATTTACTTTCGTTAAAATCTAAATCTAAGATCAACGTATAGTAAGTACTCGCATGCCTATCCTATCCACATTTTTTTTCCAAATCACTTGAGCAGCGTACTTTATCAACTACTTCAAAGAATCTTTTAATATTCCCTTGCATGCAAAATAAATCGAGACTTACGTGGCGTACTAACACACTTTTCCGTCTCAGAAGGGACCACATATCATTTCTGCTGTGAACCCTCATGTGCTACTGTCTTTTTGACAGACACGGAGCACGCCTAGGCGTCACTTACCATGATTTCTGCACAAGTTGTGCACACGAAGAAGAGGAGGAATCTTTACAACACATTCTTTGCCATTGCCCCGCCTTGAGTAGAAGGAGACTCAGGACACTTGGTGTAGAGATCCCAGGCTAGAGATCCCAGCTCTACTCAAATTCATTCTGACCACACAATGGTTCAGTAACGAGGACACCCTTAGCATTAAAATGGGTTAATAGGGAATAAATATGGCATCGCAATGGGCCCAATGTGGCCTAAGTGGGAGAGCACCTTATCGCTCTCAGCCATCGCAACCTAATCTAACCTAACCAGGACCAATTGTTCCCACTTCCTTCATTAACTTTTCCTTTATTAACCTCTGGCCGTCTAACACACCTTCATAATAATCTTAGGTCAATTTTGCAAATTTCGCGATTTTTGGTCCGTTTAATCTACTCCTCCGTGAACGGTGTTCCGCAGTCAAGAAACCCAAAGTCGAGCATTGTCGCTAGACCTGTATAAAACGAAGCCCCATTTGATTTTTTGTTAGATTTTACCCTTTTCCCCATCCATAAGTCAGCCCCCTCCCCCTGATCCAAAAACTACCGCCATAAATGAAATCGGAGCACCCAAAAACACCCGACTACTGATTTTGACACGTCTAAGCCCAAAGACAACGACGTTATGGTTTTCTGCTGATCAGTTTTCCATTCTGACCGTGATCACCCATTTTCCACCAAGGGCGAATGAATTTTCTAGAAGATTGGTATGCAGCTTTTTATACCCTTGCAAGGGTATTATAATTTTGCCCAGAAGTTTGCAACGCATAGAAATATTCATTTCCGACCCCATAAACTATATATATTCTTGATCAGGGCGACGAGTTGAGTCGACTGAGCTTTGTCCGTCCGTCTGTCTGTCTGTCTGTCTGTCTGTCCGTCTGTCTGTCCGTCCGTCCGTCTGCACGAAGAGTCTCTCAGAGTATCGAGCTGAAATTTGCATAGAGTCTTTGACATGTATGGGGCATATATTTGTTATCTTGCAGCAGATCAAGTTTATTTTCAACTCCTGCCACGCCCCCTCCCGCCGCAATTTGGAAAAAACTTCATATCTCCTACAGTTTTGAAGATAGATCGTTCGTTCCTTCTAAAGATACCTTGTAAACTAAATTATTTATCGATTTGCTCAAGGAATGATAAAGATCGGATGCACGATACTCAAGTTATGGGCAAAAAACGGCCACTTAACACAACCCACCCCCCCACCAATAACCACATTAACATACCATAACCGTTCAACACAGGCAATGTTAGTGCGAGAGAGAAAGAGAGAGAGAGAGAGAAACTTAGAGAGCGCACCGCGTTGTGCGCGGGGTGTTAACTGGCCGTTTGACTCCTGAGCAAATGCGAGTGTAAGGGTACAGAGTATGTTATAGTCGGGCTTGACCGACTTTCTTTCTTGTTTGTAATATAATTGAAATTATACTTTTTTTTTGTAAGTGGTCCTGGGCATGACTGAGAAGTACCCCAGCATAGAAACTTCAATACAAATCATTAAGAATTTTAAACAGATCTGCAGTTTTTCATGCATTGTGGACATCATCGACCCTCCGTAGGGGTTAAGGAAATTCAAGCTTGCACGAGAATCCCTTATACCAAAGATTATACAATGAATGTATCAGGCCTGTTCCTGTTTTCACTTTCGACAAAAATTGTCGAATTCGTTTTTGTGTTGTACCAAGGTGATTGGGTTAATCAGATTAAAAAGTTATAATTTGAATTCGTCGAGTACAGAGTAACTAGAAACCAAAGGTTTGATACGGATTTTTTTGATTGTTAAAAGCAAAGAGAACATGTAAGAAATTCGGATTCACACTAGTGAAAACCGGCACATGGCAGTATGATTTTTATACCCGTTACTCGTAGAGTAAAAGGGTATACTAAAGTCGTGCAAATGTATGTAACAGGCAGAAGGAATCATTTCCGATCATATAAAGTATATATATTCTTGATCAGCATCAACAGCCGAGTCGATATAGCCATGTCCGTCTGTCCGTCTGTCTGTATGAACACCTAGATCTCAGAGACTAGAAGAGCTAGGGCAACCAAATTTGAATGGTAGACTCTTATTGTCTGCACGCAGATCAAGTTTGTTTCAAATTTTTGCCACGCCCACCCGCGCCTTCACAATTAAAAATGTTCAATAACTTCCACAATTTTTAAGATATCGATCTCAAATTTAAAACTTACATTTATATTCGCAATATCTATAAGCCCTTTATAAAGATCGGATAAAAATACGCGAGTTAAAAAAATGTTGCATACTTTTCGGGTGTCCAACCTCAGGAACACAGGAAGGCTGTCAAACATTTTTCTCCATGAGTAACGGGTATATAGAAGTCGGTTAAGTCCGACTTAAACTTATGCTCTCGTTTATTCCATGCTTGTACTCAACCAGCACAAATGAAGTCCATGCAATAAGCAATTATTTACTTTCGTACATTCCCATTGCGACGCCCCACGGGCTCGCAACCTATATATATCATCAACATATACACCTGAAGTCATATTTTATAATTTCCTTAGAATAATTTAAATAATAGATTCCAAACACGCGCGCACATTC
Source organism: Lordiphosa magnipectinata (assembly GCA_037044535.1). Lineage (NCBI taxonomy): Eukaryota > Metazoa > Arthropoda > Insecta > Diptera > Drosophilidae > Lordiphosa > Lordiphosa magnipectinata. The sequence continues at coordinate 55,266 of JBAMBO010000245.1, read as the reverse complement.
CAACCACAAGTGCGCGCGCCATCAATCGATAGGCAGCCAGCTGATCAACCACCACGCCATCGTTATCGATCTCGCGCGCTCTGCCACGATCAGCTGCGCTCGCTGCCACCGTCGGCTGCGCCCAGCCACGGGGTATTTAACAAGGTGGCAGTGACGTCGACGTCGCCCTCTTTGCTGTTGCCTTACGGTTTCAGTCTCGATTCGAACGTTGCGAGCGACGCATGACTACGGACGAATTATTTGCTTTCTGCTTTGTGATTTTGTGCGAGACTTTTCAAAATGCCGCCATACTGTTTTTTGTGCAAAAAGAGATGCGAAATTGGTGTAAAATGTGTGCACGTGCCAAGCAATGAATTAAAACGAAAATTATGGAACGAGTCTGCAGGAGTGGAGTTCACGCCACATAGCAGAATATGCGAAAATCATTTTAAGCGTGGTGATTTTTATGAAAATGCAACTAAGCGGTGACGTTTGCGCGAAGGTGCACTTCCCAAACAAATTGAAATTGAAAATTTCTGCTACACAGAACATATTGAGGTGGAGTTTAATACCAATAAAAAAGATTTTAGCTCCCAGACGGAGTAAGTACAGTTTTGTGTGTGTCACGCTTACAATCAAATAAAATATTGCGTTATTCGATTTGTAGGACGCAGGATGATATTTCAAGTTCCATTTGCCTTCATGCTGCTGGGCCACGAGCATATCGGCACCTGTACAAAAAAGGCTTTCCCGCTACCGCATGTAAGCACATTACAAAAAACGTGGCCAGTCCCTTGATATCAAACCCGGGTCATTGGATTTTGTGATAAATCTGATGGAACGGAGGCACGCTCTAGAGTATATTTCAGGAAGACTATTATAAAAAAATTAAATCCTCTTAGAAGAGAATAAGGAAAACGATTTTTTCAAGCTACGTAGATCAAGTGTCGGCAGGATATATTAAAAAAGCCTTCACTTGAATTTAAGGCAAAAATTATATCGAACTAAGAAAAGATATTCCTGCTAACAAATACTGATGGTAAAATATCAATCAAAAACAATATTATTGCTCTTTTAGTTAGTAAGGCCACACACATATCCCTAGACCAAAAAATGAAAGAATTTTTTTTTAAAACTAGGATATTTTTCGAATAAAAAGTTTAAACAAGAAAATAAAAGCTCAAAAACAAAAACAAAGAATTGTAGGTGTAGGAAATAAAAAGTTGTTAAAAATTTTATTATAAGAAAATAGCAAATAAATATATTGTTAAAATTTTTCATTAATTTTGTAACATTTATTTAGTCACTTTGGTTTTAATTGCAGCAAAAAAATATGTACAGATGTGTATATGCGCAGCAAAAAAGAAAAATTCATATGTGTGTGTGTATACATGTGCATGCGAGAACGAATTTCTTTGAGTTTATTACTCTCTTGCTCTCGCTCTCTTTCTTCTCGATTGCTACTCATTTTTCGTAAGGCAACGCGGACGTCGACGCTGCTGCCACCTTGTTAAATACGCCTTGCGCCCAGCAGCCTATAAAAGCAGAGCATCAATGCCCTGACAAGTAACTCAGTCCAAGGTATACTTAACAAGGTAGCCGCACTCGCTCTCTCACAACTGCTTATATAAATGTCAAAATGAGTACAAAAGAGAGCGAGAGCAAGAGAGTAATGAATATCTGTACTCGCTTGTTTCAAATCAAAGAAATTTGTACGTGCATGCAAGATATATGTACATATGCAAGCTTTCTGCTGCAACTAAGCTCAGCCTACTTATTAAATAAACACAAGAAAGAAAGTCGGTCAAGCCCGACTATAACATACTCTGTACCTTTACACTCGCGTTTGCTCACGAGTCAAACGGCCAGTTAACACCCCACGCACAACGCGGTGCGCTCTCTAAGCTTCTCTCTCTCTCACTAAGATTGCCTCTGTTGAACGGTTATGGGTTGTTGCTGTGGTTATTGGTGGGGGGGTTGTTGGTGTTAACTGGCCGTTTTTTGCTCATAACTTCAGTATCGTTCATCCGATCTTTATCATTAATTCAGCAAATCGATAAATAATTTTGATTACTAGATATCTCCAGAAGGTACGAACCATGCTTTCATCCAAACTGCGGAAGATACACGTTTTTTCCAAATTGAGGGGGCGGCGAGGGTACGTATCAAAAATTGAAAATAAACTTGATCTGCCTGCAAGTATAGCAGAGAATCTATGTTCCATACATGTCGAAACCTCTCTGTTCTCACCATCTCTGAAATCTCTTCGTTCTATACGGACGGACGGACATGGCTGTAGCAGACTCGCACACAAACTTAATATACTCTATGTAACTTCGGTACAGAGTATAAGTATAATAACAGAAGAAAATATATTTTAATCTATGTTTATTTTTTTCTACTATAATACAATTTTTAACAATATTTTTGTTGCCTACTATTTTTTGCTTGTGAAGCTTAATTTTTTTTATTTAAATACTTAATTCTAAAGAAAATTCATTTCAAAGTTATTTCACAACCTTTCTTTTATTATAAAATTTATTTTGATTTTCGATGACAGCGTCTTTAAAATTTTGTAATATGGTCGATGGAAATTATGTCGTTTTTGCAACGACACAGTGTCAGACGTCTCCAATTAGCGTTTTTAGTCGAAATAATGTTTCGTTTTGTCGGAATAATGTATCAAGATTGCAAAATGACATAATTTTCGAGCGATATAATGTCGTGTTGTTTTGTCGGAATATGTCGTTTTAAAACGACATAATTTCGTGGGGAATAGTGTCGTTTTGTTTTGTCGGAACAATGTCGTTTTAAGACGACATAATTTCGAGCGAAATAATGTCGTTTTGTTTTGTCGGAATAATGTCGTTTCAAAACGACATAATTTCGATCGAAACGACAAAATTTCGACTCCAAATGTACTGGGCGAAATTATGTCGTCGGAATTATGTCGCTATGCCCAGTGCTCTATGCCACTGAGGCGTCTGAAATTAGTTGTAAATAGTATGAATCGAATCTCAATTAACAGCAAAATTCACAGCCTGTCAAAAACAGCTGAGTTACGCCAAAAATTATGAGATCAAACAGAAGGGGCGCTCAATAGCTGCGTCGTGTAAATTTACACAACTACGCTTTTACGCGGGCTGGTCAATACCCTAAATATAAATCAGAAAAATTTTAAACTGAAGCTTTACAGGCAAGGTTCTTGAAAACGAGATTTTCAATCTAGACTTTAGATATATTTTTCTTTCTCAGTGAAGAGAGCCATGCACTTTATATTTGGCATTTTCAAAATTTATTATCTTAAATCGCAGCAGATTCGCACTAGAGGAGTTGTCGCTAATGCCACAAAGCTGGCCGCAATGCGCTCACCAGCCATATGCATGGCAATTTTGCGGTGTTGACTATTTTCACGTTTTCGGTCTGAAGCATGGGACGACAAAAAGCAAAATCACACTTTAGCTTGGCATGTGTGTGTGTGTAGCCTGCAATGCCCCACGGGCTCGCAACCTATGTCTATCATCAACATATACACACGGTTGCCACTTGAAAAAATTAAATTACACCGAAAAAATTTCAAAAAAGAGCCAACAAAATTTTCTTCCCCTTATTCATGTTATATTTTTATTTAATAAAATAAAAAATATCACTTTCACAAAATCGTTAAACTATACATTCATTTTATTTCTTGAGTATTCTTAAACGTACAAAAAAAAAACCCAAAAATGATTTCATGTATTAATTACTTACTGTGGCAATAAAATGTTAAAATTGAGATTTTAATACCAATGGCTTCCTCGGACTTAATTCTATATTGTGTCCAAATTTCAAAACAATCGGATGAGTGGTTACAAAGATAAAACGATAAAACAAAACAACGTAAGTCTTAAGAAGTCTGAATAAAAATTGGACTGTAAGTCAAAATACTAAAATAACATCTTGATCTTATCAAAAAGACTTGTACAGTATACTTAAAGAAATAACGCTTCCAATCTATAATTATTTTCCACTTTACGACCAAATATTTTGTTCACACATTCATTAAGGCACGATTTCTCATCTCTTATATGTATAGCTGCTATTTGCCAGATAAATATTGAATTTACTCTATAGCTTGAAAGACAGGCATGTATTCAAAAAGGTATATCTTCGCTTAAAAAAATCGTAGAATTGTTTGATATACTTTATTAGAAAGTTGAAGAGCTCTACTTTCTGATAATATCATAGGGAGTCAAAATAAAATATCAGACTCCAAACTAAAAGCGCCTACACAGCTAACGCGCCTTAAGCTAAAGTTACTAAAAATCTAGACGTGATGGACCATTTCCGAAAACAGATTCGTGTTTCGCTGATGTAAATAAGATAATAAGATTAGATGTGAATAATCTAGAATCACTACCAACCCTTCAATTTTCAGAATAAAGTCAAATTTTGGTGTCTTGTGTTGATTTTAAAGTAGATCTAGATCTACTAGGTCTAGATCTGATTGAAATTCCTAATTCAAATCATTAATGATTTCAAGAATACTATTTATGAACTTTTTATTTCTGGCTTATTCATTTAATTGACTATTTTTTTGGCTTATATTGTAGACTTCTAGAGTCTGAGCCAAGAAAAATAGTTTGAGAACATCCCACTGTTCAAGCAAGCTCGCGCAACCATCTTGTCATGGCTATTCCCAAAATTATGTGTGGTCTTACTTCGCAGAAGTATCTATCTATCTATCTATCTATCTACTTCGCAGAATTTTTGAAACTCTTTTAATTTCTGCGTCCTTTTCGGGCTCCATGCAAAAGAGCCACTTCCAATAAAAAAGTGCCAGTGCACCTACAGGAAAAAAAAATACCATTTTTGGTGCTAAAGCACCAAGTGTGGCAACCGTGCATATACATTTGAAGTCATATTTTATAATTTCCTTAGAATAAGTTAAATAAAAGATTCAAAACACGCGCGCATTTTCGAACTACAAGTGCGCGCGCCATCAATCGATAGGCAGCCAGCTGATAAACCACGCCATCGTTATCGATATCGCGCGCTCTGCCACAATCAGCTGCGCTCGCTGCCACCGTCGGCTGCGCCCAGCAGCCTCTAAAAGCAGAGCATCAGCGCACTGACAAGTGAGTTAGTCCCAGACTCCGGTCGAGTGAACACCTTGGAGCAGTGCTGCCAGAATCTCCAAAGCAAAAATTGCTAGATTTGGGAAAAAAAGTTGCTAAAAATTATGTGAAAATTGCTAATCCATTTAAGTTTTCGTTTTCGACAAAAATATGAATGTATTGATGAAAATATGATCACTTGTCGCAATCGCCGTGTGTTTGGCAATGTGTAGGAATAGCGCCACTTCCTGTTCCTCCGTTTTTGTTGAATTTGGAAGGAAAGACAACTTATTTTTTGGGTAAATGCGCCAATCGCAGCCACATGTTTTCTTGAGGCGGCGTGGTGGCGGATATTAAAAAGCTTTGCGCCTATTGCGGATTTGCAAAACGCACAATATGCTTTCGTTGAATCAGCGCAACCCTTGCGAATCCATTGCTTGAACTCCTCATCTTGCAGTCAGGCATCACGAAAATGTTGCTTATAAATTCTTGGCAACTTAACCCAATCACAAAACACAGCAAAAGAGTGAGCGAACATATATATTGTTCATATAGTCGAACCACTGAGTCAAATAGAAGTTCCGATATCTTTGTGAACCACTATTAATCGTAATTTGTGCAGTTAATTGCACAAAGGTATAAAAAAAGTAAAAAGTTCTAAAGAAAATTAAAATATTTCTAGTTTCTCAATAAAGTTGCTAAAATTGCTAAAGAAAAATTAAAAATTGCTAGATTTGTTGCAAATAGCATTTAAAAAAAAAAGTTGCAAATTTTTTTAAAAGTTGCTACATCTAGCAATTAAATTGCTAAAGTGGCAGCACTGGATGGAATCATTTCCGACCCTATAAAGATATATATTCTTGGTCAGCATTAACAGCCGAGTCGAGTCCGTATGAGCGAGGAGGTCTCAGCGATGTTAAGAGATCGAGGTTTGGCATGTATAACACATATATCTCTTATACTTTCATGCAGATCAAGTTTATCTCCGGCTCCGCAATTTAGAAAAACCGTCATATCTTCCATAGTTTCATAGATAGATGTTTCTTACCATTTCGTGATATTTAGTAATCAATATTATTTATCGATTTGCCGAAGATATTATAAAATTTCTTTATTAAAATAAGTCCAAGAATGCCTGAGAATCCTCAATAAGTTCGCCATTTTCCTTATGTTTGGTAGAAACTATCAACATTATTTATAGAATCTATGATTTGCTGCCTATAATTTAAAAGCCTACGGGAAATAACATGCTGAGAATATCTTTTGCATATGGAGTGCTGTGAAATGCGATGTATTAGGAGGGTTTTGAGGCGAGCCGTCTGGTGGTAAGATGGGATTTTTGCCTTTGGTTTCGTCAGTGGACTTAGCTTTCATTTCAGAGACACCACTTAAAAAAATGCCTTTTTGGGGCTTGCATGGAATACGTTGTTCTACTTTGTCCACCAGTTAATGCAACGCTTGCCAATATCAGATTTTTTTAAGATTTGCATTTTTGTTTTATTTTTACACACTTGGTTTGGTTCACAGTGAAATTATGTGGAAACTCAGTGTTTGAAAGGGCGCGGTTCAAAACCTGTTTGCAGCCCTGATCTATTTCATATCTGGATTCAATATAGATTTCTTTGCAGCTAAGAAGTGTTTCAAGACGTCATAATTAAAAATATTCAAAATAATCTTGTTTTGGTTTATTGAACAGGGGAAGCTTTGGTGCTTCCATTATACATACAAAATACTACGACTTGACTTTAAAAATTTAGATACATATCCATATGGATAGCAGACTGGAGTTAACTTTGGCTATGTTTGAGCTAGACTTATTTCTTACAATCATCCAAGGAGTCACGCGGTTATCGTGCAATATTTATACCCTTGTGTCGGCGTTTGTGTCGCGGGCTCTGTGTTACCTTGCAGGCCTAGACAAAAAAAAAATGAATAATTTATTTAGACACACATTTCACTGCGACTCACCTGGCGTCGATAGCGGTCCTTTTTTTCTGGGCTCAATTTTGCTCAGGCTCGAGCATCTTTTATGATTAGATCCCTCGGCTTCAGGTCGCAATGTTTACGTCTATAGGAACGGATAAAATTGAGGTACCCGTTGTTTGTCACGGGAACGTTTATTGCCGCAGCTGGACTTGCGCTTGGGGCAAGCTGGCTTGCGTTTCTTGGCGCAAGGATTACGCTTGCGCTTCTTTGTGGCACAAGGATCGCGATTGCGCTTTTTGGTGGGGCATACCGACGATGCAAATGGAGATTGTTTGGGGGTGTTACAATCCGAATAATCGTAGCAACGATACTTTTCGTCGAAGCTACGCGAAAAATCTCACTTTCGTTGCAGCTTAGCTGCTTCCAGCATTTAGCGCTCTCCGTGGCGAGGCGTAGCAAGCTCAAACCCGGGTTACGTCTGTCCAATTCCCTCATGAGGAACAAGAAGCCATCATTCTTCCTGGATCCCCTCTTTGTAGCGAAGTCCATTCTTTATCCACTGAATTGGTAACTAGGATTGAAAACGCTAGGATTGTGAAAACGCTTTTATGTATATGCCGCATATCGATGGATTCTTCAAATTTGTTAGACTTTCTTTATATACTCACCACGAGAATAATTTGGAAAAATTTACTTAATAAAACAATAAAAAACAATTGAGAAAGTCAATCACGCCCGACTATAACATACTGTGTACCAGTTCATTTGCTCCCGACTATAATATTATATTACATCCAAGGAGTCACGCGGTTATCGTGCAATATTTATGCCCTTGCAAAGGGTATTATAATTTTGTCCAAAAGTTTGCAACGTATTGAAATATTCATTTCCGACCCCATTAACTATATATATTCTTGATCAGGGCGACGAGGTGAGTCGATTTAGCTTTGTCTGTCCGTCTGTTTCTACGCAAACTAGTCTTTCAGTTTTAAATCAAGCTGAAATTTTGCACAGAGTATTCTTTTCACTGCAAGCTGCAGTAAATATGTCGGAAATGTAGCTGCCATAGGAACCATCGGTCGAAAAATGGGTCTTAGTGAAAAAAACTTTTTGTTTTCAATGTTAGCGTCCTTAAATTCGATAATTATTTATAATATATGCTTTCAAACAGATTTGCAAATTTTGGTCAAAATCGGATGACTATATCTCATAGCTGCCATAGGACCGATCGGTCGGAAAATGGGTCTTAGTGAAAAAAACTGTTTTGTTTTTAATTAAATCGTTCTTAAGGTCGATGATTATTAATATTAAACGCTTTCAAGCTAATTTGAAAATGTTGATCGACATCGGGTGACTATATCTTATGGTTTCCATTTTTTTGTTTTTTATGTTAGCGTCGTTAAACTCACTGATTACTTATTGTATATACTTTCAAATATATTCGCAAAATTTGGTCAAAACACAACTATTTTAATTTAATATCCGACTTTTGCAGGGCCTATTTCGCATTGGCCCTTACACAAAAGCAAGGTTTGATATACATGAGTAAACCTTGCTTCGAGCTGTTGGTGCAGGTGGCCGAAAGATGCAAGCCGATACTGGCACGCTCCTCGTTAGTGATGTTGAGCCAACTGGGTGAAGCTTTGCGCTTAAATGCGGATCCCCAAATGAACCAACGCTTTCAACCCTATATAAAACGTCTGGTACAGGCCATGTTGAAACATGTCCAATTGACTGAGAATCAGTTGGTTTTGCTGGAGCCCGACAGTGAACTGGCACTATTTCGTGACATACTGAGCGAAACACTCTTGGATTTGAGCGAACTGCTAGAACCGGAAACGGTCACCAGTCTGATAGAAGTGGTGCAAAATCCACAAGCCTTGTGGTCGAATGTTGAAATATCTCTATTCTACATGACAATTTTGGTAGAAGAACAACCGGATTTGATTTCCCGCATACTGGAGTCCATGTTTTCGCACCAACATTTCGCTGTGCGCTATCAGGCCATACAATTTCTGCCCAAGTGTCATCAGTGGCTAAGACAAAATCTGAAGTTTATGGGTAATTTCCTTAACTATTTATTGGATCTATTGCGTGAGCATAGTCCGCTCTCCAACTGTGCGGCCAAAGCTTTGGGTAGCACCTGCCAGCAAAATGGTGAGCTGCTGCTTAGTCATGCAGAGGAAGTGATAACTGTTATTTACCAGCTTGATTATTTCCGCTTAGAAGACGAGATAGACATGGATTTATTCAAAAATCTCTGTCTGGTCTTACAACCTGTACAGGAAGTTGCAGACAGATTATTAAGCTTCCAATGGCAAGCTCTAAGTAAATATCAACAAGACTCCAGCCTTACCCACTGGCCTGGACCTGCACGTTGGTTAAACCGTGCGATTAGCGCTATTCGCCAATTCCAGCTCCAGGATTTGTACTCTCATCTCTCTCAATCGTGGTCCTGTTTGGCTTTAGCCCTGTAACGCTGCTGGCAGGATCCTTACTTTTTGAAACGATTGATAATTTTAATGGAGCTGATGCTCCCCGCTGTGGCTGAACCATTGGCCCTGGCCAAGCAAATGCTGCAGTCCTTCTCTAATTTGTTTGGCTTGCAGAAGCAAGCTGTTTACTTAAGTTTATCCGCATTGGTTTTGCGCTACTTGCCACCCGAGTCTAATCAAATACAGCTATTGACGTCCTTTATGTCACCCGCCTTTAAGGCATTAAAACAGGAACATGGTTTTATCATGCATTAAGACATTTTGGAGCATTTTTTTCGTTTTGCCTCAAGTTTCACTGCTGCCTTTCCGTTGGCCTTAATGGACTCGTACTGTTTCGAGTATCTACTGGATTGTGCTCTGGCCTCTATTGCTCCAGCCAACTATGGAGGTAACCGTCAATCTGTGTTAAAATTTTTAAGCTGTTTGTTAAGCTGTAATTGCTTGGATCGCTTGCGAACATTGCTACAGACGCATGGATCCGTCTTGCTGGCCAATTTGTGCCACCTAAGCATATTTAAATTATACAAGCGCGAGAAGAACCTGCAGCACATGGTGGCCAACGTGCTGGGGTAGTTTCACCACGTTATGTCCTTTGAAGAATTACAGGATTTTGTTTGGCCAGTTTTGGAAAACCTGCCAATTGTATCGGATAGCGGAGAAGACGGCAACAAGGCTACCTCCTCGATTAGTGAGGAGATTGGGCGTCTACGCAGTGCCATTTGCTTGACTGGCGATAAGAACCAAATCGCCAAATCTTTCGAGAAGTTGGTGTTGATCCACAATGGAATGGCCCTTGAATAGGCAACGCTTTTCGCTTATAAAAAACCAAACAAAAAATGTTAGCCATTAAAAGTTGTGTTTAGTTTGTATTGGGTAAGGCAATGGGGGGTGAAGGAGGTCCATTATCCCAGTAAATCCAAAACTTTGCTGAAATTAGTTTAAATGAATGAAAACTAGTAGTGGAAATTCGAAAAGGTTTGTTTAAACTGTTTTCTGTTGTGCGTTGAATGAAAGGCAGAAATTATCTTGTCTATAGAGCACCATTTGCCTATTGAAACAAGTAAGAATCAATCAATTGAAACTGCGTGGCGTTGTTTATTGTTTTCAAACTATGTGGTAGTTGATTCCAACTGCGAAAATGAAGTAGTTGTAGTAATCTTTATTTAAATTATGATAATATAGAAGATCGATGTTTACAAAATAACAAAGTTAGAAGTACAAACTATTTCAACAAAGAGTGATTTACATTCAACGTTGATCGACTTGGTTTGAAATCGTCAGTCCATCCGCCGCCGCACAGTGGCTCGTTTACCAAAAACTCCTTGCGAAAATCAAATATCGAGTTGTTGAATTTGGCAATTCTATTGATACGCTTTAACTAGGAATTGATCAAGCTATTTAATTACGTAAAATAATTTTGCAATTTTTCAACTTTTGAAAATATGAAAATAAAAGTGCCTAAAAGGGAAAAGTTAAATGCATGTCTCTGAAAAAGCCATAAACACACAGACTTAATTTTTTTTCCTGTTTTAAAGGATGAATTTAGAATACGAATTTGTAAATTAGGGGAAAAAAATATTAATTTTATTTGATTAAATTTTTTTTTTTAAACTTATATTATTTCTTATTTTCAATAATTAGCTTGAATTTTAAAAAAAATGGCAGGCGTGCTCAGAGATTTGAATTCGCAAAAAATTATAGTTAATATTCAAAAAACAAAGTAAAACATAAACCATTGCTGCAATTCTGCCCGATTTGAGACATTAGCAGAGGTCGCAAATATCGGTCCCCCGTTTGCCTTTGTCAGAAAATAACACTTTTCGCCCGGCACATTGAATAAAGGTACCAGAACAATCTTTAACTGCGGTCACTGCTTCTCTTTGGTTGGAGAGGAGATGAACACAGTTTTTTGTTTTTTTTTTTCCTCTCAGGTTTGACTGAGACCTTTTGTCTAAACTCACACATTCAATGGGTCTTCTTTGTATGTATGCATCGGTGTGTAATGCTCGGCTAACAATATGAATGTATGCGATAAACTATATGCGCTCTCACTTTCTCTCTCACACTGACTCTCTCTCTCTCTGCTTATGCTTAGTTCTAGCGGAGAGGACAAAATAACCAGAGATGAATTCGCTCTCTTAAATTTAGTCCGAAAAAAACCATGCGGCTATCGAGGCTTGGGCAGTTTCGGACACAAACGCACAGAGCGTTGTCTTTGCCCATGCTTCTTTGTTTTTATTTTTTTGCTTGTGTTTCTCTCCTCTCGCGCATGTGCGTTGGTTTTTGTTTTTGTAAGTTGCTTATGCGCTTGTGTAGCGACGTCAGACCAGCCCTTCAGTTCGCGTCACCTATGAATCACCAATGATTCACCGATGAATTGGCCTAGGGCACCAATGATTCACCGATGAATTGGCCTAGGGCATCGATGAATCATTGGTGAGCTCCCATACAAAAAAGTGGTGAATTTAACATGGGCATGTCCTAGGCGGTCATGCAAGACTGTTTATGGGTGAATCACTGATGGATCACGTATAGATTCATCGATGATTTCATCATGATTTCTTTGCAATATTCATTAATGAATTCACCAATTAATTCACTTATGGTTCACACATGATTCCTGCATGACTTTTGCAAAGAAGTCAACACTGAATCATCGATGAATTTGTATCAGAATTCATCGATGAATTCACCTATAAATTCATATTAGATTCACCTATGAATCTTGCATGACTTTTGCAAAGAATTCATAGGTGAATCATCAATGAAATTGTTGCAAGACTCCTCAATGAGATTTCATTTTCTTTATCTGTAAAAAATTTTCAATTTAATTCAAGTAGAAAAGGTCAAATAAATTTTTTCATTTTTGTAAACAAGTGAAATACTTACATAAATGCACCTATTCTCCGGTGTAATACTTTTGTCCATTTCTACAAGGTCAACCTCTGACCGGAACGGAAAATGCAGCTCAACGTTCTCTTCTTTATCCTTCTTCAAAAGCTGCTTAATAAGAGCAGACTGCGTAGCCACTGCCCCTGCCAACACAATCATCTCCCGAGAGAGAACGCTAATCTCCTTCGTGAGATTCGTCATTCCCTCTCGGAGCTGTTTGTTCTCCTCTGAAAAGAAATGAAAAATTATATTTCAATTTAATTTTGTTGTATAGGTTAATTACTTTGATTGATTGATACGAAACTTACCTCGAATAACTGCCATAATAGTCTGCTCCTGGGTTGGTTCCTGCTGTTCACGTGCTGTAAGTACACACTGATTAGTTTCACAAAATGTATCTTTAAAATAAAAAAATACTTACGATTGGTCTCACAATTAAGGCGCATAAATTTTTTCGGTTGCTGTCCTTCCATACTAAGGGTAAAAATATATATTGATTATTTTGTCAAAATGAAAATGTTTTAAGGGTGTTAAAAAATTCACAAATTATTTTTAGAATTTTAGAAAACCCACACTCTAGTTTTTTTTTTTTGTTTTGGTTTTCGAACCAAGGTAGGTGAATCTTCCAAAGATATCTAAAGTGCCGTCGCTACAGATATGTCCGATTCGTATTTTTAATACGCCTACCGCTTAAAATACCGAAATCGCTTGTCATTTCGAATTCGTTGACACGCGAGGCGATTGATGTCTGCACAGAGTGACGAACTGCTGAACGAGATTTTCCGATGCCTAACAAGCTTATATCTTTTCTCGTCCTCTCCAATTTAAGCTGATTTGACAAATCTTCTGTAATGAAGTTGACTTGCGACCCCGAATCTAAAAGCGCTCTGGCCATCTGATATGACCCAATTAGTTTTTTTTATATTAACAACAGCTGTTGCCAGAATCACCTGATCAGACACATTGCTAGCCAAATTGACTGACGATCGGCGCGAACATTTGGGATCACAAGGTTGACTGGGCTGCGATACAACCAATGATGCTTTGCCAGGTTTTCTAGTCATTTCGGAGTTCGACTTTCGATTGCCTGAATGCCCGGACGATGACTCCTCAGCCGAAAGATGCCGAAATCGCTTGTTTAAAGCAAGTTCACAGTCATTCTATAATAGAAGCTTGCTATAGTCAAGACTTTCCTCCCACTTTGATCAAGTTTTAGTGTCTACCTTGCTCATAACCAATGTAGCCTGCAATGCCCCACGGGCTCGCAGCCTATATCTATCATCAACATATACACCTGAAGTCATATTTTATAGTTTCCTTAGAATAAGTTAAATAAAAGATTCAAAACACGCGCGCATTTTCGAACTACAAGTGCGCGCGCCATCAATCGATAGGCAGCCAGCTGATAAAACACGCCATCGTTATCGATATCGCGCGCTCTGCCACAATCAGCTGCGCTCGCTGCCACCGTCGGCTGCGCCCAGCAGCCTATAAAAGCAGAGCATCAGCGCACTGACAAGTGAGTTAGTCCCCGACTCCGGTCGAGTCAACACCTTAGAGTAGCAGTTCAACCAAAGGGATCACTAGTGCGGTTTCCGAATCGGCATCTGTGACTGGACGGGACTCCCGTTTGAATAGCACCGTAGCTGCCCGTCCAACTCCCACCCCGCGGTTTTCGAATCGGCGGTGAGTGAGCCACAGGGTGTGCGGTTTCCGAATCGGCCCCCTGGCTGTGTTCATCTAGCAAAGAACCGACGTAATCTTCGGGACTCCCGTAGTGCGGTTTCCGAATCGCCTACGTCGCGCTCCCAAACACGGGTCCAACAGCGCGGTTTCCGAATCGGCATTTGTGTCCGGACGGGATTCCCGGTTGAATAGCACCGTCGCTTGCCCGTCCACCTCCCACTCTGCGTTCTAAAAACTGGCAGTGGGTGAGCAACAGGGTGTGCGGTTTCCGAATCGGCTCCCTGGCTGTGTTCACCAAGATTGACGCACTGCATCCGGTATGGTACAGCCACGACACACTCGGGTAGGCACGTTCCAACACAGCAAGGCATGGAACGACTCCCGGTCACGAGGGTGGCACCCACGGCAAAGATCGAGACAAACCAGATCGGCCCCCGGCCCGATCCGATTTGTATTTGAACATTTTTTTTCAAAAATCCGCAACAGTGGACTTTGCTTTCATTTCAGAGACACCACTTAAAAAAACGTCTTTCTGTGGCTTGCGTGGAGTACGTTGTTCTACTTTGTCCACCAGTTAATGCAACGCTTGCCAATATCAGATTTTTTTAAGATTTACATTTTTGTTTTATTTTTTCACACTTGGTTTGGTTCACAGTGAAATTATGTGGAAACTCAGTGTTTGAAAGGGCGCGGTTCAAAACCTGTTTGCAGCCCTGATTTATTTCATATCTGGATTCAATATAGATTTCTTTGCAGCTAAGAAGTGTTTCAAGACGTCATAATTAAAAATATTCAAAATCTTTTTTTGGTTTATTGAACACAGGAAGCTTTGGTGCTTCCATTATACATACAAAATACTACGACTTGACTTAAAAAATTTAGATACATATCCATATGGATAGCAGACTGGAGTTAACTTTGGCTATGTTTGAGCTAGACTTATTTCTTACAATCATCCAAGGAGTCACGCGGTTATCGTGCAATATTTATACCCTTGTGTCGGCGTTTGTGTCGCGGGCTCTGTGTTACCTTGCAGGCCTAGACAAAAAAAAAAATGAATAATTTATTTAGACACACATTTCACTGCGACTCACCTGGCGTCGATAGCGGTCCTTTTTTTCTGGGCTCAATTTTGCTCAGGCTCGAGCATCTTTTATGATTAGATCCCTCGGCTTCAGGTCGCAATGTTTACGTCTATAGGAACGGATAAAATTGAGGTACCCGTTGTTTGTCACGGGAACGTTTATTGCCGCAGCTGGACTTGCGCTTGGGGCAAGCTGGCTTGCGTTTCTTGGCGTAAGGATTACGCTGGCGCTTCTTCGGGGCACAAGAATTACGCTTGCGCTTCTTTGTGGCACAAGGATCGCGATTGCGCTTTTTGGTGGGGCATACCGACGATGCAAATGGAGATGGTTTGGGGGTGTTACAATCCGAATTATCAAAGCAACGATACTTTTCGACGAAGCTACGCGAAAAATCTCCCTTCCGTTGCAGCTTAGCTACTTCCAGCACTTAGCGCTCTCCGTGGCGAGGCGTAGCAAGCTCAAACCCGGATTACGTCTGTCCAATTCCCTCATGAGGAACAAGAAGCCATCATTCTTCCTGGATCCCCTCTTTGTAGCGAAGTCCATTCTTTATCCACTGAATTGGTAACTAGGATTGAAAACGCTAGGATTGTGAAAACGCTTTTATGTATATGCCGCATATCGATGGATTCTTCAAATTTGTTAGACTTTCTTTATATACTCACCACGAGAATAATTTGGAAAAATTTACTTAATAAAACAATAAAAACAATTGAGAAAGTCAATCACGCCCGACTATAACATACTGTGTACCAGTTCATTTGCTCCCGACTATAATATTATATTACATCCAAGGAGTCACGCGGTTATCGTGCAATATTTATACCCTTGCAAAGGGTATTATAATTTTGCCCAGAAGTTTGCAACGCATTGAAATATTCATTTCTGACCCCATAAACTATATATATTCTTGATCAGGGCGACGAGCTGAGTCGATTTAGTTTTGTCCGTCCGTCTGTATGTCTGTTTCTACGCAAACTAGTCTCTCAGTTTTAAAGCTATCGAGCTGAAATTTTGGACAGAGTCTTCTTTTTACTGCACGCTGCTAATATGTCGGAACGGACCGGATCGGATGACTATATCTTATAGCTGCCATAGGAACCATCGGTCGAAAAATGGATCTTAGTGAAAAAACTTTTTTGTTTTCAATGTTAGCGTCCTTCAATTCGGTCATTATTGATATTATATGCTTTCAAACAGATTTGCAAATATTGGTCAAAATCGGATGACTATATCTTATAGCTGCCATAGGACCGATCGGTCGGAAAATGGGTCTTAGTGAAAACAAACTTTTTTGTTTTTAATTAAATCGTTCTTAAGGTCGATGATTATTAATATTAAACGCTTTCAAACTAATTTGAAAAAGTTGATCGACATCGGGTTACTATATCTTGTGGTTTCCATAGATCGGTCGAACATGAGTCTTAGTAAGAAATTTTTTTGTTTTTTATCTTAGCGTCGTTAAACTTACTGAATACTAATATTCTTTCAAATATATTCGCAAAATTTGGTCAAAATCCAACTATGCCAATTTAATATCCGGCTTTTGCAAGGCCTATTTCGCATTGGCCCTTACACAAAAGCAAGATTTGATATACATGGGTAAGCCTTGCTTCGAGCTGTTGGTGCAGGTGGCCGAAAGATGCAAGCCGATACTGGCACGCTCCTCGTTAGTGATGTGGAGCCAACTGGGTGAAGCTTTGCGCTTAAATGCGGATCCCCAAATGAATCAACGCTTTCAACCCTATATAAAACGTCCGGTACAGGCCATGTTGAAACATGTCCAATTGACTGAGAATCAGTTGGTTTTGCTGGAGCCCGACAGAGAATTGGCACTATTTCGTGACATACTGAGCGAAACACTCTTGGATTTGAGCGAACTGCTAGAACCGGAAACGGTCACCAGTCTGATAGAAGTGGTGCAAAGTCCACAAGCCTTGTGGTCGAATTTAGAAATATCTCTATTCTACATGACAAATTTGGTAGAAGAACAACCATGTTTTCGCACCAACATTTCGCTGTGCGCTATCAGGCCATACAATTTCTGGCCAAGTGCCATGAGTGGCTAAGACAAAATCCGAAGTTTATGGGTAATTTACTTAACTGTCTATTGCGTGAGCATAGTCCGCTCTCCAACTGTGCGGCCAAAGCTTTGGGTAGCATCTGCCAGCAAAATGTTGAGCTGCTGCTTAGTCATGCAGAGGAAGTGATAAATGTTATTTACCAGCTTGATTATTTCCGCTTAGAAGACGAGATAGACATAGATTTATTCAAAAATCTCTGTCTGGTCTTACAACCTGTACAGGAAGTTGCAGACAGATTATTAAGCTTCCAATGGCAAGCTCTAAGTAAATATCAACAAGACTCCAGCCTTACCCACTGGCCTGGACCTGCACGTTGGTTAAACCGTGCGATTAGCGCTATTCGCCAATTCCAGCTCCAGGATTTGTACTCTCATCTCTCTCAATCGTGGTCCTGTTTGGCTTTAGCCCTGTAACGCTGCTGGCAGGATCCCTACTTTCGAAACGATTGATAATTTTAATGGAGCTGATGCTCCCCGCTGTGGCTGAACCATTGGCCCTGGCCAAGCAAATGCTGCAGTCCTTCTCTAATTTGTTTGGCTTGCAGAAGCAAGCTGTTTACTTAAGTTTATCCGCATTGGTTTTGCGCTACTTGCCGCCCGAGTCTAATCAAATACAGCTATTGACGTCCTTCATGTCACCCACCTTCGAGGCATTGAAACAGGAACATGGTTTTATCATGCATTAAGACATTTTGGAGCATTTTTTTCGTTTTGCCTCAAGTTTCACTGCTGCCTTTCCGTTGGCCTTAATGGACTCGTACTGTTTCGAGTATCTACTGGATTGTGCTCTGGCCTCTATTGCTCCAGCCAACTATGGAGGTAACCGTCAATCTGTGTTAAAATTTTTAAGCTGTTTGTTAAGCTGTAATTGCTTGGATCGCTTGCGAACATTGCTACAGACGCATGGATCCGTCTTGCTGGCCAATTTGTGCCACCTAAGCATATTTAAATTATACAAGCGCGAGAAGAACCTGCAGCACATGGTGGCCAACGTGCTGGGGTAGTTTCACCACGTTATGTCCTTTGAAGAATTACAGGATTTTGTTTGGCCAGTTTTGGAAAACCTGCCAATTGTATCGGATAGCGGAGAAGACGGCAACAAGGCTACCTCCTCGATTAGTGAGGAGATTGGGCGTCTACGCAGTGCCATTTGCTTGACTGGCGATAAGAACCAAATCGCCAAATCTTTCGAGAAGTTGGTGTTGATCCACAATGGTATGGCCCTTGAATAGGCAACGCTTTTCGCTTATAAAAAACCAAACAAAAAATGTTAGCCATTAAAAGTTGTGTTTAGTTTGTATTGGGTAAGGCAATGGGGGGTGAAGGAGGTCCATTATCCCAGTAACTCCAAGACTTTGCTGAAATTAGTTTAAATGAATGAAAATTAGTAGTGGAAATTCGAAAAGGTTTGTTTAAACTGTTTTCTGTTGTGCGTTGAATGAAAGGCAGAAATTATATTGTCTATAGAGCACCATTTGCCTATTGAAACAAGTAAGAAAGTCGGTCAAGCTCGACTGTAATATACTCTGTACCTGCAGTAGGTGCTGCTGCACTGCGGCAGCGAACATTAGTAGTTATTATATTTATTTATTTATTTTGAAATACCATCCTAACGCTACAAGTTACAAAAAAACTTATATATTATTGCGTTAGTCACAAGGGCAAAGTAACATTTAAGTTTGTGTTGATTTTACTTACTATCTAGAAACAGCTTCGTGATACAATAATGACATGAAATTAGACTGAGATGTAATCTTAAGTAACTGAATTATTTTAATTAATAATAATTCTTAAAATTTTTTTTTTTGTTATGCTTCTTCTTTCCTATTGTGTCCTTATAAGTACTCTTTAAGATTCACTTCTCAGATGAGATTCTAAAATCAATTGAAACTGCGTGGCGTTGTTTATTGTTTTCAAACTATGTGGTAGTTGATTCCAACTGCGAAAATGAAGTAGTTGTAGTAATCTTTATTTAAATTATGATAATATAGAAGATCGATGTTTACAAAATAACAAAGTTAGAAGTACAAACTATTTCAACAAAGAGTGATTTACATTCAACGTTGATCGACTTGGTTTGAAATCGTCAGTCCATCCGCCGCCGCACAGTGGCTCGTTTACCAAAAACTCCTTGCGAAAATCAAATATCGAGTTGTTGAATTTGGCAATTCTATTGATACGCTTTAACTAGGAATTGATCAAGCTATTTAATTACGTAAAATAATTTTGCAATTTTTCAACTTTTGAAAATATGAAAATAAAAGTGCCTAAAGGGGAAAAGTTAAATGCATGTCTCTGAAAAAGCCATAAACACACAGACTTAATTTTTTTTCCTGTTTTAAAGGATGAATTTAGAATACAAATTTGTAAATTAGGGGAAAAAAATATTAATTTTATTTGATTAAATTTTTTTTTAAAACTTATATTATTTCTTATTTTCAATAATTAGCTTGACTTTTAAAAAAAATGGCAAGCGTGCTCAGAGATTTGAATTCGCAAAAAATTATAGATAATATTCAAAAAACAAAGTAAAACATAAACCATTGCTGCAATTCTGCCCGATTTGAGACATTAGCAGAAGTCGCAAATATCGGTCCCCCGTTTGCCTTTGTCAGAAAATAACACTTTTCGCCCGGCACATTGAATAAAGGTACCAGAACAATCTTTAACTGCGGTCACTGCTTCTCTTTGGTTGGAGAGGAGATGAACACAGTTTTTTGTTTTTTTGTTTTCCTCTCAGGTTTGACTGAGACCTTTTGGCTAAACTCACGCATTCAATGGGTCTTCTTTGTATGTATGCATCGGTGTGTAATGCTCGGCTAACAATATGAATGTATGCGATAAACTATATGCGCTCTCACTTTCTCTCTCACACTGACTCTCTCTCTCTCTGCTTATGCTTAGTTCTAGCGGAGAGGACAAAATAACCAGAGATGAATTCGCTCTCTTAAATTTAGTCCGAAAAAAACCATGCGGCTATCGAGGCTTGGGCAGTTTCGGACACAAACGCACAGAGCGTTGTCTTTGCCCATGCTTCTTTGTTTTTATTTTTTTGCTTGTGTTTCTCTCCTCTCGCGCATGTGCGTTGGTTTTTGTTTTTGTAAGTTGCTTATGCGCTTGTGTAGCGACGTCAGACCAGCCCTTCAGTTCGCGTCACCTATGAATCACCAATGATTCACCGATGAATTGGCCTAGGGCACCAATGATTCACCGATGAATTGGCCTAGGGCATCGATGAATCATTGGTGAGCTCCCATACAAAAAAGTGGTGAATTTAACATGGGCATGTCCTAGGCGGTCATGCAAGACTGTTTATGGGTGAATCACTGATGGATCACGTATAGATTCATCGATGATTTCATCATGATTTCTTTGCAATATTCATTAATGAATTCACCAATTAATTCACTTATGGTTCACACATGATTCCTGCATGACTTTTGCAAAGAAGTCAACACTGAATCATCGATGAATTTGTATCAGAATTCATCGATGAATTCACCTATAAATTCATATTAGATTCACCTATGAATCTTGCATGACTTTTGCAAAGAATTCATAGGTGAATCATCAATGAAATTGTTGCAAGACTCCTCAATGATTCACCAAGGACATGACCCCGATTTAAATACACGCAATATTGTTTTCAATTCATTTAATTATGACATAAATATAAATATAATTTAATATAAATAATTATAATAGCTAATATTAAAGATTATATCGCACATGTTTAACTTAAGAGGCACAACTCAAAATTTGTAATTTTTGCGTTTACACAGTTCATTTGCTCAATCTGTTTGATATTTGCATATTGAACAGTGAACTGTGCATAGCTCAATAATAATTAATTCTGAATTGTGCCTACTTAGTTAAACATGTGCGATATGTAACTGCAAATGAATATAAAATAATAAAAATTGAAAACACAACATCTAGCCGAAGGAACAATATTAAATCAATCAATTAAAGAATAATAACAATATAATTGTTAATAAAACAATAATTTATATACACAAGCGATTTCCATATAAGCGTTTGATTTGAAATTTCATTTATTATTAATATTTATGTTTTTCACATAAATATTTTAAGAAATGTTATGATTGTTATACAATCATCTCCCGAGAGAGAACGCTAATCTCCTTCGTGAGATTCGTCATTCCCTCTCGGAGCTGTTTGTTCTCCTCTGAAAAGAAATGAAAAATTATATTTCAATTTAATTTTGTTGTATAGGTTAATTACTTTGATTGATTGATACGAAACTTACCTCGAATAACTGCCATAATAGTCTGCGCCTGGGTTGGCTCCTGCTGTTCACGTGCTGTAAGTACTCACTGATTAGTTTCACAAAATGTATCTTTAAAATAAAAAAATACTTACGATTGGTCTCACAATTAAGGCGCATAAGTTTTTTCGGTTGCTGTCCTACCATACTAAGGGTAAAAAATATTTTTAGAATTTTAGAAAACCCACACTCTAGTTTTTTTTTTTTGTTTTGGTTTTCGAACCAAGGTAGGTGAATCTTCCAAAGATATCTAAAGTGCCGTCGCTACAGATATGTCCGATTCGCATTTTTAATACGCCTACGGACTAAACACCTCCAATCTAGAACAAAGATTCAGACAAGTAAAAGTAAAGTAAAAGTAAAAGTATAATAAATATATACTAATAAAAATGGAGAAGTGGAGCTACCACTAGTGGCCACGTGGCCACGGCTTTCCTATGAAAGTCCGAAATAAAAAATTTTTCTAACCCTGTTTCTTCTTTAAAATTTCCTATACAAATCCCTACATCTAATGAACTTATGGGCTCATTAAAAAAGGGCCTTATTTCGAAAAATCTTCTACCTAATATAAACATTTGTCCTAATTCTTCTTCAAATGACTCTATCCTAATTGGGCAATATCTGTTTCGTCATGTCATGAAGTATTAATTGTAATTAATTTAAGCTATATAGTTAAGTTTGAATTATCTTTAAGTGTAATGAAGTTCATATGAAATCCAGATTAATCTCTTAAATTTAACTGTTCGCTCTTTGCATCTTGCTCTCATTATCTTTTGTTATCTAAAGTCACACACACTAATGTACATAGGCACGAGCCATTGCTAGCGCTCGCTGACTTTAGTCCCTTTGTCCATTAAAAATCACTTACGAAATTGAGCTGAAAGCGTGCGGTTATTATTCTTGTGGTCAGTGTACAATTCAAAACGAACAAGTTGTCGAGGATCCTTCAGAAGGATCATTACGAAATCCAGCCCCAACAATTGGTACTTTTGGCTGGACAATATCCTTTTACGAAGCAAAAATTATTAGGGCTGCTACTGCTAAGACTACATCCCTGCATATAAAGAATTTTGCCCACTAATTTTATATCATCAACCTCCCCGCCCTCAAAGCTATCTTCAACTATTTTCCTATATATCTGTTGTAGGATCTGTGTAGGCTTTCGGACAAATCTCTTAAGAGTTTGCAAATAATTTTCGAAGGCATACGACGAGCCTGCAACCGGGTCTCCGATTTGCTTGACAGTGTCGCCTACATGGAGCAAACCGTGAACATTGTAGGAAACACTATTTTCCCCGAAAACAAGAGGAAAGTTCTCAACAAATAGATTTAACATTTTTTGAGAATTTTCTATATTTGTTGGTCCTTGTTTTTGGGAGCAGAGCAGTCTATATGCACAGTGCACTAAATTTCATAATACTGGTCATCATTCATTGTATCTTTAAGAGCTACAATCCCAGTATATGACAAAAACTGCCTGAACTCAGTGGCTTTCCAATTTGGAAGCTCTACTAATGTTCGCGGTTTGCGTGCAAACTCTTTGGGGATATATTTATGCATTGACAACAAGATTTGGGAAATCTTTCCTTTATCATCCTTTGATAGTTTACATAGCATTTTATTATTATTTAGTCTTTCTAAGAATTTTCGCATGACACCCAATTCAACAAGATGCATGCAGTCAAGCGGAACTTGAGTAACCATTAGCACTCCAAGTTTTTCAAAAGCGGAAGGAGCACTCAAATAATTTACGTTATGATGTAAGCGATATTTTCTGTTCAAAAAGTCTTTATCTGTCAATCAGCACATGTTGTACTGTATGTTAAAACAGAATCTACTTTGTGAGCTACCTTTATGCATTTGGAACAGCCATGACTGGATGTATGTCCAGGTGTGCCTGTTACAAATGCTCTTGCAGGAGCATCGCAAACAATCGCTCGAAGTTCTAAGTTTATTTTTTTATTTAAAATGGTGAGACCATTTTTCATAATATCGGACAACTCACTAGTAAACTATGACAAGAATTCTTCTGAATTGAATGGCTTATTGTGACCCGAAAAACACCTATTGGCAAGACCGGACATTTATATACGTTATTTACTCTAATTAAAATGGGCCACAATTGGGAACGAGAGCTATTAAACAAAGGAAGTCCGTCAATATTGACATCAATGCTTAAGATATCGGGAAGTTTAAGAATAACTGAGACTTTATTTAATTGATTTGATAAGCCAATATGTAAGTAGGACCCGCCTCCTATTTGATTAATGTCAGGCTTATCAGGGCAATTAAATTTATAAAAGGGCTTTACTTTTAAATTATTTTTGTATAATATCTTTATTAAATCAATAGCACAGCTACGTTTTGGTTTATGCTTTAAATACCAATTCTGCAATTGTGTATTTAAATCATCACCAATGATCACTTGTGCTTCTGAACCTACTTCTTCCTGAATATTAAAACCTCTTTCTTCCTGAGCTTGGACTAATTCCTTCAAATCAAAACTATTTCTTATTTCACCTACATCATCATCAACCCTACGGCTTTCTCCTGCAACACAACTCAATTGCTCAGCAAGCAATTCCCTTTATCTTTTAACTAACCTACGCATTTGTCTATCTCCAACCATTTTTGAATGTATTTATTTATTAAAAATTTACAAAGTACTTTGCTACTTTTACTTTTTCATAACCATTTTATTTAAATTTTTAAGTTTGTAGAACCTTTATGTTAATTAAACCATCAAATTTTTTGCCGGCTCTAGGTCTCGTTATGTTGGTACATAACTTTAAAACAGGCACACCACACCACAAAGGAGGTTAGTTGACCGAACAGCTGTTTCAATGGTATCTCTACCATATCATCAGCGGTCTTCACCTGGTACCACAATCAGAAAACAACTCCCTCCTCGTGCCTGAGATGCCATAATCGCTTGAAAACTCCAATGCGATTCAACAGCAAAAACCAGACACAACGAGCCAGAGCCACGCTGTCTGTGGCCTTTGTACGTGTGTGTGTCCCCCAATGGTCTTACAATGTTAGTGAGAGAGATTTCCTCCCCACTGCTAACACAGTGACCAATAAGTCTGAGTGCAGAATTGCATTCAAACAGGGGTTTTTGTTGCTATAAACGAAACTATTTTTAGTTTCAACAACAAAGCCGTGCCTAGCGTTTTATACATGCATGTATGTTTTAACGACCTTTATGTTAATTAAACCTTCAAATTTTTTGCCGGCTCTAGGTCTCGTTATGTTGGTACATAACTTTAAAACAGGGTATCTCTACCATATCATTGAAACAGCTGTTTGGTCAACTAACCTCCTTTGTGGTGTGGTGTGTCCCTGTTTTAAAGTTATGTACCAACATAACGAGACCTAGAGCCGGCAAAAAATTTTAAGGTTTTTTAATAAATATTATATACATACTGCTCGATTTTCTATTAATATGATTTTTTTAAAAGTGCATCATATATACAGTAAATTCGCTTGCAACATTACAAGAAAGCAAATCCATCTTAAAAAGTACACTTTTCTAGGTGTGCAAGCAAATACACTGTACATATCGACCTCCTTATGCGAGTTTGCTTCTAATGTTATCTAGAATGCTAGATTCATCGATTTTTCTATGGATAGATTTTAAATTTTTTTTTATTTTTAGGAAGTAAACACATTTAATGAAAAGAACTAACGGTTAAAAGCTTATGAAATTTCGAACAATCGCGTATAATATTTTTCCAATTTATTTAGTAGTTTAAATGCAACAAGCAATAATATTTAAAATTACTAAGCCGATTGGAAACCAATTTATACGATTATAATTGGAAATTCGATAGCCTTTCAACTAGTCTGCAGACATATGTATGCACATTTCTACATAAGACATATGTATGACCTAATTTAAGAATCAAATTTGCATTGTACTATCCGCCTTCGATATGAAACGAATAATAAATGTTAAAATCTTGGGTCACTTACGCTAAAAGAAAATCCATGTAAATTTGATTTAAAAATTTAGTCATATGCCTAATGTACATACATAATAAAAAACAAGCAATCCACTTTACATCACAGCAGGTCTGTAGGCAAAAGGTGATTAATGTTGGTCTATTTATTTCATATATTATATATAGTATAATATCTGAAGTATTCCAAAAAAAAAAATTCAATTTAAAATATGAATAAATAAGTCCGTGACAGCCAATCTTCAAAGGCAACTCGTAAAATGTAATGTAAAATGATATGTTTCCCAAGGAAACAACGAAAAGTTTTATTTTTAATCATTTTTTATCGCTTTTATTTTTAATTTTTCATTTATTAAAATCGCATTGTTCACTTCAAAATGGTGCCAAAAATAATAAAAATCGAATAAAATAAAAAAATTTCGTTGTTTCCTTGGGAAACATATCACCTTTTAAACGCATATCGACTTTTTTGATTTAGATAATCCGGTGACGAGCTATGATATTTACCGCACATTTTACGAGTTGCCTCGGAAGATTGGCTGTCACGGACTTATTTATTCATATTTTAAATTGAATTTTTTTTTTAGGAATTACTTCAGTAAATGTACTATAACATGTATAGGACATCAATCAAGCCACATTTATCACATCTAAAAAAAAAACATGAAAATATGTTTTTTTTCGCCTTTAAAACCTGCCTTTAAAAACGTGTGCGATATGTACAGACGAAAATTACCCAAAAGTCACAACGCAAATTCACCACTATTTTATAAACATTTAGAACACAACCGCAAACAATACCACAAATATTTGTTTTTTATTTAGGTAGAGGGTTTTTTTTATAAATTAAAATTATTAGTGCTTACTTTAAGTTAGTAAATTTGTATACCCTTGCAAAGGGTGTTATAATTTTGCCCAGAAGTTTGCAACGCATAGAAATATTCATTTCCGACCCCATAAACTATATATATTCTTGATCAGGGCGACGAGCTGAGTCGATTGAGCTTTGTCCGTCCGTCTGTCTGTCTGTCTGTCTGTCTGTCTGTCTGTCCGTCTGTCTGTCCGTCTGTTTCTACGCAAACTAGTCTCTCAGTTTTAAAGCTATCGAGCTGAAATTTTGCACAGAGTCTTCTTTTTTCTGCACGCTGCTAATATGTCGGAACCGACCGGATCGGATGACTATATCTTATAGCTGCCATAGGAACCATCGGTCAAAAAATGGGTCTTAGTGAGAAAAACTTTTTTGTTCTTAATGTTAGCGTTCCCAAACACGGTCATTATTAATATTATATGCTTTCAAAGAGATTTGCAACCCACCTCAGCTGACCCACCTCAGGCATACATGATGGCTATTAAACATTTGTTTCCATGAGTAACGTGTATATTGAAGTCGGTTAGAGCCGACTTTAACTTACGCTCTCGTCAGGGTTTTTTGTTGGTAATTTTGCAACAACAAATATACACAGAATTGAGCTCTGCCAACGTCGACGCCAACGCAGATGCGTGAAAGACTGGTGAATTTTACGAGTAGTGAATTCTGGAACTGATGGGTGCGTAGCTTTCTGTTGGCGTCGCTCGCTCGCTGTCCGCCGGCTTGTGTTTGTATGTGCGTGTGCTGCTGTGTGCCTGTCTTGGCTGTTGCATACCGTTTGACGCTCGGATCTGGCTGGCTCCGTTGGTATGTGTGGGTGTGTGTCAGTACGTACCCTTCAGTTCCACAATTCACTACTCGTAAAATTCACCAGTCTTTCACGCATCTGCGTTGACGTCGACGTCGGCAGAGCTCAATTCTGTGTATATTTGTTGTTGCAACTTTACCCACAAAAAACCCAAAAAAAAGGCCACGCTTCGCGCTGCTATCACAGGCAAAGACAAAATTTTTGCCAACGCCAAACGAAGAAGATTGCATACCCTTTAAATTTGTGCAAGCACTAAAACTATATTTTAGGTATATATGTTAGAATTTTAAAACAAGAGGCCAGGTCGTTTCTGGCATAGCCTTATGATGGAATTTTTTCATCATTTTCCCAAAAGCAATCAATTATTATTAATGGATCATAAATAAATGTATCATATACTTTATATAGTCGGATATGCCTTTGCATTGAGTAGGTAAAAGTAACCGAAGGTCAAAAAAAGATTATCGGCGCATCAATTGTTGCTTTTGTCTTTTGCGTTTCCGTGCCAGTCGTCACTTGCGTAGAAAAATCTAAGTTGCATTTGTGTTTTTACTGACAGCGCGAGACGTTTAACTTGTCAATTTTTTTTAATTTTGTTGTGGCCGAAATGATCGTATGTGCTTTAATTGTCTGCAGACTAGTTGCTGTGATGTGGATTGCTTCTTTTATGTAGTTTTTTTCATTCAATTCTATTATTAGTTTTCTATATTTAATTGTTATTTGTAAATTATGTTTATTATTTAATATATTGATAAATAAAATGAGTGAATAAAACAAATATAAAATGTTGCGTGTTTGCGAATAGGGAGAAAAATCCTTGGTTTATTATTTTATGAAATTCATGAATCGAATTATAATCAATCTAGTATGAATTCATCGGTGAATTTTGCAACAATTTCATCGGAAATCTAATATGAATTTAAAGGTGAAATCATTGATGAATTCTGATACAAATTCATCGATGATTCAGTGTTGACTTTTTTGCAAAAGTCATGCAGGAATCATGGGTGAACCATAAGTGAATTAATTGGTGAATTCATTAATGAATTTTGCAAAGAAATCATGCGTGAATCATCGATGAATCCATATAGTGATTTATCAGTGATTCACCCATGAACAGTCATGCATGACCGCCTAGGACATGCCCATGTTAAATTCACCACTTTTTTGTATGGGAGCTCACCAATGATTCATCGATACCCTAGGCCAATTCATCGGTGAATCATTGGTGATTCATAAGTGACGCGAACTGAAGGGTAGCTTTCTGGTGGCGTCGCTCGCTGTCAGCCGGCTTGTGTTTGTCGTTGTCAGTGATGATCACCTCGTGAACTAGTTCTAGGCCTATGATCTAGGACTTCAGTGTCCTTTTAAACTACAAAACAATTTATAGACTACAAAATGTTCCCTAACTCCTTATGACCGACAAAACAACTTATGACCTACAAATATGTCCCTAGCTAAAAATGTGATACTTCACACAACCCCCACACAACTACCATGGATTCGGTAGCCTGTTCCGGATCTCCGTTTTCGCTGACATCCAAAAAATCGGCCGAACGGACCGTTGGGATGACCCATGTCCCGTCGGCAATGATTGTCGAATTTTTCTGTGGTGGCGTCCCACCCCCCGGGTGCCCTTCCTCAACACCTTGTGCTCCCGGGGACAAGCCTAACACTTCCGCGGCAGGTATTTCCCAAGCTGTGGGGTTGTCCAGACGTCCAGACTCCTGGTCGTCCGGCATAGGGTCTGTTGCTTCCGGTGTCGGCTGTTCCTCATTGCCCGTTGGGAAATCTGCTGGGTTTCCGCTCCACCATGCCCCATAATACGGGGGCGGAGTCGTCCCGGCCTCAGTGGAATCTGACGGCATGTATGGCGGTTGTGGTGTCTCACCCCCCGGGTACCCTTCCTCAACACCTTGTGCTCCCGGGCTCAAAGCTACCAGCGGATTTGCCACGTTTGGGTGCTCCCAGTCGTCCATTCCCTGAAATCCTCCCTGGTCTACGTCCCACTACGACCCATACGACGGTGGTGGTGTAGGCGTTCTTAGGTCCATGTCTCCATCTGGAGCCGACTCGAATATGTCGGTACTTGGGGGGATACTCGGATTGGTTACCGTGGAACGGCCATCCTCGATGTCCTGAGCGCTTCTTTGGACGGCACGCACCCCGTTCGTGAACGTCCATCTGGGGCGGCCTCAGAGTCGTCCGTGTCCGGTTCGGGGTCCCTCTGAGGACGGCATATACCCACTGGAGAGAAGGGATCGTCTAGGACACTTTAGTCGGGAATCCCAAAGAGCCAGAGATCCGGTGGGCAGTGGGGACTGGAGTAGTCGTCGAGAATTTGACGCTGGGGGTGGAGCCTGGTCGTCATGTCCTGGAGGGCCTGACAAATGGAAACCTACTACTCCTATCATATGCGGAACCTGTCTATGGTGCGGTGATCAATAGTTAGCTTAATACTATTTCTTACGCTAGGTGATGACTCCGAACAGCCAGGCCGGGAGTTTCCCCTTACGGGGGCGGGGACGCTGTTGTGGCGCACCACCCTCAAGTGGCCCCCTCTGACTCTGTTGGCGATGCTTTGCTGTTCGGTGGTGGTTACTTCTGTTGGGCTCCCTTCTCGCCTTTGGGAGCACTGATCGGCTCTGGGATGGGGGATGACTCTGGCTCGTGCTCTTCTGTGTGTGTGTCATCTGTTGTTGCTGGTGTGGGAACCCTGTCTAGGCAAGTTTCGACCTGGTCATCGCTCTGTACTTCTTGTTGGAAGACCTTTAAGTCGGCCCCATTTTCCGCCCGGCGTTGGCGACCACCAATCAACTGCAATCGGGCTGTATTGGGAGAAATAAATTTTATTAGCTTGTATGGCCCGTCGTATTTAGGAGCGAACTTAGCGGCAAAAGCATCCGAGGCTTTGGACAAGTGATTGACTCCTTGTTCTCTGTTGGCTCCTTGTTCACAGCTGACTCCTCGTTTCCAGTTGACTCCTTGTTCTCTGTTGACTCCTCGTTCTCTATTGCTTCCTCGTTCTCTGTTGACTCGTTGTTCTCTGTTGACTCCTCGATCTCTGTGGCTCTGGTTTCTTGTTGGGGCTCGGCATCTATCGGTTGGTGGTTCTGAGATCCTTTGGCTTGTAAGGGCTGGGATGTATAACGAAGGTAGCGTTTCATCTGAGCTCTGGATTCTGGCGCTGATCTGGCGCACTTGCTCTTCAAAGGTCAAAGGCACGGATGGCAAGGTTCGAGTTGCCGTCGTAAGAACTAAGTCTGGATTGTTCAAACGTGCCATTCATCGTTTAGCGCCTCTTCCTACAAGTCAATAGTTCTATTGTATTTTGTATTTTAAAAACTAACTTGAATTTGAAGCCCTGCGGCCATTCAACGCGGCCGATGTTAAGGCATTTCACCTTGCTATGAAGTTATTAGTGTTAAGCGCCCCAGCTGGTTGCAGCGAGCATAGCTATTGTAAATATACCTGAAGTTTGTTAACTTTTAAGTCAGTTCTTATCTAAAGTCTCTCTTATGCTCTTAGTTGCTCTCTTGTTTGATCTGTGTATTGTAAGGAAGTTTTTCAGCTGAGGTAGGACTCAGTCCTGTCCAAGGTCACTTACAAGAAAATTTATAGAAGTGCCGGGACTTGGGAAGGGAAAAACTCTTATAATTTTAGCAAAATCTTGTATATTTGGTGCTTCTTTTGGTACCCACCACGCTGACGGCGACCCAGTTCAGCGTAGAGGATCCCTTAGCAGTTGAGAGGTAAACCCTAGCCACCTGCCGGCGACCCAGCACAGTTTGGCCAAACTTAACCTCACACCCGCTTGAGACAAACACGCTGCACTTACGACACTGGTGTACAACACGTCACTTTGCGGGCAGCCCAGCGCAAAATGACGCCTTGCCCACGTGTTCCGATCCAAGTCGGTTAAACCACCACACCTCCGGCGACCCAGCAAGGCGTGCTAATTTGACCAACCATGGTACAATTAAGTCGGAGAGACTAGATAGCAAAGGGGCACGAAGTTAATTTCTTACACACATGTTTATTTCTCTGCTTAAAGTTTTCTTTCACAAATTTTCAAGGGCTGGTCACAAAAAGGGAGATTTCCCTAACCGCGCCATTGTTGTTCCCTACCTCCTATCTAAGCTAAGCCTGGTTTACCCGCTGGTTTGGGTTTCACTCGCTGTGGTTCCTCTGATTCCTCAGGTTCGTTGATCGATGGCTTTTGCTCCTTCTTGGTGGTCAAAACACAGGAGATTCTTGGGCGGTTGGACTCGACGCGTTGGTACTACGGCGGGGGCGTGGCACTGTGTAAGTCCGGCTGGTGAATTAAACCAAGAGCACGTCCGTCGGTCATCGCGGGGAAAACTTGACTGTCCTCTGGCGTTTGCCAAACGTTGGCCGTGACCTAATTCTGCACTCACCGCTGCTCCAGAATTCTGCAGCTTTGTGGCCGCCGCTGCATGCCTCTCGCTCTAACGCATGGCTGACGCGGGCCAAGCGATCGCATCGGGGTGGGTTTTGGTTTGATGGTATGTGTGTGTGTGGGTGTGTGTGAGTGCGTACCCTTCAGTTCCAGAATTCACTACTCGTAAAATTCACTAGTCTTTCACTCATCAGCGTTGACGTCGACGTCGGCAGAGCTCAATTCTGTGTATATTTGTTGTCGCAATAATACCCACAAAAAACCCTAAAAAACGAGAAGGCCAAGCTAACTTCGTCTGTGCCGAAGTTTTTATACCCTTGCAAAAGCTGTTTTTGAAATGACAGAGTTTAGAACGCTTAGATAAAAATCAAAAACTTTTGTAACTAAAATCCATTTTCCGTCAGATGAACGTCTGATTTCGACCACATTTCGCGAATCTTTTTGAAAACATATCAAATTAACAATCGCCAAGTTTAAGAACGATAAAATTTAAAACAAAAAAGTTTTTCTCACTAAGACTCATTTTCCGACCGATAAGTCCTATGGCAGCCTGAAGATATAGTCATCTGATTTCGACCAAATTTTTCAAATTAGTTTGAAAGCGTTTAATATTAATAATCACCGACCTTAAGAACGATTTACTTGAAAAAAAATATTTTTTTTTTCACCAAGACCCATTTTCCGACCGATCGGTCCTATGGAAGCTATAAGATATAGTCATCCGATTTTGACCAAAGTTTGCAAATCTGTTTGAAAGCATATAATATTATTAAGGGACGAGTTTGAGGACGCTAACAGTGAAACCAAAAAAGTTTTTCTCAGTAAGACCCATTTTCCGACCGATCGGTCCTATGGCAGCTATAAGATATGGTCATCCGATATTGACCAAAGTTTGCAAATCTCTTTGAAAGCATATAATATTAATAATGACCGTGTTTGGGAACGCTAACATTAAGAACAAAAAAGTTTTTCTCACTAAGACCCATTTTTTGACCGATGGTTCCTATGGCAGCTATAAGATATAGTCATCCGATCCGGTCGGTTCCGACATATTAGCAGCGTGCAGTAAAAAGAAGACTCTGTGCAAAATTTCAGCTCGATAGCTTTAAAACTGAGAGACTAGTTTGCGTAGAAACAGACGGACAGACAGACGGACAGACAGACAGACAGACGGACGGACGGACAAAGCTCAATCGACTCAGCTCGTCGCCCTGATCAAGTATATATATAGTTTATGGGGTCGGAAATGAATATTTCTATGCGTTGCAAACTTCTGGGCAAAATTATAATACCCTTTGCAAGGGTATAAAAACGGACATGTCAAGCCAAAATGTGATTTTGCTTTTTGTAGTCCCCTGCTTCAGAACGAAATCTTGAAAATCGTCAACACCGAAAATTTGCAAAGCATTTGGCTGGTAAGCGCACTGTGGCCAGCTTTTCGACATTAGCGATTCAGCCGTCGACACGACAAGTCCTCTAGTGCGAATCTGCTGCGATTTAAAATAATTGAGGCGGTTATTTCCAATTATTTCGTATTCTACATTCAGAAATTTGTTTATATTTTTAATTATTTCTATATTTAAGAAAATCGTCCTAGAACCGAAATTGCCTTAAAATTTAGAAAAAATTTATATTTTTGAGAAAAAATTTTCTGCATTTTAGAAAAGTTGCCCTAAAAATTAAATTTTTTAGAAAAAACTTTCTAAAATTCAGAAAAATAATTTTTTTTTTTATCTTTTAAGGTGAATTTATGTTATTGCCTATTCTAATTTTTAGGGTTATTTCGCCTTTGATTTTAGAAAATATTGGTTACATCTTTAGGGTATTTTGCCCTAATATTAAGAAAACAAACCCTAATTTTAAATTTTAAAAAAAATACTGCTTCGGTGACTTGATCCAAGGCCTCTCCCAACTGCGTACTTTCTTAACTATGGTTTTGACGCCACGTCTTGCTTAAGGCTAATAGTCGAGTGGGCTAAGGCGTCCGTACGCGTGTGTGTTCAGCATTTGTGAGAGGTCCCAAGTTCAAGTCCCAGTAAAAAGTAAAAAAAACGAGAAGGCCAAGCTAACTTCGTCAGTGCCGAAGCTTTTATACCCTTGCAAATGGTGTTTTTGAAATGTCAGAGTTTAAGAACGCTTACATAAAAATCTTACAATTTTTTTACTAAAACCTATTTTCCTACAGGTAAACATCTGATTTCGACCAAATTTCACGAATCTTTTTGAAAACATATCAAATAACCAATCGCGGAGTTTAAGAAAGATAAAATTTAAAACAGAAAAGTTTTTCTCACTAAGACTCATTTTCCGACCGATCGGTCCTGTGGCAACCATAAGATATAGTCACCCGATGTCGATCAACTTTTTCAAATTAGTTTAATATTAAGAATCACCGACTCTAAGAACTATTTATTTGAAAACAAAAAAGTTTTTTTCACTAAGACCCATTTTCCGACCGATCGGTCCTATGGCAGCTATAAGATATAGTCATCCGATTTTGACAAAAATTTGCAAATCTGTTTGAAAGCATATAATATTTATTATCGCCGAGTTTTATGACGCTAGCATTGAAAACAGAAAAGTTTTTCTTACTAAGACCCATTTTCCGACCTATTGTTCCCATGACAGCTATAAGATATAGTCATCCGATCTTGACCAAAATTTGCAAATCTGTTTGAAAGCAGATAATAATAACAATGGCCGAGATCAAGGCTGCTAACATTGAAAACAAAAAAGTTTTTCTCACTAAGACCCATTTTTTGACCGATGGTTCCTATGGCAGCTATAAGATATAGTCATCCGATCCGGTCGGTTCCGACATATTAGTAGCGTGCAGTAAAAAGAAGACCATGTGCAAAATTTCAGCTCGATAGCTTTAAAACTGAGAGACTAGTTTGCGTAGAAACAGACGGACAGACAGAAGGACAGACAGACGGACAGACAGACAGACGGACGGACAAAGCTCAATCGACTCAGCTCGTCGCCCTGATCAAGAATATATATAGTTTATGGGGTCGGAAATGAATATTTCTATGCGTTGCAAACTTCTGGGCAAAATTATAATATCCTTTGCAAGGGTATAAAAATTTGTATGCAGAAAAAAAAGGTGGGTTGGTTGGGTAATGGGGTGAGGAGGATGATTAGAGGATGGTGGGGGGATCAACAACAACAACCACGGTTCGGTGGGTCGGGTCCGGTGATCATCGCTCGCTTTTTTCGCTTTTAGAAAAATTACCCTGAAATTTAGAACACAATTTCTATTTTTTAGAAAAAGCCTCTTTGGCGAAAAAAAAATGGCATCTTGTAGGGCGGGTTGTTTTTTGAGTGTATCCTTACAAACCGAGTTTCAAGCCAATCGGATGGAAAACAGTTTTTTGCATACAGAATATTCCGGGAATTTTCACGCCTGTGGCGGATTTTCTGACATTGAAAAATCACATTTCAAATTATTTCGTATTTAATTCTTACAAACTAAGTTTCAAGTGAATGGGATGAAAAAAGGGTTTTTGCATGCAGAATTTTCCGGCCATTTTCCTCGTGGGCGGATTTTCCAAAATCGGGAAAACACGTGCCAAATTATTTCGCGTACTATGCTTACAAGCCGAGTTTCAAGTCGATCGAATGACAAACAATTGAGAAAGTCGGTCAAGCCCGACTATACCATACTCTGTACCGATTCATTTGCCTCCGACTATATGTAACATACAACGAAGCTGTCAAGTTGGAACGAGAAGGTGGGATTGTAGCTTCTAGCGGAGCACTCGCTGGTTCCGGCTCAAAGGACGTCGGTAAAGGGATGGGTTCAAAAAGGTTATGCCACCGTGCTACATACTCGCTTGCTCTACAAATAATGATATTAGATTCGCGTGCTGGTTTGAAGGGACGGGACAATGCTCGATAAAACTTTCTAGAAAGGAAAAATAAAAAGGGAGAACAGACGGACAGCAGAAAAAAATAGAAAAGCCTAGAAAAAAGGACATTACGCGAAGGACAAGATAAAAACCAGTGCTGGGTTCATTGCACCGGCTAATGCTGTTTGTGATGCTGCGCTGATGTTACTGCGACAGCAGATGTTGCCCACCCTACCTGGTAAGCAAATGAAAATTTATTTTTCAAAAATCTCAAAAATTACACTTTTTGCTCCCAGCTCTTGTATTTATTTATAGATTTTGTTCATTGATATCTTATTTTCTTCGCAGAAGTGCGGTTCTTACGTAGAAACAAGAAAGAAAGTCGGTCAAGCCCGACTATAACATACTCTGCACCCTTAATGTCGCAGATCGCATTTGGTCACGAGTCAAACGGCCAGTTAACACACAACGCACAACGCAGTGCGCTCTCTAAGTCTCTCTCTCTCTCTCTCTCTCACTAAGATTGCTTCTGCTGAACGCAATGCTTAGGTTATGGGTGGGGTTGGTGGGGGTGTTAACTAACCGTTTTTTGCTCATAACTTGAGTATCGTTCATCCGATCTTTATGATTTCTTCAGCAAATCGATAAATAATTTTGAGTACTAGATATCTCTAGAAACTACGAACCATCTATCATCAAAACTGTAGGAGATATGACGTTTTTTCAAAATTGCGGGGGCGGGAGGGGGCGTGGCAAAAATTGAAAATAAACTTGATCTGCCTGCAAGTATAAGAAATATATGTCCCATACATGTCAAACCTCTATCTCTTACCATCTCTGAGATCTCTTCGTTCATACGGACGGACAGACAGACAGACGGACAGACAGACAGACGGACAGACAGACAGACGGACAGACGGACATGGCTAAATCGACTCGGCTGTTGATGCTGATCAAGAATAAATATACTTTATAGGGTCGGAAAAGATTCCTTCTCCCCGTTACATACTTTTGCACAAACTTAATATACTCTATGTACCTTCGGTACAGAGTATAAAAATAAAAATAGTTTTTTTGAATTTTTAAATATTTTTCCTAGGTGTTTGGAAACGAAATTTATTGCGTTTTCGAGCAAAAAATTGAATTTTTTTGAAATAGTTTTTATTATTGTATTCAAACTAATTAACCGATTCGAAAATAGAGTTTTGTGCGATTATTGAAAATTCAATTGCCTTTCAATTCATATCTTGCTTGACTCCATTTGACGATTATGAAGTCAGATATGGCTTAAAATTTAAGTGCACCTACCGGAAAAATGAAAAAAATTCATATTTAAAAACGTAGCCATGAAAAAAATTTCAAATCGATTTTTGAGATCACCAATCCAAACTACACTTAAAACGAGAAGGCCAAGCTAACTTCGTCTGTGCCGAAGTTTTTATACCCTTGCAAAAGCTGTTTTTGAAATGACAGAGTTTAGAACGCTTAGATAAAAATCAAAAACTTTTGTAACTAAAATCCATTTTCCGTCAGATGAACGTCTGATTTCGACCACATTTCGCGAATCTTTTTGAAAACATATCAAATTAACAATCGCCAAGTTTAAGAACGATAAAATTTAAAACAAAAAAGTTTTTCTCACTAAGACTTATTTTCCGACCGATAAGTCCTATGGCAGCCTGAAGATATAGTCATCTGATTTCGACCAAATTTTTCAAATTAGTTTGAAAGCGTTTAATATTAATAATCAGCGACCTTAAGAACGATTTACTTGAAAAAAAAAAATGTTTTCACTAAGACCCATTTTCCGACCTATCGGTCCTATGGAAGCTATAAGATATAGTCATCCGATTTTGACCAAAGTTTGCAAATCTGTTTGAAAGCATATAATATTATTAAGGGACGAGTTTGAGGACGCTAACAGTGAAACCAAAAAAGTTTTTCTCAGTAAGACCCATTTTCCGACCGATCGGTCCTATGGCAGCTATAAGATATGGTCATCCGATATTGACCAAAGTTTGCAAATCTCTTTGAAAGCATATAATATTAATAATGACTGTGTTTGGGAACGCTAACATTAAGAACAAAAAAGTTTTTCTCACTAAGACGCATTTTTCGACCGATAGTTCCTATGGCAGCTATAAGATAAAGTCATCCGATCCGGTCGGTTCCGACATATTAGCAGCGTGCAGTAAAAAGAAGACTTTGTGCAAAATTTCAGCTCAATAGCTTTAAAACTGAGAGACTAGTTTGCGTAGAAACAGACGGACAGACAGACAGACGGACGGACAAAGCTCAATCGACTCAGCTCGTCGCCC
The DNA here is from genome assembly GCA_037044535.1 of Lordiphosa magnipectinata. Lineage (NCBI taxonomy): Eukaryota > Metazoa > Arthropoda > Insecta > Diptera > Drosophilidae > Lordiphosa > Lordiphosa magnipectinata. The sequence goes on along the minus strand of JBAMBO010000245.1, from coordinate 17,506 downwards.
TGATCAAGAATATATATAGTTTATGGGGTCGGAAATGAATATTTCTATGCGTTGCAAACTTCTGGGCAAAATTATAATACCCTTTGCAAGGGTATAAAAAGTTTCAGTAGATATGGGTATTTTTGGCTGTAAACTAGTGTAATTAATATTCTGTTTTTTTGTGCTTCGAAACACACTTAGATATAATTATACGCTTTTTATTAATGTGGAAAGCATCACGAAGCTGTTCCTCAGCGGTTTGGTTCCCTTTGATCGGTATGGAGGCTGAAAAAATGTTATAAAAATTGTAAACATTTAATTTGTATAATATGATTAGTAACACAGGTTTACAAATAAAGGCCAACTTTGGCACCATTGAAGATAAAAAACTTTCCATCTGTATTTCGCAGAATTCAAATCAATTGTCCGTTTTCCCGCAGCACGTCACGTTTAAGAGATACTTGCATTAACGTGTGTTAAGCGAAGTTTGTTTACATTTGTGGCTATTATCCTGTGGCTACATTAACAAAGCTTTTCCAGCCAAATTGTTGTACTGTGAGCTGCATTTCAAAAATTTGGCAGATAGACCAAGCACGAACTATGTTCACTAGGTACAATGTTCACTATGTACGACATGTTTATTTTAATATGAAAAATTGAGTTATTATACCCTTGCAAAGGGTATTATAATTTTGTCCAGAAGTTTGCAACGCATAGAAATATTCATTTCCGACCCCAAAAACTATATATATTTTAGATCAGGGCGACGAGCTGAGTCGATTGAGCCTTGTCCGTCCGCCTGTCTGTTTCTACGCAAACTAGTCTCTCAGTTGTAAAGCTATCGAGCTGAAATTTTGCACAGAGTCTTCTTTTTACTGCACGCTGCTAACATGTCGGAACCGACCGGATCGGATGACTTTATCTTATAGCTGCCATAGGAACTATCGGTCGAAAAATGCGTCTTAGTGAGAAAAACTTTTTTGTTTTCAATGTTAGCGTCCTCAAGCTCGACCATTATTAATATTATGTGCTTTCAAACAGATTTGCAAATTTTGTTCAAAGTCGGATGACTATATCATATAGCTGCCATAGGACCGATCGGTCGGAAAATGGGTCTTAGTAAAAAAAAAACTTTTTTGTTTTCAAGTAAATCGTTCTTTAGGTCGGTGATTATTAATATGAAACGCTTTCAAACTAATTTGAAAAAGTTGATCAACATCGGGTGACTATATCTTATGGTTGCCATAGGACCGATCGGTCGAAAATAGGTCTGAGTAACAAAACTTTTTTGTTTTAATGTTAGAGTCCTTAAACTCGCTGTTCATTTTTTTTTATATGTTTTCAAATACATTCGCAAAATTTGGTCGAAATCGGATGACTTTATCTTAGGGCTGCAATAGAACTGATCGGTCGGAAAATCAGTCTTAGTGAGAAAAACTTTTTTGTTTTCAATTTTATCGATCTTAAGCTCGGCGAATGTTAATTTGATATGTTTTAATCAGATGTTTATCTGTCGGAAAATGGATTTTAGTTAGAAACATTTTTTATTTTTATGTAAGCGTTCCTAAACTCTGACATTTTAAAAACAGCATTTGCAAGGGTATTAAAACTTCGTCACAGACGAATTTAGATTGGCTTTCCCGTTTATTTATAAAATCTTCTTTTTTTAAATAATTCTGAAAAATTTTCTGCTAATAGAAAAAAAACTCAGAAAATAATAGTTGATATCCCTTGCTACGGGAAAACGGACAATTGATTTGAATTCAGCGACCAGAAATAAATATTGAATGTGTTCTATCTTTCAGGTGCAACAGCTTGTAAACCTGTGTCATCATTGATTATATTACCTGTAAGAGCAGCGTAAAAACGTTTCACATCCTTCAGACACTTTTTGTTTTAGAGTCCATACACGTTGAACTCCATGATCAAATTCTCTGAGAAGTCATGGCGAAGGGCTTTGCCTATTCCACTTGGAGCTGTAATGGATTTTATATCCTTGATCTGTAAAAACAAATCATTCATAAAATCAAGTGAATAACAACCTGGCAAGACATATGTTTACTACATAGATGTCCAAATTATCTCTGCGTATTAGATCTTCCATTTTTTGCAGATCATCTTCAGTCTGCAATGGATATTTGGAGTTCAATGGCAGCTCCTCTTTCTGCTGGCGTAGCAGCTGCGCAAGCACGACTTTCTGCTCAGCCAACCCCTCCAGTGCCAATTGCAGTTGACCTTTAAATAATCATAAAAATTTATTTAAAAAAATGGCAAAAGCGAAGTCATTAATTGTTTCGTACCCTTGATGACTTTCGTCTCCAGCTGCACAGACTCCATGCTCTCTTAAAAAGTAAAAAAAAATAAGAGTGTTAAAAGAAATTATTAATTATATTTTCATTATACAATTTATGTTCGTTTTACCTTTCATCTCATATATTTTTTTCTCCATCCTATCGCAGCGGCCGTAACTAGACATGTCATCTGAAAAGTGAATATTAAATTTTGTTTTTTCGTGGTATGCATAAATACTTACGATTTTCGTCGAAGGCAACGCACAAAACTTTTCTAGGTGGGCTTAACATACTTCAGGAAAAGTTTATTGGAGTGCAATTTTATGTTCATAATTTATAAGTGATTATTTTTGATCTGTATAACCATTTATAAAATATAAACTCATTGTCACAATCAGAGACCGAAAATAACTGTTATTTTGAAATTATTCGATTAGATAAATAAATATTAAGCATTCACTTAAAATCTGTTCTGCTATGTGAAACATTATTAGTTTCGGTTCAGCTTCTCAGATAAGCCATGATTTGTTATTTTTGATTTTTATTTAAAACGAGAAGGCCAAGCTAACTTCGTCTGTGCCGAAGTTTTTATACCCTTGCAAAAGCTGTTTTTGAAATGACAGAGTTTAGAACGCTTAGATAAAAATCAAAAACTTTTGTAACTAAAATCCATTTTCCCTCAGATGAACGTCTGATTTCGACCACATTTCGCGAATCTTTTTGAAAACATATCAAATTAACAATCGCCAAGTTTAAGAACGATAAAATTTAAAACAAAAAAGTTTTTCTCACTAAGACTTATTTTCCGACCGATAAGTCCTATGGCAGCCTGAAGATATAGTCATCTGATTTCGACCAAATTTTTCAAATTAGTTTGAAAGCGTTTAATATTAATAATCAGCGACCTTAAGAACGATTTACTTAAAAAAAAAATATTTTTTTTTTTAACTAAGACCCATTTTCCGACCGATCGGTCCTATGGAAGCTATAAGATATAGTCATCCGATTTTGACCAAAGTTTGCAAATCTGTTTGAAAGCATATAATATTATTAAGGGACGAGTTTGAGGACGCTAACAGTGAAACCAAAAAAGTTTTTCTCAGTAAGACCCATTTTCCGACCGATCGGTCCTATGGCAGCTATAAGATATGGTCATCCGATATTGACCAAAGCTTGCAAATCTCTTTGAAAGCATATTATATTAATAATGACCGTGTTTGGGAACGCTAACATTAAGAACAAAAAAGTTTTTCTCACTAAGACCCATTTTTTGACCGATGGTTCCTATGGCAGCTATAAGATATAGTCATCCGATCCGGTCCGACATATTAGCAGCGTGCAGTAAAAAGAAGACTCTGTGCAAAATTTCAGCTCGATAGCTTTAAAACTGAGAGACTAGTTTGAGTAGAAACAGACGGACAGACAGACGGACAGACAGACGGACAGACAGACGGACAGACAGACAGACAGACAGACAGACAGACGGACGGACAAAGCTCAATCGACTCAGCTCGTTGCCCTGATCAAGAATATATATAGTTTATGGGGTCGGAAATGAATATTTCTATGCGTTGCAAACTTCTGGGCAAAATTATAATACCCTTTGCAAGGGTATAAAAATTGTGACTTACAATTTTACGACAATACATTACAGACAAAATTATTAATTGCATCTGGACTAAGAGTTAGTTTTTTGTTTTTCACGCGCCGCCGCTAAAAGTATGCCCGATTCGTACTTAAACAAAGATTATATGTACGCCTACGGACTAATCACCTCCACCATATTCAAAGCCAAAATGCAAAACAAATTTTAACAATAAAAGGTAACAGTATTAAAAATGATCATGTACCATACGAATGTAACAATTGAACTAGCAACAAATCCGCCTTGGTATCCCAATAACTTTGGATTCGAAATGTGATAACCATGGCTTAATCCCGAAACGAATTTCGGTTCCGGTACCGGTACGTACCGAAATGGATGTTTCGGTTAAAGGTTGTATTTCGATTTTCAACTAATTTCGGTGTTCGGTTTCGATACGGTACCCGGATTTTTATTTCGGTATACCGGTACGTACCGGTATAAGTAGTACTTATTTTCAATATTGGAAAAATTAATTTCTGAGATAAAGCTAATCCATTTTATTCCTGTGTAATAAAACGAGTCAAAGTTCAATTCAATTGTGGTTGAGTCCATACAATATCTTAGCAGATTCATTATAAATTTTACGCCAGAGAATAGCCGTTCCACGCTAACTTGCGTAGCTGGAACAGAAAGCAAGACTTTTGATATCACATACAATTGTGGGAACTTTGTTGATGATTTTCACCACCAGTTAAGAATGTTTTCATGGTTTCAAACACATTTAAGTATGAAAAAAGTCTTAATGGAGTCCAGTAGCTTATTTGTTGACACAATTGATGTGTTTTTATACCCGTTACTCGTAGAGTAAAAGGGTATACTTAAGTCGTGCAAATGTATGTAACAGGCAGACGGAATCATTTCCGACCATATAAAGTATATATATTCTTGATCAGTCTCACCAGCCGAGTCGATATAGCCATGTCCGTCTGTCCGTCTGACCGTCTGTCTGTATGAACACCTAGATCTCAGCGACTAGAAGAGCTAGAGCAACCAATTTTGAAATGTAGACTCCTATTGTCTGCACGCAGATCAAGTTTATTTCAAAATTTTGCCACGCCCACCCCCGCCCCCACAGTAAAAAATGTTGAATAACTCCCACAATTTTTGAGATATCGATCTCAAATTTAAAACTTACATTAATATTCGCAACATCTAGCCCTCCAATTTTCATCAAGATCGGATGATAAATAGCCGAGTTAAAAAAATGTTGCATACTTTTCGGCTGTCCTGCCTCAGACACACAGGAAGGCTATTCAACGTTTCTTTCCGTGAGTAACGGGTATTTCGAAGTCGGTTAGAGCCGACTTTAACTTACGCTCTCGTTATCACCAAGCTTCTTTTCCTGCAATATCATATGTGCCTCAACTTCGTCGACGCTTTTAGTTGAACTAGTATTAGAACTGCCCTAATCATTAAGCAGTGATTGATCAGCAACCGTCGAAATTTGTGCATAAATATTTATTAAAAGATTGATTCAAGTACAATTTTTTTGCTCAGTACTTAGCGTTAAATTATAACGAGGCTCCAAAAATATGCCACATAAAAAAGCATTGTTTTCAAAAAGTGATTTCCCTCGCTTTCTTTGAGTTTTTTTGAACAAACGTTTTCGCTAAGAGGACGAATTTTTCCATATTTCCAATCACCCAAAACTAGACTTACGGCTTAAAGTTTAGTGGTGGCCACCTCCGCTGGTTCTAATATGCGTACAATTTCGCGAACTGTGTCCCACTCTTTCTGGTGCAGAAGAAAGTCGCTATCTGCAGCCGCAAAACTGGAGCAAACCAGATGTTGAAGATGTCTTCTTGTTAAAACTGTACCGGTACCAACGTTTCGGTTTCGTTCCGGTGCTATCGGTTCCATTAATAACGGTAAACGGGTTTCTGTTCTCAAAAAAATATTTGTATAGGTTCCGGTTCCGGTTCCGGTACTTGATTTGAAACGGTTTATTTCGGTTAACGGTTCCGGTACCGGTATCGGTATTAAGCCCTGGTGATAACAAAAATTTCAACTCGGCATCAGATGGCTTTGCATCTACTAAAAATATTCCTAAGGTCATTGACTCCATAGGTTCTCTATAAAAATTTCTAATATTTTTCGACCTTCTAACTATAACTGTACCTCCCATTTCTTCGGAAAATGATTCAATACGAACCGGAATATGAGGTTGAAAATAGCAACAAATGTTTGGACTATCTGTAGATAGGAAAAATCCTTTAAAAACACATGTTTTACCTTTAATTGAAGGTCCCGAAAGGGCTGTTGGAGTTGTAAATTTGTCATTAACAATTTTCCTATGTACTTGCTGGAGGATTTGGCTTGGCATTCGGACAGAACTCTTAAGCGATTGCAAATAGTTTTCGAAACCATATGGAGAGCCTGCAATAGGATCGCCAACTTGGTGGATTGTCTGCTGAATATGAAGTAAGCTGTGGACATTGAATGACACACTGTTTTCACCAAACAAAATTGGAAAATACTCAACAGAGAGGTTCAACATTTTCTGTGCAACTTGCAAGTTTACATCGTGTGTTTTTGGGGAACAAAGAAGTCTATATGAACAATGCAAGAGCAAAAACTCATAATACTGCTCATCGTCAACTTCATTTCGTAAAGCAACAATTCCAGTATATAATAGGAACTGACTAAATTCAGTGGCCTTCCAATGCAGAAGCTCATTAAGGGCCCTAGGCTTTCGTGCAAACTCTTTTGGCACACACTTTCGCAAATGCCACAAATGGTTCGAAATATTGTTTTTATTTCTCTGCGCCAATTTTGTTACAACTTTGTGAGTTAAAATTTTTCACATTACACCTAATTCAATCAAGTGCATGCAATATAAAGGAATCTGGGTTACCATACAAGTATTTAGTTTTTCTAACGCACACTTTTCTGTAAGAAACTGACTGCAGTGATGACTTAGAAACTTTCTATTCAAAAAGTCAATGTCAGTTATAAGAACCCCTGATTTTGTACTGTATGTCAAAGTCATCAATTTTTTGGGCAACTTGATCACACTTTGTACAACCGTGGCTAGATGTGTGGCCAGGAGTGCCACTAATAAAAGCTCTTGCGGGTGCATCGCAAACGACTGCACGAAGTACAAGTTTTAAGCTTCTTCCATCGACATCCAAGCCACCTTGGATTATCTCAGACGAAAACTTATTTAGAAACTCATCACAATCTTTTGGCTTACTTTTATCTAAAAACACACCGACTAGAAATATGGAAACACCTTTTAAATTATTTATTCTAACTAAAATTGGCCACAGTTGGGCCTTAGAACTGTTAAATAACTGTAGTCCGTCAACATTGATGTCGATACTAACTTCATTTGGAAGCTGTATGTCATCGAATAATTTTTTAAGTTGATTTTTTAGCCCGACATGAAGATATGAGCCACCATCAATGTCTTCAATGTTAGGCTTTAACCTATCCTGAAATTTATAACGAGAAGGCCAAGCAACCTCGTCTGTGCCGAAGTTTTTATACCCTTGCAAATGCTGTTATTGAAATGTCAGAGTTTTAGAACGCTTACATAAAAATCAAAAATTTTTCTAACTAAAGCCCATTTTCCGACAGATAAACATCTGATTTTGACCAAATTTCGCCGAGTTTAAGAACGATAAAATTTAAAACAAAAAAGTTATTCTCACTAAGACTCATTTTCCGACCGATCGGTCCTATGACAGCCGTTAGATATAGTCATCCGACTTCGACCAAATTTTGCGAATATATTTGAAAGCATACAGAATTAGTAATCAGTGAGTTTAAAGACGCTAACATTAAAGACAAAAAAAATTTCTTACTAAGAACTATTTTCGACCGATCGGTCCTATGGCAACCATAAGATATAGTCACCCGATGTCGATCAACCTTTTCAAATTAGTTTGAAAGCGTGTAATATTAAGAATCACCGGCCTTAAGAACGATTTACTTGAAAACAAAAAAGTTATTTTCCCTAAGACCCATTTTCCGACCGATCGGTCCGATGGCAGCTATAAGATATAGTCATCCGATTTTGACCAAAGTTTGCATATCTGTTTGAAAGCATATAATATTATTAATGGACGAGTTTAGGGACACTTACATTGAAAACAAAAAAGTTTTACTCTTAAGACTCATTTTCCGACCGATGGTTTCTTTGAAAGCTATAAGATATAGTCATCCGATCTTGACCAAAATTTGCAAATCTGTCTGAAAGCCTATAATATTAATAATGGCCGAGTTTAAGAACGCCAACATTGAAAACAAAAAAGTTTTTCTCACTAAGACCCATTTTTTGACCGATGGTTCCTATGGCAGCTATAAGGTCGGAAATTAATAATTCTACACAGAAAAAAAAATGCCGGGAATTTTTTAAGCCTAAAAAGTGTGATTTGATCCCGACAGTAGGATTAAATTTTTAAGTACGAGTGGGCATGTATCATTCCGAAAAGGATTGTTTTATGTACGATTCGTACTTAACAACCAATTGAAAGAGTAAGAGAGCGTAAAAAAAGGGGAACTAAAGCATATTTCCTCTCTTTGCTTCTCTCGTCGTTGTTCGATCTCCTTTTTGCATGCAGCATTGACCGCTTTTCGGCTTGCCTGCATTCTTTGTGTGACGCTTGCTCGAAGCAGTTGATCAAATAAAAAAGTGAAGTGAAAACAGTGAGAAAACTAGAAAAAGTGCAAAAAACAATTAAAATGGCCGATGAACCATTAAGACTATGGTGCGAAAGTTCAACATGCAGCATGTTGTGGAGAATTTGGCAAGTGAGTGTAAAATGAATTGTGTAAAGTGTTGCAATTGCTGCTGTATGTATGTATGTATGTGTATGCAAAATGCGCGCTTTATTGAAATTTTTCGCTGGTGACTGTGCGTGCATTTACATACAGTATGTCAAAAAAATGTATGTACTTATACACTTTTAATGAGCACGCTTGTTGTAGGTTTCAATTGTACTAACCTGCTCAGTCTGAGCGAGGTTCCTTTTATTTAGAATTTCTCATCCCTTATCTTCTAACTTAACTAAGGCAGTATTTGTAAGATAGCTGCGTGTGTATAAATATAGAAATGCATTCGTGGAAGGACTACACATTGCCTTTCACGATGCATGTTAAGTGCACCGGATGCCCTTTTCAAGTGGTTCCCTTGGTTGATCCTTTTCAAGTGCTGTGTCTGCTGGGCTGATCCTCGTCACTGCGGCTTTTAATTTTTAATACTATTACATAAGGTGACATGTTTATGACACACATGGCGACATAGGCTATATATTTAAAAATGAGATTAACACTACGTGTGGGCCGAGTTGTTTTTGGGGATTTTTAAAAAAAAAAAATTTTTTTTTACACGTTACCCATATGTATTGGGTATTGATTTGAACCACTTGATAATTTGGCACGGGTTCTCACGGTCACCATGTAATTAAATAATATATCTTTCGTTAGATTCAGTTTTAGTTTTTAACTTTTATTGAATAAATAAACATAAATTGTTTAGGTCAACGAACGCACACAGGCGTCGAGACATAGCAGCAAGGCAGATTGAATTGAACTGCCTTAAATATGTTTTTAGGTTTTTTGAGTTTGAGCGAGCAGCGCACAGATGCATTTGTGTGTGTGTGTGAGTATGCAAAGCGACGACGCGCAGAGCGTGTATGTGTGGCTGCTGGTGCGGGAGGTTGTGGGTTCAATCCAGCCTCGGACCATCTAACAGAAAAGTTTTTTCTTTCTTTAAAAAAAGCTTTGACACAACCGATCACCTTCACCAGCTACTGGCGCCAGCTGTGAAGTAACTAGCCATGAAAAAGCAAAAAAAGCTGTGGTTAATTCAAACGGCATTACCTTCCACTGAAAAAATCCTAGCCCTGGTACTGTGAATGCTGTGTATTGTCTACTCTGCTTATCCATTGGAATGTGCCAGTAACCAGATTTTAAATAAAGCGTGCTGATATACTTCGCTTCCCTTAATTGGTTTAGGATGAAGTCCATTCTGGGTACTGGGTATGCATCTTTCTGTTTTTTTTTTATTCAATGGCCTGTAGTCAATACACATTTGCCAGTCGGCATTTTTTTTCCTCACGAGTACTACCGGTGCGCTTTAGGGAATATGTGATGGTTCAATTAGATCCTATTCCAACAACTCATCCACTTGTTTATTTTAATTGGCATGCTGTGCTGGGTTTCTCGGGTAATACCGCTGTTTCACGGGCCGTTCGTCTTTTAAATAGATTCTGTGGGTTGTAATGTTGCTTGTGTCTTTTAAATCCTTAACTTTTCCGACTTGTTCTTGTATGAACCGCTCAATTTCTTCGTCTGTTAACTCGCTCGGTGTTTGTTGATTTTCTGCTTGTTGCACCTCCTGAGTCGGCCGTGTGCTTTGTCCGTGTGTTTTCCCTGTGAACTCTACACGTGTTTTCCAACACTTTAGGGTGGCTTGTGTTGTCTCCCAAAAGTCCACTCCTAGTAGTAGATCCTCCACGGTATCTGGCATCACTAAGAACGAATGTTGGCTTTTCTTTTCTCCAAACTCGATTTCGACTTCAAATTCGTACTTGGTACGTCAGGTACTCCCGTCGACCAGTCTTATGATCGTTTCTTCCTCCGTTTTTATTCCCTGTTGAATTCGCTGTAAACTTAAACTTAAACTTATAATTTAAAGCGCTAGTCACAAGAGTTATTAAATTCAGAAATGAAACATTTATGATCCTACTTAAGTATTATCTTATATCTAAACATTTAATACATATCTGAGTTTTACATATATTTAACATTGATAATAATAAAAATATTTTACTTATTTATTTACTTTCAATTTTGATGGTTTGTGGTTCGTAGGAGCGATTCTAATTTAATCCTAAACTGCGTGGCGTTTCTTATAGTCTTAATTTCGTTCGGTAGTCGGCTCCAACAGCGAACAGCATAGATAAAGAAATGCTTTTCTGATAATGCAAGCCTAACTTTATTAAAAATGGGAAAAGGGGATCATGAAGTTGTGCAAATGTTTGTAACAGCCAGAAGGAAGCTTTTCCGACCCTATAAAGCATATATATTCTTGAATAGCATCAACAGCCGAGTCGATATAGCCATGTCCGTCTGTCTGTATGAACGCGTCGATCTCAGAGACTATAAGAGATAGAGACACATTGCATGCACATAGGTGTATACCGTACCCAGTTCAAGTTTGTTTCAGATTTGGAAAATTCTTGAAATATTTTGTAGTCGGGAAACTCGACTACAGCGTTCTTACTTGTTATACCCTTGCAAAGGGTATTATAATTTTGCCCAGAAGTTTGCAACGCATAGAAATATTCATTTCCGACCCCATAAACTATATATATTCTTGATCAGGGCAACGAGCTGAGTCGATTGAGCTTTGTCCGTCCGTCTGTCTGTCTGTCTGTCTGTCCGTCTGTCTGCCCGTCTGTCTGTCCGTCTGTTTCTACGCAAACTAGTCTCTCAGTTTTAAAGCTATCGAGAAATTGCTTCAGTCTTCTTTTTACTGCACGCTACTAATATGTCGGAACCGATCGGATCGGATGACTATATCTTATAGCTGTCATAGGAACCATCGGTCGGAAAATGGGCCTTAGTAAGAAAAACTTTTTTGTTTTCACTGCTAGCGTCCTCAAGCTCGGCTATTATTAATATTATATGCTTTCAAACAGATTTGCAAATTTTGGTCAAAATCGGATGACTATATCTTATAGTTGCCTTAGGACCGATCGGTCGGAAAATGGGTCTTTGTGAAAAAAAACTTTTTTGTTTTTAAGAAAATCGTTCTTAAGGTCGTTAATTATTAATATTAAACGCTTTCAAACTAATTTGAAAAAGTTGATCAACATCGGATGACTATATCTCATGGTTGCCATAGGACCGATCGGTCGAAAATGAGTCTTAGTGAGGATAACTTTTTTGTTTTCAGTTTTATCGTTCTTAATTTGATATGTTTTCGAAAAGATTCGCGAATATGGTCGAAATCGGTTGACTATATCTAAGGGCTGCCATAGGACCGATCGGTCGGAAAATGAGTCTTAGTGAGAATACCTTTTTTGTTTTAAATTTTATCGTTCTTAAACTCGGCGATTTTTTATTTTGAAATGTTTTCAAAAAGATTCGCGAAATTTGGTCGAAATCAGATGTTTATCTGTCGGAAAATGGGCTTTAGTTAGAAAAATTTTTGATTAATATGTAAGCGTTCTTAAACTCAGACATTTCAAAAACAGCATTTGCAAGGGGTAAGCTTGGCCTTCTCGTTTACATATAATATTGTTCGTTCTTCTTGACATTCTGAAATTAAGTTTCTGGTACAGGAATGAAGGTTCATGAGTCCAAACTATTTTATGTAAAAGAACTAGACTTCTTACGTCCATCCACGACTGCAGGTGTAAATTAAATATCTTTAAAGAAACATCGGATATTTTGTCAGTTCGTTTTCGATTATATATATAACGTGCTATATTATTAAATGCTACCTGAAGCTTCCTTTGGCTTTCTGAATCACAATTTTTAAAAACTTTAACTCCATAAAAAAGAACAGAGGTAAGCAAAGTCTTGGCTATCAGCAACCGAATTTTAACTGGCAGAAAGTTCATTATCAGATATTGGTTTCTGAGGATTACATACATCTTGCCTGTGGCTCTGATTATATGGTCTTTCCATGTAAGAGATGAATTTAATGGAAAACCCAAATTGCTGGCTCGCTCGATATACTTTATTGAAGTGTTATTAATTGTGAGCCGTGGCAAGTTGTCAGTCCTAACACTTTTGTTGCTGATAACCAAGCATTTTGACTTGCATGGGTTTACTCCTAGTCCATTTCTTTCAGCCCAATCACTTATTTTATCTAATTCACTATTGCACACTTGGACACATTTATTAATCTTACACAAGGGTCTACTAACATATAACTGAACATCGTCCGCATACATATGAACATTACATTTTGACAATACGCTTGGCAGGTCATTGACATATATTGAAAATAGGAGAGGCCCAAGAACGGATCCCTGCGGGACACCGCGTTTTATAGCCAAGAATGATGAAGATTCTTTAAGGCTGACTACCGATTGTCGCCGATCCGCCAGATATGACTGTATAATTTTTACAGCTGTGTTTGAGAACATATTCAATTGTTTGTCGAAGTATAAAGACGCTACCATGGAGAAGAAAAAAGTTTTTCTCACTAGAACTACTATTCGACCGATAGTTCTTATGGCAGCTAGAGTCCATAGTCATCCGATTTTGATCATAATTGGCAAAATTGTGTGGTAGCATATAATATTGATCAGTAACAAGTTTGGGAGCGATAGCATTTTTCAGACATATTTTTTGTATGGCAGCTTTACTATATAGTTGACGGATTTTCATAAAACTTGGTGGAATTATGCAAAATCATAGAAAACTTATAAATACGAGGACAGGGGTCGTATGCTTTGAAGACAAAGTTTTTCTCACTAAAACTAGTTTTTTGACCGATCGTTCCCATGGCAGCTAAATGCTATAGTCATCCGATCTGGCCTGTTCCGACTAATGTGCAGCGTATTTGTACCAAAAGGCTTCGTGCAAAGTTTGTTTAAGATAGCTTTAAAACTGATGGAGGAGATAGCATAGAAACAGACGGACAGACGGACGGACTGACGGACATGGCTATATCAACTCAGCTCGTCATGCTGATCAAGAATATATATACTTTATGAGGTCGGAGATGCTTCCTTCTATGCGTAACAAACATCTGGACAATTTTCATTTACCCTCTACAAGAGTATACAAATCAAATTGCCAACCTAAAGCAGCTTTAACCCTTATCATATTTCTCTAAAGAGTCGGTTGTCAAAATTCTCTAAAGAGAAACTCTTTAGAGAAGCTATGATAAGCTATTGTAAAATTGGCTTTAATATGGCTCACAGAAGACGGCCATAGGCCGAGCTTCTCTCAATCTCTTGGCGTGTGTGCTTAAAATTTTTCGCACAAGAGAAAGGGACCTATAGTTAAACTTTTTCATGGCTAGTTACTTCAGAGCTGGCGCCCATAGCTAATGTAAAGAAATAAACTTTTTTAATTGGATGGTCCGAGGCGAGATAAAAAACACTCCTCCCACACACACTACTGGTGCGATACACCCGGCATTTACGCTTTTAATAACAGAGAATCTTGAACTAGATGTTCAGAGCTAGTTGAGAAAAAAAGTTAAGCTTGTTTGTGTGATAATGGATTACTATCAAATAAACGCTATAACATTAATGGATGCGGTTTTGGCTGACTACGGAATGGATGATCTGGGACCAAAAAGAAGACGATTTTGTAAAAAGCGTTCTAGTATAGTCGAAATCGGCTGTTGCGTAGCTGTGAAGTCACAGACATGGAGCAGCTTCTCTTACGTAAGCTCCAGTACGAAACCTTCAGAAATTTTAATCACATGAACAAATCAACTTTTCACAAGTTTCTTGAGTTTGTAAGCCGCGAAATTCAAAATGTGGATACATTCTTCAGAGAAGCCATTCCCGCACAAACGTGGTAAACAGATAAAGTTTTGCCTTCTTGTGACACTCCGATTTCTTGCTACGGCAGACTATTGCGTCCCTATCTGTTGCATTCAGAATTTTTCAACTGACAATTTCGAAAATTGGGCCAGAAGTTATTAATGCAATTACCGACTTAACATCAATTTATTTATATAAATCAAATCAATCAATCAAAATCTTCTAAAATTAAGTTTTATTATCTAGATCAGGAATGGCAAACCATTCGCTTCCATATAAAACTTTACACTGAAGGTATCTGTTGAAGTTAGATCGGTAAAAACGTTACAAATCTTGAATAGCAATAAGTTTGAATTTGAATGTCGATAATAAGTTGAATTTAAATAACGATGTTCGATAACCTTTTTAAGCACGGGCACACTGGAATTGTCAGGCGTCAGTGTACCGAAAAATGTGAGAAAGAGCACACGTTGGATAAAAACCAAAATTAAAACTCGGTCTATGTAACAATATAGTTGAAATAAATTAAACAAATTAAAAAAAAAAACATCCATTTGGCTAGTTTCTTATTTGATCAGATTTCTTCTTTACAACTATGCGCCTGTGGTATACTTTACACTGATGGCATCCAATTGAATCACAGGTACCCAGAACGTGGCTTGCTGTATTCTGAACAAAACGACTTGACTTAAGTAAACACGGAAAAATAAAAAATATATTACGCAAAAATTTCGAAACTAGCCAAATGGATGTTTTTTTTTTTATAAACACGGAAAAATAAAAAATAAATTACGCAAAAATTTCGACAAAATGTGAAACTTTCCTTTTTGCTTCGGTACGATAGGTTTGTGCTATTAAGATTTCCCAAAATTCTACTCTTTAACAATTTATTTATCTATAGATGGAAAAACACATTGCATTTCGAGCTAAAAGGAATTATACCTTGTATTCATTGTATCACGGTACAAAAAAAGAGTGTCACTTGGGAATTTCCAGGATTGAGAGAAAGAAAAAAGACGTCAAAACTGAAGAAGTAAACCAACGAGTAAACTAAAGAAGTGAACTGAATTTAAATAGATAAAAGAATATTAGATGACCAAAGGCTTTCCATAAATTTTGGGAAACAATGTGGCGCTCAAAATTTTTTGCGTTTAAGGCAACAAAATTTTTGATAACTATTTTTTCTCTCACAAAATACCACGCCTCTTGTAAAAATATAAAAAAAATATTTAGAAGGTGAAAAAGCAACAAATTTTTTGTAAAATTTTTCGAACTGAAATCCGAATACCAAATTTGCATACCACAAAGGCTGGTACGTCTATGTAACAATATAATTGAAATAAATTAAACAAATTAAAAAAAACATCCATTTGGCTAGTTTCTTATTTGATCAGATTTATTCTTTACAACTATGCGCCTGTGGTATACTTAACACTGATGGCATCCAATTGAATCACAGGTACCCAGAACGTGGCTTGCTGTATTCTCAACAAAACGACTTGACTTAAGTAAAGATGGAAAAATAAAAAATATATTACGCAAAAATTTTCTACGAAATGTGAAACTTTCCTTTTTGCTTCGGTACGCTAGAAATTAAATAAATTAAAGAAAAAATTAAAAAAAGATTCAAGACTAGACAACCCAAACGATAGCGTCGGGGTGTAGTCGATGACTAAAAATTGTTATTTGATGTGGACTTCAGGTAGAATTGAAGCAAAGTCGAGGCCTACTTTGGTGGAAGAATATTTTTTGCAAGATGCATTAATTTTCTTTGCTTCCTTCCGCTGGTGGCCTATTAGATGCCGTATTCATTGGCATGGCAAAATGCTGTGGGTAACAACTTTTCCTTCTTCACTTCAGTCGCAGCTTTCATATTCAAATATGCGGTTTGGTACTCTTCAATTTACAACATATCGTTCAACGGCAACATAAATCTCACACACACTAACACACACTCAGTCACTCAGTGCTTGCATTTCTTACAAACAATTGTCTCTTTCCTTTGGCCTCGCTCAATGCAAACACACACAGCACAGGGGGCTTCCCCTGGCTCCTTCATCAGCGGTTTGGCTTTTGTGAATTGGTGTACAAGCGTTTTATGCAGGGCTGCAATCCGGTTTTGGAACGAACCGGTTCGAACCCGGAATTCCGGTTTTTTTTTACAGTGAACCAAACTCTGAACCGAACCACGGGGACGAAAATAGTTGAACCCGAACCCGTTCCGAACCCAAGCATTTGGTTCGGTTAAAAAAAAAAAAATTGTTGACATTAAATTTATTTGGGTACGCTTGTATGTACGCCACAACAGAGTCGACAATTAGAAATATAACAATACTGAAAGTCGGTCAAACCCGACTATGAAATACATACTTTGCTCTTACTTCCAGTCAAACATATTAATTTGTGATATACAATTCAATGTGAATAGCTATGTATGTACAGCGTACAGTATGCGCCCGTTTCAATCTAAACCAGGGGTGCCCAGAATGAGCTTACAAGTGCGTGAAAGTCAATACAAATGCACAAAATACAACTCAAGCAAGAAGAACTACAAGAAATAGATAGAGAAAACCGATTTTTGCTTGTTTGTGTGAGTGTGTGTGTGGTCATTGCTGTCTCAGCAACATTGCTGTTGCTTTTTAATTTGCCAGAGACATAGGAGAGAGAAAAGAGTCACATATGATGTTGTTGTTGCAGGTCTGCACGTATATGAAACTGTTTTTGTTTTGTATAATGCCGTGTTTGTATATGGCCGCGTTTTTCGTATGCGCGCAGGCTATTTGTTGTTTTTGTGCACAATTCCAAGCGAGTTAATTTGCGACGCAGATTATTATGAGACTGACTGGCGCCAATTGCCGAAAAAAATCTCGAAGCAAGGGTTTGCCCACCACTGATCTAAAGCGTCGAACACAAATTTTGGTGTATCGGGCGCTAAGCAAATTTGTGCATGCTTAAGCAAAAATATATACAAACACACATGCATACATTCAGAAGCGAGTGCCGCGCCAAAAATTTGCCCAAAGAAGAATTGAAAACGAAAGAAACAAATCAGAAGTGGCACGCGCGTTTCATTTTGTTTAAGAAGTTTGACTAAGGAGGTGCTCAGCAATGACATCAAATTTAATATA
>JBAMBO010000244.1:0-56330 GCA_037044535.1 Lordiphosa magnipectinata | reverse complement strand
CATGCTTTGTCCGCATTTTTTTTTTTTTTTTTTTTGAGTGTTTATGTTACCCTAAAACCCGTAAGTAATGGGGGATTATTTGGCCGCCCACTTATTTGATAAGTGGAAATCGCCACGGCAACTGTTGGAAGTTTGCTGTTTTTCTATTTAGTTACAAATCTATGTTGATTTCCTCTATGAATTCGAAAATTTCTTGGTAGGCGTCAATGCTTTTCTGTTTAAAGAACGTGTATATGTTGTTGTACAAAATTAGCGATGGGAAGCGTTGTCTTGTCGTGCGATATTTTTCACAGTTAAAGATTATGTGCGAAGCGTCATCGAATTCATCGCAAGTATCGCATCTGTTATCGTTTTTCACATGCATCTTGGTTAGTGTGTAATTATCGAAGGCATTTCCACTTAACAGTCTGTTTATTAGTTTTATTTCCTTTGGTTTGTAATTGCACCTTTTGTCCTTGAACCAAGGTTTGTTGATCGTAGCTGGGAAGAGATCACAGTATCCCCTGGCTTTTTGTGCTACAAAGTCAGCATATTCTTTTTCCCAGTCGTCCTTGATACTTCTATATATATTGCAGATTGCATCTTTTAAGCTCCATTTCATTGCCATAAAATTTCCTTCTTGTGGAGCATCCTTTGCCTTTCTGTCCACAATCTCGTTTTGCTCTATTGCCATATGTCCAGGGATATAATGGATTTCCGCTGCGAGTATCCTCGAGTGATTCTGAATTTTCTGTCTAATGTTTTTTGCTATGTAATTACATTGCTCTTCCTTTCCTAACAGGTTCGCACCATTTTTGCTGTCTGTGAGTATGGCAACATGAGAAAAATTTCTAGAAATGGCATGGTCTACTGCTTTCTCTATAGCAATGAGTTCAGACGAGAGAGATGATAGAATTTTATCTGTATAATAGCTAGCTGTAAACCCTGAGTTGTCTTCTAAGAATGCCGCACTAGTGTGCCGATTTGTTACTGAACCATCTGTATAATACAAGTTAAAGCCTCTACTTTTAAGATAAACAGATTTTTCTTGAAAAAGAATACGGATACATGTCTCGCTAATGGATCTTTTGTTTTTGGCTGTTCCCTTAAAAAAGTCTATGTCTACTTTTAGCTTATTACATTGTATATTTCCTGATCCTACTCCTTCTATGCGTCCTAAGATTTCTTCAAACTCCCTATAAACCCTACTGTAGCTAGTATTTATTCCTAAGTTTTCCCTAATTGTATCACATATTGGTAAATTGTATGCGAACGATTTGGCTAACTCTTTAGCAGTGAGGAATTTGTACCTGTATTCAGGAGGCAGCTCAGCAGCCATGTGATAGATAACCGGGACTGGAGTACATTTGATGAGCCCTAGGGCCTTCCTAAGATGTTGATTTGTATGAACTTTGACTTTACCCATTGCAGTTTTAGACAGGTTGCTGAAGGAGGAGCTTCACTCAAATTTTTTCTTGTTTGTGACTGAGTGTACATGCACATTTATTAAGTAATTTGCTTATTTTTCATTACATTCATCACATTATTTCCATTATTTACAAATGAGGGTATTAAGTTCGAGCACTTATAGCTTATGACAGCTGTAGACCTTAAAGAAGCGATCCCTGATTTAGGCCCTCGTATGGGCCTTAGACAGAAGCTGTTCTGGTAGAATCAGACTGTAGTGAGTAGCTTTACATTTGTATATCAAAATAGCAGCCAGATCAAAAATGTTTTTGTGTTTTACCTACCACTATTCGTAGATAAATGGTTCGAAACTTCTAGACATTTATAGTTATCTGCATTAGTTATCAGTTTAATCTTTAAATTTTTTCTACGTACAGCTTGCCAATGAAGACGATTCGACTTCTGCCCAATCAAAAGTGGCAAACTGGCTAAGCGAGAACAAGTATTATAGCGGAAAATATTTATATATTTAATATTTGTTACAAAAATATTTTATTTTATTATATGCAAAAACAATATCTATATTGCCTGTAAGAAAATATCAGAAAATATATATATAAAAAAAATCAATCTCTACAGAACTAGAATACTATCTCACATGGAACAAAGTTGAGTTCGGATATAGGGCACAAATCTATCTCTACCGAACTAGAATATTACCTCTTACGAGACTAAGGGCCGTTTTCCCATGTTCATGTTTTTGCTCAAATCGAAATCCATCTAGATTTTGCAACTAGATGGTTTTTGTGCAATTGGTTGTCTCATGTAGGTTGATTATAAATTCGGTCACACCGGAAGGGCTGGACTGGTATAATACTAGGTTGGAAGCACCTCTGCACTCGGCTGATTATTGTTTTTTTTTTTATTGCGCGCCAATTTTAAGAATTAAAGTAAGAATTTTACAGAGAAGGAGAAGGTTTTTCTTTTGAAACGACTTGTTACTATAATGGGAGATTAAGCAATTGGTCGAAAGCTATGCTCACACAGGCAAATAATTTGGACAAATTTTCATGAAAATTGGGCTATATAGGCCTAATTGTGGAACTTTCCAGCCATATTTGATCAAATTATTTGCGTATGGAACCATAGTTTAAGTTTTTAATCCTGTAAATCATAGCTATTTTTATCAAAATTTAGCCAAATTATTTGGATGTCTAAACTTAGCTTAAGCAATGAACTAGGAAAATCAGAATGTGCATCTGTAATTTCAGCAATGTCTGCAGGTATTCTTGTATATTAAAGGCACATCAAATATTTTCCATTTTTGGTTTACTTAATAATAATTTAGACTTGAGAAACGGCCCTAAGTTGTTTTCGAAAAGGGGGATGAGTTTAAGTTCGGTCGGGCTAAAACCGGGATCAAAATTTTAAAAATTATCTGTACTTAAATTGTTCCAGGATCAATCCATTTTTATTACCATTTCGGCATGAATTGATCCCGGACTTTTTTTTCAGTGTACTACATAAATGTTGCAGTTGAGATGTCATAGTTCTCTCAAAAGCTTTAGGAATTGCAGACAACTTGAAAATACCCCTAGGATTCTCAATACTAGACTTATTACCTTTTTTTAGGAAAGGAATGATAAAAGATTCCTTCCACAATACAGGGAAAGAGTATGACTCCAGAGACATTTCAAATAATTTATGAATAGGCTTACAAAGTGCATCAGCACAAAACCTAAGTCCACAAGCAGGTACTCCATCGTGAGATACCAACCTCAAATATAAAACTTAAAATAATATTCGCAATATCTATAATCCTACAAATTTTCATAAAGATCGGCGTTAAAAGATGTTCAGACACTTCAAAGCCCGTCTCTGTAACTAATGGTGTACCGCAAGGTAGCCACCTTGGTCTCTTGTATTTTACTCTTTTTTTTAATGACCTACCCAAAATACTATCTTATTCTTGGATACTTATGTATGCCGATGACGTTAAACTTATTTTATCTTTCAATGACCCGACGCATTCCTTTAGATTGCAAGATGATTTAAACTCCTTGCAGTCTTGGGGTTTGGTTAATCATTTACACCTTAATTGCACCAAGTGCATGTTTATAACTTTCCATCGTTGCAAACCTTCGCTGGCTATTTATACGATTGGCAATGAACCCCTGCAACGAATATCTACAGTCGTTGATCTTGGAATTCTTTTTGACCCCAAATTGAGTTTCAATCCTCATATCTCCTCTATTGTTAATAGGGCGAATGGTGTACTTGGATTCATTAAACGTTGGTCAAAGGAATTAAATGATCCATACTTGAATACTGCTCGTCCGTCTGGTGTCCGCAATATAAAAAGCATATCGATCGTATTGAATCAGTATAAAAGCCATTCTTGCTTTTTGCTCTTCGTGGACTAAATTGGGACCCTAACCTTCGTCTGCCATCGTACTCCGGCAGACTCTTGCTTATTAACCTTCCTTCCTAGGCGTTTCTTTTCTTCATAAGCTAATCATTAGTGATGTAGACTCTACCGAGCTCTTAGGTCGCCTTAACTTTTCCGTTCCTTCTAGGCCAACTAAAAACTATTTACCTTTAATCTGGCCCAGATGCAGAACTGATTTTGCCCAGCACAATCTTTTTCGGGTCTTATGTCAAAATTACAATGATCTCTATCACCTGCTCTCAACAGATCTCTCTCTCTTCTCTCTAAAAACTTCTCTCTATAATTATCTCCGGGGAAATCTCTGACCACTTCTGCCTGTGAGTAGGGGCATAGCTTGCCGGACTGGCAAAAAAATCCTCCCCCACCGGGTCAGAGATTTTCCGGTTATTCAGTTTTAAGTTTTACGTATAAATTTTTTATTTCTTAAGTTTACTTTTAGATAGTTTTCTCTATTTCTATCTATCTCTGTTATAGTTTAATTTATTATGTTATCTTATTTTTTCCTTTGCTTCTACATAACTATAGGTTTTGGTTTTTTCTCTCTCTCCCTCTTCTCGATCTCTATATTACTAAAGTTTTTGTTAGCTCTAATAACGTCTCTGACTACAACTGGCTGTGAATAGGGGCATAGCTGGCCGGACGGGCAAATAAAATTCCCCCACCGTGTCGGAGTCGTTATTAGTTTATTTTGTAATTTTATTAGATTTTCTTTGATAGGCTTCATTAGCTCATAAGAATTTTTGTAACGTATATACATTTTTGTTGACAACGTTTTTTTGTCAACTCTAAATAAATAAATAAATAAATAAATGTAGCATACTTTTCAGATTTCCCCATCAGAAACGCAGGAAGGCTATTAAACATTTCTCCCCCTGAGGAACGGGTATATCAAAGTCGGGCAGGGTCGACTTTAACTTAAGCTCTCGTTTTGATATTATAATATCCATTTTTCATTTTAAATGGATATTAATTATATCCATTTTTTCGATATTAATAATATCCAGTCCAAATGGACATCAAAATCATCATTTTAATAAGAAGTAGGATATTCTAATGGATCAGAAGCGGTATCGATCTTGAATATAAACGCTCTCATAAGAAACATATTCATTCAATGCAAAGGACCCGGGCAACGCCTGGTATACAACTAAAGTAATAATTAAAACGAAAATACTTACATCTAATAGCTGCAATTTCACTAGATAAGTGGCAGTGGAACCACTAGTTCATAAATGTAATTACACAGCAATTTCTCGTGGAAATTAGAACACGAAAACCCAAACGTTTCACAATTGTTGCTGAATCACTTTTGAAAAGTGAGTGGAATTGAGAACAAGGCTGTATAAATTATTTGATTGGCATGGCCATCTATATGACCCATATGAGTTAGTATTTTAATATGATGGGTTTGTTTTGGGGTTAATTTCGCTAATGGGGTAATTTTTTGTGCTGTTCTTTTAGTTAGTTTTGGATTCTTGGAATTGCTTCGCAAGGACACAAAGGACAAATTTCCGTACATTATTAGTATGTCCTCCAGCAAACTTTCATCAATACTGGTTTCGAGGCTGAATAAAACAAAAATATGAAGATAGAAAAAGTTCGCTCGACTGATGCTTGTGTAGCAGAAACAGCTAATACCACAAATGCAATGTTTTTAATTTGTTTACAATGATAGCACTACATTGAAGGGCTGGGGGTGATTCTAGATGATTTTCGTGTGCTGAATTTGCGGTTTTTAGAAATGTTCCATATCGTCGAGATTTTTTAGTAATTTGAGCTTAAAATTGCAAAAAGTGCCAACTTTGACACTTTTAGGACGCGTTTTGTGGCGAACCTATACTTTTGTTTTGACTTTCTTGATATTATCGTAAATTACTATTTCTTAACTTTAAAATAAACTATCCCATAGAATTATACGATTTTGAGATTTACCATTTTGAATTTAATTTAATTTATTTGACAATATTCCTGGTGCTATAAGTATAAACTTATGATTATTGCACCAGTCACAAAAACAATTCTCAGGGGAAAATATTTAGAGCATCCTACACTGCTCGCCACTTGAATAGGACACCTCTAAAGTCGATTTTCTATAGTTAATTGCTGCTAAACCAAGCCATCTAGGAAAATAATTTTTGTTTTCTTATAAAGTTTATTTAAATGTAGTAATTAGACGAAAATTACAAAATTATTCAAAAGTTGTAAGTATACAAAAAACATTGTTAACCAATAAGTAACAAATTTTGGAGTCTTAATTTTGCACCACTTGAATAGGACACTTTATCTAAAAACCATTTAAGAATATTTCAATCCTTTTCAAATAACAATATTACTTAAATAAGAAATTACTAACATGTTTTTAAACCAAAAAAAGTTTTTAATAGTGTGTTGAGCCTCCTTTTTTCTCCAAAACCTCACACATTCGGTCTGGAAGGGATGCATACAATTTTCCCAAATAATTCAACGATATCGAGCCCCATGCTAATTTGATAGCTGCAATTAGTTCGGGAACGCTCGAATATTGCTGACCTGATCCATATACTTCACGTGTTAGCCATCCCCACACATTCTCAATGATATTCAAGTCCGGTGAATAGGGTGGCCAGTTTAATAACTCCACGTTTTGGCTCGCTATATACGATTTAACAATCCGGGCCGTATGTATAGGGGCATTATCATGTTGATAAATCCATTTTAGATTTGCAAAAAGAGTTTGGAAGTGTGGAAAGGCCTCTTTCAATATACCATTATAACACAACGCATTCATGGTGGTTGGAATAAATTTAAGCTCACAGGTGCCATAATAGGAAATGGCCCCCCATACCATAATACCTCCAGCACTGCTGTGCAACTTATCAAGATGGTGTGGTTCTTTTCGAAGATCATGAAAATAGTAGCTGTAGCCATCGGGGCCCTCCAAATTAAACTTTTTTTCGTCCGAAAAGACAACACGTTGCCACTCCGAAGTCCAGGTGACATGTGCGCGCGCGAAATCAAGGCGTTGTAACTTCCGAGCCGGGTTAAGAGGTGGCTTCTTCTTGATTTTTAGTCTCTTCAGGTGTGTATCATTATTAATAACACGACGCATGGTTGTCAAACTTGCTTTAACGTTGCATTTTTTCCTTATCTTGGCCAAAGAGTCGTGCGAATTGGAAGCTTCTCTTAATATAAGTCGCTTGTCCGCGATGGTAAGCACACTGTGGGTGCGGCCCTTCATGTTTTTACCATAATTAGCCTCATTATTTAAAAAATTTGTTATGGCGTGACGGCTCCTGTCGACTTTTTTTTGCTATTTTGGCAATAGAAAGGCCAGAAATCCTTGTAAGCTTGGATTTTTCCTTTCTCCGACTCAGATAATGAAGTGCCACGCCCCATTTTAATTTTTTTTAATTTTATATACACTTCAATTAAAGCAAAAAGTTTAAGTAAACCAAAATTTGTGTGCACGTGTCAACGATACCGACCAAATAAAATGCATGTTCTATTCAAGTGGCGCAAAAATTCCATTGAATTTTTGCGAATGCTCACATAAAGTGCAAACAACTTTATAACGGTTCTATTCCAAAACTTGGAATATACCAGAAAGAGCGAAGAATGCTTGCACAAAGATAATATGCAAAAAATACCGTTATTCTACCATTTCGCTTTCGAGTTACGAGCAGTTTTAAAGAGAGCATACAGGGTGTCCTATTCAAGTGGCAAGCAGTGTAACTTATTATAATTTTACAAATTCAAATTTAATTTTGATTTTGATTGATTATTAATAATAATATTTATATATTTATCGATTATATTTTACTACACTACATGTTTTAATTTTTAAGGTGAGTATTTAATTTGGCCCTAGATTGCGTTGCACTACTAATATTTTTTAAAAAGGGTGGGAGTTGGTTCCACAACCGAACAGTATTCACGAAAAAATGTTTCTCTGAGCTGGCTAGTTTATGTCGCATTGTTTTTAAATTCATGGCTCTTGTTGAAGAGGCAATGCTTTATTTATAATATAAATAGGATGCCTGTTTTGTATATATTATCTTATGCAGAAGTATTAGAGAGCTGCATCCAGTCCACGTTCTGAAGTCAAGGTCGTATATCTGGTTACCGAAGTGCGTTATGTGGTCCGATTGTCTTCTATTATAGACATATCTAGCAATATTGTTGAATGTTACGTTTAATCTTCTCTGACCTGCCACAAAATTACCGAGGGATTTCCTTTATAAATTGCATAGCGAAAGTTTTTATGGGCATTCTGAACAGTCGACTAACAAATTGGGTTGTCACGACAAATTAAAAGAGTATCAGGCCGGATTCGAGAAGGGTATTCGACTGTGGACAACATATACAACTTAATATCCATAGTGTATCTGAAACAAGAGGAGAGAAAGAAAATATACGCCTTCTTTGTCGACTTTCGTGCTGCGTTTGATAAAATCCCAAGGAAGCTTTTGATGTACAAAGTATATTCGATGGGAGTCTCGACCAAATTCCTAAATGTGCTGGAGAATATTTATGCAAACACGAATGTGGCAGTCTGGACAGGCACGGAGCTATCTGGTTATTTCGAAACCAATATCGGAGTGAGGCAGGGCTGTCTACTGTCGCCTCTCTTGTTTGCGCTCTTCCTAGACGATCTCCATGATAGCATAGGTGGCGGCCTAACAGTGGGAAGTGAAAATATACGCCTTTTATTATATGCGGATGACATAGTTATAATGGCTGATGAAGTCATTGTACTGCAGGAAATAATTGATCGCCTGGAAATTTTTTGTCAGACTTGGAATATGGAAGTGAATATGGCCAAATCGGAAATAATGGTATTCAGGAAAGGAGGGCGCCTTGCAAAGAATGAAAAGTGGACATTTCAGTGTGAACCCATAAAGATTTTACCTGAGTACAAATATCTAGGAGTTATGTTGACGCCCACTTTAAATTTCAAGAAGCATGTTAAAGCTAGAACTGCGGCTGCAAAGCAAAGCATCAACATAACCTGGAAGAGCCTTCTCGCCAAAAACAATGTCTCCGCTGAAATGAAGTGGAAAATTTATGAAGCCGTGTGTAGGGCTTACGGAGCGCAAATCTGGGGCTATGGCCAACATGAGGAAGTGGATAAGCTGGAAGCCTTTTTCATTAAGCGTATCTTTAACCTGCCACAAACAACGCCACACTATTCACTTGCTCTAGATACGGATAGTTACGGTAGCAGATTCTACATGCTGGACCAGCACTTTCGGTATATCTACAAAACTCTGTTTATATATGATAGCCATAGGTTGCCACGAATCCTGGCGCAGTTGGTATTGGATAAAAATGTATTCTGGGCAAAAGAGCTATTCCCACTGAGCTCATTGCATAACATAGAGTGGAACTGGGGCAAAGAGACCTTATGGAATGTCAATCGCATTGCACTATTAGCGGAGCTTAAGAGACACAGACTAACAGAACTCGTGCAGCAAAAATTAAGAAGTGAATGGAGAATTTACCGAGAACTTGACCATACCGTCGGCAAAAAATATGCACAAGTAGATACCCGGGCAGTGTCATGGATTATTAAGGCAAGAAGTGACATGATACTCTTAAATGGAAACAGATTCATTACAGGACCAACTAATAAATGCGAATTGTGCAACACAAATGAGGTAGAGAACATAAATCATTTTCTGGGTAGATGTCCAATACTACGAGAGCACAGAATTTTATGTTTTAGCCAACCTGTCTTAAGCCCAACTCAGATTAGAGACATTTTAAATGATGCGAGCGACACTAATTGGAAGGGCTTAGTAGAGTTTCTGCAACAGGCCACCCAGTATAGGAAACGGATTTTGGCGGAATATTTTTAAAACACAACAACACAAATAAACTAAAGAAATTTGGTGGGCCCCTAATCCGACACTAGGTCCCAACGATCCTGTATCTCGCGACGAGCGGGGAAGCAGGGTGTAGGAAGACTTTTTGTATGGTATCTAGGGAACCCTCAAATAAAATAAAACAAAACTCAACAAAGTTATAGAAGCTAATTCTCCGACTGACGACATATAGTCATAGTCGAGTACTATTTAAAACCTCTAGCAATTAGATATGTTATATTTTCTTTTGAAATTTTTTGTATAAAGCATGTGTATAATTGGTTTTAAATAAATTTATTATTATTATTATTAATCTTCTCTGAGAGGCAGCGTCACAATTCCCAAATATTTCGATCCCATAGCAAAGCTTTGGTAACAAGTAAGTTTTTGCGATTAGAAGTCTGATATTTGTAGTTAAAAAGCACTTACTGAAGGACAGTCGTCTTAGAATTCCATGGGTTTTCCCTGCAGCTTTAGCTACTTGATCATTCCACGTTAATGTGTCATTAAATGTTATGCCTAGATTAATGGCTTGCGATACATATTCTAATGGTGTATTGTCAATTAATAATTTCGCAAGATCTTTTGTACTCAATGATTTTTTGTTGTATATAACTAGGCATTTGCACTTTGCTGCTTAGCCCATTCATTAACACTTAGGTTAGGTTAGGTTGCAATGGTTGAAATGGGTGAGAATCTCATTTCATCACTTAGGCCAATGAAGGCTGTAATGTACAATTCCTGCCTTTTGATTTTTTTATTTTACTGCACAAATAGTAAACACCGTCTGAGATACTGTAACGGTCAGGTTAAATCAGTAACTGACATTTAGTCGAGACCCAAACCCAGGGAAGATCCCGATTGCAGTTGCAGGCTTGCACTTAGATACGAAAAAAAGCTTTGCTTGCATTGGTCGGCTTTCGTTGACCTTGCACAAGGGCGAAGCACTAGACGAAACTAGGTTAGCTGACGTACCGATAATCGTGGCTTCATTCTTTCCACTTGATCCACAAAAGAAGACGGACGTCTCGCTGCCAGAAAATTTTTATGATCAACACATGGCATTGACAAATTTTAAAAGTGGAAAAATAATCATTAATTCGCTGCCATCCATACTTATGGTAACAATTACCAATATTTAATTGATATTGGCTGTTGATATTTTGGGCAAGGTAAGTTCAAAGTTAAAGAAAAACTTTAATTTTGGGACCTAACCCAAAAATCACATTTTTTCAGACCCACAAATATCCAAACCGACAAGCATCCAGTCTTAAACATATGGGCTTTGAACTCATCTTGCCCAGCAACGGCCTCAAATTAAATTTTGTCAACGATTTGACAAATTCTTGGCCAAATTTGGATCAGGAGCTTGGCCAGATCATCTTCAATGAATGCAGTATCGTGGCTGAATCGCCAATTCTACACTCCCGGCAAGAAATTTCGGGCCCAGCATAATTAATAAAATTGCCCGCTGCAGCACGCCAAAAGTCTAAGTGCTGTGCAGTGACAATTAATGCAACGCCAGTCTGCCCATACAGACACCTAAAAATCCCCAAAAGCGAAATCTAAACAGGAAATTTCGTTTTGTGCATATTTTTTTTTTAAATCTCTTTCAATATTTCTATTTGGCCACATGGCATGAAAATTTTGGATAAATTAAAATTTTTTGTTAGTGGAAAATGCAATGCGAAACTAACAAAAACAAAATATATTAATCAATTAAAGTGTGTGTGCGAGTGCCAGTGCATAAATTTGTTAATTACATACATACATACATACATACATACACATATCGCATGCCCTAGGCAAGCATATTTATATGGCTGTACGCGAGTGCTAAGAAAAATTTTATTTAAAATGAATCACGATCACATCATCTCATACATACAAACATCGTAAATTCATCATTCATCACACTCATACATCATCCCAGATATACATACAAGCACACGAGTACAATCATACAAATGTTCATAAATACAAACACAATCATTGTTTTTAATGATTGTCCAGTGCAATTGATCCACACACTCACACGTGAAAAAATCTATTAAAGAATAAAATAAAAGTACCATAAACATATCTAAAAATATAAATTAATAATCATAAATAAATAGAAGACAATTAAAGAATTTTAAAAGCAGTTTATATTCGCATTCATTCAAAATTAAGCCTGGTGTACACATACAAAACATATTGGCAAGCAGAAACAAACATTCATACATATTCACATGGTGCAATTTTCAACAAAATTTAAAAACTCCTAGTAAAACAAACCAAACCCATCATCGACTTTGGAGGCCTTCATCGTTACATGAGTGGGTAAGTGAGAAAACGAATTCGTCTTATTGATCATTTCACCATGACCTAGCCCAAGAAGGGATAGCAAAAACAAAACAAAGGAATGCGAACAATGTTGTTTGTCTAGCCGTGCTTGCTATCATATCAGCTCAGCTGATTTGCTAGATCACAGCTAATTATTTTTGTTTGTGTTCTCGCTCTTTGTTTTAGTTTTGATCTTACATTTATTTTCGTTAAACTATTTAATATGCATTCCCATGCATAGTGCTGCTTAAAAGTATACGTACACAAATATAAAAAAAATGTTGCTTAATTACAAAACTGAAATTTAGTAAAACAAATAAGTATTCAATGCATTCATAAAAATCTTCGCATGCATTCATCCAAATATACATTGTTCATTCTAAAACTCTTAAGTAAATAAATAAATCACATCATTATGCACATTAGGCTCTTACAGTAGACACTCATGTATATAAGTCAACTTGTATTACTCCTGCATCGGATTATATGAACCGTACATACAATACATACGAATATGAAGTCTATACCCTTATATAATATTTAATTTTTAATAATACTTTTGAATAAATTTGTAATTTGATCATGGAATTCTAAAATATTTCTTATTCCTTTTTGAGGTTGTTGTGGTAATTTAGGGTGGTGTAATGACATTTTAGGGATTTCCTATAAATATGTCCGCTAACAGGAAATCAAAGGTAGGGTGGGTGCAGAAGCGAAGCTACAGTACACTTTAGTAGCTTAACCCAGTGTGGGCCTGAAATTCTTTTTGCTTCCTTTCTCTCTCTCTCTTATTTAATTGCCTTGGTTCTTCATCTTATTCTTTTGTGTCTTTTCTTTAAATAAAAAGGCTTGAAGGGATTCTTCTTTAATATGTATGGTAGAGTGTTAGAATAGAGTCAAAGAACCCCCCCGCAGGCTGTTTTGCTAGTTGAATCTAAAAGAATCCCAAACCGACGACGTCTCTAACACGAGTAAAGGCATAGCAGACCCAGAGATTTTCAGCTGCCAGAATGCGAACTACACTATGCCATAACAAGGCCCGTTGTGTTACCATATAACCCATTCTACGCTGCGATCGTAGAGGGAGGGTCTTTCCCGTTAAACCATTTAGAAAATATCACAAATTTGAGTAAAGAGCCTAGATCTATTTCAGAGATGTCTGACAGATCGTTTAGAAAGGGACGACCCAAAACTGTGAGTCGCCTTCTGCTAAGAGCTGGGCAATGACAGAAGAGGTGTTGTACACTCTCCTCCTCGTCCACTGAATTGCAGCTTCTACAGAAGTCATTGTGTCTGATGCCGAGCCTAGCGGCGTGTCTAGTAATGGCCCCTACTAGTAGGGAAATATGCAGTCTTTCTAGACGGAGTAACGCCCTAGATTTTTTAATACTAAGAGTAGGCCATGTAAGCCTAGATACTTCACATGTGTGTATTGTTTGCCATCGATTCATGGTTATTCGATGAGTAGTTTCCTTTGTTTGTAGCTTAAAGGTCGCAAGAGGCACCCCTATGTTGCTCTTATCCGGTAATAGCTGAGTGGTGGTGCCAAGTCTGGCGTGGTGGTCGGCCATCTCGTTGCCTTCAATGTTGCAGTGTCCAGGCACCCAAACGAGATTAATTTCAAAGTGCTGAGCCATCTCATTAAGAGATTTGCGGCACTCCGTAAGAGTTTTGGTATTGTTCATATAACCATCAAGGGCTTTTAATGCAGCTTGACTATCTGAAAAAATGAATACTTTACTTCCTTGGATTGCGAGGGTTCCCAGAAGGTTGGTAGCCTCCTGGATGGCTACAACCTCTGCTTGGAAAACACTACAATGGTCAGGAAGCCGAAATGAAGTTTTGATCCCGAGCTCTGGACTGAAGACTCCTCCTCCTACTTGTCCACCCAGTTTGGAGCCATCTGTGTAGAAATTTATGGCATTCGGCTTGCAGTGAGGTATTGTCCAGTCGACTCGATATGGTGACTTTATACATGGTGGTAAACGTTATTGTTGCGATGCAGTAGTCAAGCGTTGGCGGTACCGCCACTTGATGCAGAAGTATAGAGGAGTGGCCAGAGTTACTATCTTTCCAGGTACCGCTTTCTTTCAGCCTGAGAGCTGCGTTACTGGCGATTTCTCTACCCAGAAGATCTAGAGGCATAAGATGTAACATTATGTTAAGTGCATCTGTTGGGGTTGTACGCAATGCACCAGTCATGCATAATGCAGCACTATGTTGAACTTTGGTTATGGTTCTGAGAACGGAAGGTTTCCCCAGAGCCGGCCACCATACGATGATTCCGTATAGTAGTATTGGACGTACAACGGCTGTGTACAGCCAGTGTCCTATTTCAGGGGAAAATCCCCATTTACGACCAATCGCACGTTTGCACGAGAAAAGTGCAGTATTAGCTTTTTTGATACGTTCAGTTATGTTTTCGTTCCAATATAATTTTTTGTTAAACCAAGGTATCTTGCAGAATCGCTAAGTTTTAGGTGTAAGTTGTTTAGTCGTGGGGGTGTTAAATTTGGTATCTTATACTTGCGGGTAAAGAGAACGAGTTCAGTTTTGGTTGGATTGACTCCAAGACCACTTTGTTTGCATCAGGTTGCAGAGAGTGTGGGGAAATTTGCCTTTTGTGATTATGGCAACGTCATCCGCGTACGCTATCACCGTGTGTCCTCGCAATTCCATGAGTCGCAACAATTCGTTGACTGTTACCACCCAAAGGAATGGCGAAAGAACACCTCCTTGAGGAGTGCCTCTACTTACATATCTTCGTGCGCAGGCATCTCCTAGTTGCGAGTTACCCACCCTGCTTGTAAGCATTAACACTTAAAAGATCACAATTACAAAAATTAACACACTCATTTATTGTACTCAAAGGACTAGCATACATTTGGACATCATCTGCGTACATGAGGACAATACAATTACTTAGCAGGTCAGGAAGGTCATTTGCATATAAGGAAAAAAGAAGTGAACCAAGAACTGAACCTTGGGGAACACCACGTTTAAGATACAGTATGGATGCCTGCTTTCTGTCACATAATCAGGATTTTATTAATTTAATGACAGTATCAGTAAAATTATAAAATTTGACTAGCTTGGTAAAAAATATTTCGTGATTAACCGTGTCAAAAGCTTTGCTGAAGTCAAGTAGTGTCAGAAAGGTCACATTGCCATTATCTATTTGTTTTCTAATGTCCTCATGATGTTCAGTATTGGCGTGGTGCAGCTTCTATGTTTTCTATAACCAGACTGTTTATTATCTGTCAGAAATTTGCTTATTTGTTGTGCCATCAATTGTTCCACAACTTTGGACAAAAACGGTAATATCGATATGGGCCTATATTCACTGTTCCCTTTTGGGATTGGAATTATTTTAGCTAATTTCCATGATTTTGGAAATGTCAATGTAGTGAGCACTGTATTGCATATATGGGTAATATGGGGAAGGATTTGTGGAAGAATAATTTTGAGAAACTTGGAATTCATATCATCTAATCCAATTGCATTTGACTTAACTTTGGGTACAGATTCAAGGACATCACACTGATCCACGCACATAAAGCTAAACCTACTGTCAAAGTTTCTATTTGGTAAAGTTTCAAGGTACATGTTGGATGTAGCTTCAGCTAGACCAGAGTCGACAAACTTGAGATTGAGATCATTAATGTCAGTGTCAATTTTATTTAAACTTCTTTCTTTAACAATTCCAACATTTTTTAGCTCACTCCTTGTTGTCTGGTCGTTATCGCACTTTAAAATTTTTCCGAATAATAGGTGTCCTTGGCGGTCTTGATTAAGTCATATACAGTTTTTCTAAGTAGTTTAAAGCGTCGGTAATGTTCATTAGTTTTGTATCGTTCCCACTTTGCGATATACGAGCAGCTATGTTATTATTAAACCAGCGTTTTTGCTTTGGTCTCAGTATTTTCTCGCGTAGTGGTATAGTACTCTCAAATAGATTGACAGTGGACAAATGGAATTGATCTATTTGAGAATTAACATCAGCATGTCTGTAAATTGAGTCCCAGTCATATTTTTGGAATTCATCATTGAGCTAATATTAATATTTTTGAAATCTCTATACCATATTATTTCGTCAGTTTTATGAGGGTTGAAATCATACTTCAAGAAAATGAAGTCGTGTCTAGAAAATACTGGCACCGAAACCTGGTCATATAATAAAATGTTGTCTGTTGCATTCACAAAAAATACGTCCAGCAAAGTATTTGTTGCGTTTGCGAAATACGTGGGTGTAGATGTGTTAACCAAGTCCAAGCCCAACGAAGCCATTTCGTCTGATAAGTGTCTTTACATTGAGATTATCAATAATAATAAAAAACCAAAACTGTCTACTGCACAAAAGTATGCCTTGCAGAAACAGTACCTTGTGATCTCAGTTACAATTACTAAAAATGGTATATCTTCATTGGAAAAAACTGTAGAATTGCTTGGATCAGTTTATTTCAAAGTTAAGGAGTAGTTGTTTCCGATAATATCAAAGATAGTCAAAACAAAAGTATAGGTTCTCCACAAAACGCGTATAAAAAGAGTCAAATAAGACATTTTTTGTATCTTTAAGATCAAATTACTAAAAATCTCGACGTGATGGACCATTTCTGAAAACAGATCTGTGTTCAGCACATAAAAATCATCGAGAATCACCACCGACCCTTCAATATACTGGAAAAAGTCTAATTTTGCTGCCTTTTGCGATTTTATTTATGGGGCAATCTTTGAACTTTGTCTAAAGGGTCAATGAAGTCGTTCACCTACTTAATATTGTGAAGTAGTCCCCCTACGTCACTTTTGAATAGTCACGATATCAATACTAAACAGGCGAGGAACGCCAATAAACAATTTAAATTCAAACCCAACGGCCATTTGTTGCGGCGAACAACCCATTCCTAAGGGCGAGCGATCTTTTTTGCCATAACGCGTAGCGAGCGAGAGAGAGGCTAAAAAATCCCAGAGGGGAATTCGAGGCAGCGGGCGTCACCGCCAAAAATGGGGATTCAGTTGAGAGCAGCGAAGAAGGTCGGACGCGCGCGGATGAACCTAGAGAAAATGTACAAGAAATAGAAAACACGTGGAGACAGTGAACGAAGGGAGAATAAAGTAGAGAGATCAAATAAGAAGAATCGGCGAAGTAAGTAAAGGAAAGAAGATAAGATGAAGGGAGAACAGCGGTGCAGCGAAGCCTATAAGCAAAGTGAACGAAAGGAACAGAGAAACAAAATAAATTGGATTAAATAAAATTCGGCGTCGTTTGTGTTCAATTTTCTGTCCCTTTAGGCCCCTTGATCCCCCCTGGAGACGCGGATCCCTTCCCGCTCCACTAACACGTAGATAATCAGACGGAGACGTGGATCCCTTCCCGCTCCGATATTAACAATTAATTTACCAGAGTCGTGGATTGCTTCCCGCTCTTTTGCCCGTAACTAGTCTGAGAGAATCAAAGATTCCTTCCCGTACCGTTCCACATAGTTTACAAAGCCGGGCCGAGGATCGCCCCCCGGCCAGAAGCGGACGCGGCAGAACCAGGAATAAGCCGGTGAGACCCCATGCCCTTTCTGTTGCCAACATCACTCGGTAGTTTACGTTCCGAGATCCCTAACCCTCAGGTGTCTCAGACCTTCTAACAAATTTACTTGTAAAAGACCCTAGGCGCGACTGAGATATATACCCCGGCCTAGAAGCTTCCTTACAATATTTGTCACTCTTTCATTATTTTCTAGCTCCTTAGATAAAGATTCCATTCCATTTTTATATAAGAATGAACATGGTAAAGAAACATGGTCGCCTTTATTCATTAGTCCCTTTTGACGATAATACAATTTAGCAATATGTTTCTTTGCTTGCTGATTTAGTTCTCGGATCTAAAAATACAGATGAAAAAACTCTGATTGAATTTTCAATGTGAGAACGAATTTCCTAGCTCTTTCCAAATATGTACAAACATTAAACGTAAAGACACCAATAAAAAAATCTGTATGTTTGCATTAACGTATAGTAGAAAACAGTGTTTGGAAGTACCTAGGTACAAATACCTAGGTACATACCTAGTTACAAATTTTGTGTACCTCTAACCTTACCTCGGTGTTTTCAAATTCGAGTACCTTTTACCTTACCTAGGTCTTAATTTTCATTTACCTTGTCAATAGGTAAGGTACTTGGTACTTTTCGTACTTGATTTTTTTCGCTCCGACTACATTATAGCCGCGCTCTATCATATTGAAAAGAAAATTAACAGGGATCTGCTTGTGACTTTAACTGAACGTCCGGTAAACAAAACTATTAAGTTTGATTTTGTTGGAAATTAACTCAAGCATTTGAAGGTGAGGAGCTACACAATACTAAATACATATGTGCACAAATATTTGAATACTATGTATAAGGTATGCGAAATAAGTCAGCTTATAAATCTTATGATCTGCTGTCAGAGCTTTGCTAATGATTTTTTCAATTTCTTTTTTTTGCTTAGTTTCCTCTAAGACAATTTCCATGCTTGCAATAACAATGTTAAGCACAAGACTCTATAAGGTGTCGTTATTTTTATTAAAAAGCTAATGCGCCTCGCATTACAGAACGAAATAATTGAGCTTACATACTCAGTTTTTGTCTTCGTACACGTGCATACAGGCGTAAATTGAAAGGAGATTTTTCGCCATAAGTTTTAGCTAATAAAAAAGTGATGTTTGATTCATAATCTGTAGATTTGAATCTAAACTTAACTTCAATTTTGCAGGAATGTTTCAAAGCCAATACCTCTCTAATGAAGAGCGAGCTAAAATATCGCCATATCGCGAAATGGGGATGCCTCTACAGGAATTTGCTTCCGAAATAGCGAGAAGATATTTTAAAATTCAAAAGTATTTAAAAGATTCCGAAAATCACAGAAAAAGACCTCGTTTTGGACGCCAGCCATTGCTGAAAAAAAAGTGATAAAAGAAGAATAAAAAGAAAAGAATTAAAGAAACCCTAAGTGCAGGCCATATTTCCCACGAACTAGCTCTCCCAGTATCGAAGCGTCGTGTGCAGTCAATTTTACGTGACGATCAATTCGATTCATATGAAAAAAGGACCGTCAAATGTCAATTACTTTCTAGGCACAAAGTTGCCCGTATGCACTTTGCTGAGATGCATAAGTTTTAGGACTAAGAGTGGCAAAGTATTATCTTTAGTGATGAAAAAAGGTTAGGTTAGATGGCCAAGATAGGTATCAATAATATTATCGGGATAAAAGGACGCCAAAACAATTAAGAGTGTCACGCAATTTTCAAGGAGGTTCGCTAATGGTGTGAGCCGCATTTGGCTTTGCTGGAAAGAGTTCAATATGATTTGTAACACATAAAAAGAACTCTGAAAGGTATGTCATACTATTTGACGAAGTTTTTGTAATTATGGACAAGAATATTTCAGAGATTCTTGGACATTCCAACAGGACAATGCTGCGTTCCACGTTTCAGAACGCACTAAACCATTTTCTTAAGAAAAACAAATAGCGTTTTTGATGTGACCCGCAAAAGGTCCAGATCTTAATTCCAATGAAAAATTTTAGGAGATAATTTCTACATGCATGGGAGGCAAGTTAACAAGGTATAAGAACTTAACAAGTCTATTATCGTAGATTGGGCTATATTGGATGCATCAATTCTTCGAAACTTGGTTAATTCAATGCTAGGACGTGAATTGAAGGTTATTAACAGTAATGGAGGACATTTTTAGGTATATTAAACAAATCACGGTAACTAAACTTTATTAAAATCGTAATGTTCTGAAATTATCAGTTCACTTATTTCGTTAATTTCGTACAAATTTATGTGCATAAATTTGTTTGTATTCCAGTCCATAGCAGCAGTTACTTGCGAATTAGTATACGCAAAGCAATGTTGTAAATATAATATATACTTTAATTTCATTAAGCTAGAGGAAGCCCAATAGTTTTTCTTCCTATGAATCAATGAAAGCCAAAGTATCTAAAGTTTCCAATAACTCAACTCAATCAGTAGGAAATATATTCAAGTATCCTAGTATATTGAATTCCAACCATTACCAAATTCCATATAACAAATGTGACTAAATAATTTTATTAAAACTAAATGAACGCATTTGCGATAACATGTTGCCGAAATGTTGCCGCTCTGCCATGTTGAAAAGAAAAGTTTCAGGGACATGAGGTTATTGCTACTGTATTAGCTGAAGTTCATGCCAAATACGGACTTAGCGATACCCAAATATGTGAAACAGTTACCGATAATGCATCCAACTTCTGTAAAGCATTTAAAGTGTACAGTTTCGAAGAAACAAACGTAAAGCCTGAATTTTTAGAAGAGTCTGATTTAAAGGTAATAGAGCTGGATAGTTCAGCTGATGTTGAAATTACTTTGCCAAAGCACTTTAGATGCGCTTTGAACTTAATTGTCACGAAAGATGCTGAACAGGCTCTACTAAACACATCATTCAAGCGATTGTACAATTCCTCCTTAGCGAAAGCAACGGCAATCTTGAATGCTGTTAGCAGATCCACAGTAGCTGCAGATGAAGTTAAGAAAATTTGTAAGCTTAAATTGATAGCTCCTTGTGCCACAAGATGGAACAGTTTTCATGACAGTATGCAACGTATTTTGGAACTAAAACACAATTTGAAAATTGTTTGTGCTTCTTTAAAAAAAAAACATTATTTACAAATACAGAAATTGATTTTTTCCAAGAATTGTGTAGTGTCACTGAAATATTCGCTAAGGCTTATTGATCTTTTGCAGGGCGAATCCCGTTGTTACTTAAGATTTTTGCTGCCCACTTTAATTAAAGTAATACATAAACTTGAATAATATGAAATATTGTGATCCACTTAAAGATGCTCTTAAAAAAGAAGTTTCGAAACGATTTTCTTTTTACTGAAAACTTGACTTCAAGCGATGCACTATGACACTTCCAAAATTTAAATTGAATGTAAAGTTTTTTAAAGATTGGCTTGTTAAAGAAATTACGAAAAACTTGGAAACTGTTGTCAATGATGAAACTGAGAATTGTTGTGAAAATTCTAATATTGAAATGGAAGTCTTAAATTATCTTGACGATAGTAGCAAGTCTTTAGAATCCATACTTAAGTATAAAAATATTTTTAATGTTTTTTATAAGTATAATACCATTTTGCCTAGCTCAGCCCCAGTTGAAAGAATTTTTAGCTGTGGAGGCCAAATACTTACACCAAAAAGAAACAGACTAGGTGACGAAAGAATTGAAACTCTTGTAATGTTAAATAAGCAAAATAGTATATAAGAAACATTTTAATAATATAACATTATCTGAAATCAAAATGTTCCATTCTTAAACCTTATAATTGGATTTAAGCTCTTAAAGTATGACCAAAAATGTGTGTAATGAAGTAAATTTGTTTTTTTATGTTTTTAATATTCACTACTAATAAAAATGAATGAACCACGCTTTTAAATATAAAAGTAACTTTTTTGTACCTTTACCTTTACCTAGGTACTTGACAATCCGGATACCTTTTACCTTACCTAGGTATATTTTCTGACCTTTACACTTTACCTTACCTAGGTAAGAAAATCGAGTACCTTTCCAATCACTGAGTATATATATTCTTGATCAGCATGACGAGCTGAGTTGATATAGCCATGTCCGTTTGTCCGTCTTTTTCTATGCTATCTCCTCCGTCAGCTTTAAAGCTATCTTAGCCAAACTTTGCACAAAGTTTTTTGGTACAAATACGCTGCACATTTGTCGGAACCGGACGGATCGGATGACTATAGCCTATAGCTGCCATAGGAACGATCGAAAAACTAGTTTAAGTGAGAAAAACTTTTTGGTTTTCAATGCCTCGTAATTATAAGTTGTCTATGCTTTCATATAATTCCACCAAGAATGATGAAAATCGGTCAACTATATAGTATAGAATAAATCCCGAAGGACTTGTTAAATAAAAAAAATAATTTCTTTTCGACTTTATTGAGTCAAAATCAGAACTAAAGCTAATTGACAATATTTTGGACCTAATAAACCCTCAACTTGCGAACCAACACATTTTGCTGCAGTTGCTGCGCTGCTGCAGTTGAGCAACATTTCCATCACCTTATGATGCGTTGGCGATTGGCACGGGAAGCATATCGGGTTTCCGCAATTGGTAACAGTGGACTTGCGCAAGTGTTTGCGCGTGTTTGGAGTTATTGTTGTTTTACTTTATTTTCAATTAATTTGCTTATTTGCCAATTATTTGGATTTATGGCTTTGTGAATGTTCTTGCTGTTCTCAAATTCGAACATCCTCGTTCGTCAAGATGGGTTGACTCGGCTGGTTTCCTCTGGGTCACGGTGGTAATGTGTGCACGCCCTTTTCTTCTAAGGATGTACCTAGTTAGTATGATAATGAGACCAGTCGTTGATACTTAGCAGGTCTATTGCGTGTGTGTTATTCAAATGCAATTCTTTCACCATCTCCAGAGTTAGAATTTCCACAAATTTCCGAATGGTTTCTTCAGGTTGGAGGATTCCAGGTAGAGGTTTGTAGTCTGTTGAGGTTTTAGACACACACTGTGGGTGGTGTTTACTGGCCGTTTTTCGCTCATAACTTGAGTATCGTTCATCCGATCTTTATCATTCCTTCAGCAAATCGATAAATAATTTTCTTTACAAGGTATCTCTAGAAGGTACGAACGATCTATCTTCAAAACTGTAGGAGATACGAATGATATGTTTTTTTCCAAATTGCGAGGGCGGGAGGTGGCGTGGCAAAAATTGAAAATAAACTTGATCTGCCTGCAAGTATAAGAAATATATGTCCCATACATGTCAAACCTCTATCTCTTACCATCTCTGAGATCTCTTCGTTCATACGGACAGACGGACAGACAGACAGACAGACAGACGGACAGACGGACATACGGACAGACGGACATGGCTATATCGACTCGGCTGTTGATGCTGATCAAGAATATATATACTTTATAGGGTCGGAAATGATTCCTTCTCCCTGTTACATACTTTTGCACAAACTTAATATACTCTGTGTACCTTCGGTACAGAGTATAATAATTGGCAAATAAGCAAATAAATTGAAAATAAAGTAAAACAACAATAACTCTAAACACGCGCAAACACTTGCTCAAGTCCACTGCCACCAATTGCGGAAACACGATATGCTTCTCGTGCCAATCGCCAACACATCTTAAGGTGATGGAAATGTTGCGCAACTGCAGCAGCTCAGCAACTGCAGCAAAATGTGTTGGTTCGCAAGTTGAGGGTTTATTAGGTCCAAAATATTGTCAATTAGCTTTAGTTCTGATTTTGACTCAATAAAGAAAAGTTCTCGACTTCTGTCGAAAAGAAATTATCTTTTTTATTTAACAAGTCCTTCGGGATTTATTTTATACTATATAGTTGACCGATTTTCATCATACTTGGTGGAATTATGTGAAAGCATAGAAAACTTATAAATACGAGGCATTGAAAACCAAAAAGTTTTTCTCCCTTAAACTAGTTTTTCGACCGTTCATTCATATGGCAGCTATATGCTATAGTCATCCGATCCGTCCGGTTCCGACAAATGTGCAGCGTATTTGTACCAAAAGACTTCGTGCAAAGTTTGGTTAAGATAGCTTTAAAACTGACGGAATAGATAGCATAGAAACAGACGGTCGGACGGACATGGCTATATACACTCAGCTCGTCATGCTGATCAAGAATATATATACTTTACAATTTTAATATACCCTCTACAAGGGTATATAAACAATAAACCACAGCTAATTTCTTCTCTGCAGAAGTGGAAAAGAATACAAATTCAAATGGCAGGAAAAGTTTGACTGGGAGAATTTTATTTCATCCCATTGGTACACGAATTTACACGATTTTGATGAAAAAAATAGTTATCGCTCGCTTGACTTAACACTCAGTTCGTAAGGACAGTTGGCGAAATAAATTGTGCTGTGAGTTTATGATGTTAAAAATCCCACTTCAGAGTGGGAAAACGTTGTATGGGCGACACTATTGTTCATATGAGGGGCTCAAAGGCCATCGTTATTTTCAAGCCCATCTGAATGAAATTCCGTGTGTATTCTCTTTTGGGCAAATAAATGGAAAAAATATTCTCAAATTTTGGAAAACCTACCAGCAGGGCCAAACGTTATTCTTGAACCGATCTTTATAAATAGGGTTTGAAAGCTCTCATTTCTAAAGAGTCCTCCAACAAGGTCAAAAATTGAAGGTTGAAGGTTTCTTTAAAAAGTTATCGTCCTTATACAAAAGCTATTATATAGTCATCGTTATTTTTTTTTTGCCTGAAATATTTTTTGAAGCCTTAAATTTCGATGTTTTGCGAAACGTCCCAGCTTTGTTTCCATTCACAATTTTGTGTGATTTTTGGGGTTTTGCATTTTTAAGCTAGCCACGACCAGACAATTATGTTTGTGTTTGTTGGCTTGCAGCGTTAAAACAGGAACATGCATAAATCTTGGTCAGTGCGTTGCCGTAAATAATTGCAAAATTCAGCTTGTGTTATGTTATTAACAGTTTGTGAAATTGTCGAACCAACATTATGGCTTTTACATAGAAAAATAACCTATAATATTGCAGCTATTGCAATTCAAATGACATTTAATTTATAATTTCAATAACAATGCAAAATGTTTAGGTTTGATTTGATTTTGAGATTAATTAAATTTTGAGTCAAATAAAATATTCGAATCTACACCCAAAAAAAAGTAATCATCAAAATGAAACTATTTAGACATCAATTTGAAACAATTGAGTATAATTTTCTCTTCAATCTCCAAGTATCAAAAAAGCAAGTATTCGAAATGACATGTCGAGGATCTTAAATTGATACTAACGTGTATTAAGCTG
Source organism: Lordiphosa magnipectinata (assembly GCA_037044535.1). Taxonomy (NCBI): domain Eukaryota; kingdom Metazoa; phylum Arthropoda; class Insecta; order Diptera; family Drosophilidae; genus Lordiphosa; species Lordiphosa magnipectinata. Next base: position 31,467 of record JBAMBO010000244.1, on the reverse strand, counting down.
ATAGTTTTTTGTATAAATTTCTTAGTCTCATTTTTATACCCTTGCAAAGGGTATTATAATTTTGCCCAGAAGTTTGCAACGCATAGAAATATTCATTTCCGACCCCATAAAATATATATATATTTGATCAGGGCGACGAGCTGAGTCGATTGAGCTTTGTCCGTCCGTCTGTCTGTCTGTCTGTCTGTCTGTCCGTCTGTCTGTCCGTCTGTCTGTCCGTCTGTCCGTCTGTTTCTACGCAAACTAGTCTCTCAGTTTTAAAGCTATCGAGCTGAAATTTTGCACAGAGTCTTCTTTTTACTTCATGCTGCTAATCGGTACCAACCAACCGGTCGGAACCAACCTGATCGGATGACTATATCTTATATCTGCCATAGGAACCATCGGTCAAAAAATGGGTCTTAGTGAGAAAAACTTTTTTGTTCTTAATGTAAGCGTTCCCAAACACGGTCATTATTAATATTATATGCTTTCAAAGAGATTTGCAAGCTTTGGTCAAAATCGGATGACTATATCTTATAGCTGCCATAGGACCGATCGGAAAATGAGTCTTAGTGAAAAAATTTTTTTTGTTTTCAAGTAAATCGTTCTTAAGTTTGGTGATTATTAATATAAAACGCTTTCAATATAATTTGAAAAATTTGGTCGAAATCAGATGACTATATCTTCAGGTTGCCATTGGACTTATCGGTCGGAAAATGAGACTTAGTGAGAAAAACTTTTTTGGTTTCAATTTTATCGTTCTTAAACTTGGCGATTGTTAATATGTTTTGTTGTTTGTTGATATGTTTTCAAAAAGATTCGCGAAATTTGGTCGAAATTAGATGTTCATCTGACTGAAAATGGATTGTAGTTACAAAAGTTTTTAATTTTTATCTAAGCGTTCTTAAACTCTGTCATTTCAAAAACAGCTTTTGCAAGGGTATAAAAACTTCGGCACAGACGAAGTTAGCTTGGCCTTCTCGTTTTGATACTAACCATTTCAATTGTCAAACTGGTAGTATCATTTTGGTATTAGATTTGATCAATTTAAAATCTTTTCTTATAAAATTTTACTAACAAGTAAGACATAAAATCCTATACAAAATACTTTTTATTTACATTTACATATGAATTCGTCACTTGACTTTGGGAAACATTGATGTCTCACACTGCATGCTCTGTGTGCTAGCTGATGTTGCATTTCGAACCACTCCAGATAGGACCAAAACAAAGTTCCTCTCGCATTGAACCTCTTTCTGAATAGGTAAACAATCGCAGCAATTTGGTTGCTGGCGTAGTATATGTGATCTCTTAAAAATCCACTTGTAGCTGAAATTAAATGTTGTGTGTAAGTGTGTGCAAGTTGCTAACCCATCGTCTGCGGGAGTGTCCGATCAAAGTAGCTTATTTTCCACCATGGCTTTTTATACCCTTGCAAAGGGTATTTCCGACCCCATAAACTATATATATTCTTGATCAGGGCGACGAGCTGAGTCGATTGGGCTTTGTCCGTCCGTCTGTCTGTCCGTCTGTTTCTACGCAAACTAGTCTCTCAGTTTTAAAGCTATCGAGCTGAAATTTTGCACAGAGTCTTCTTTTTTTTGCACGCTGCTAATATGTCGGAACGGACCGGATCGGATGACTATATCTTATAGCTGCCATAGGAACCATCGGTCAAAAAATGGGTCCTAGTGAGAAAAACTTTTTTGTTTTCAATGTTAGCGTCCTTAAATTCGGTCATTATGAATATAATATGCTTTCAAACAGATTTGCAAAATTTTGGTCAAGATCGGATGACTATATCTTATAGCTGTCATAGGAACCATCGGTCGGAAAATGGGTCTTACTGAGAAAAACTTTTTTGTTTTCAAGTAAATCGCTCTTAAGGTCGTTGATTATAATATTAAAAGCTTTCAAACTAATTTCATAAAGTTGATCGACATCGGGTGACTATATGTAAGTACAGAGCAAAAATCTTGGTGGATGCTTTTTAGGATAATAATTAATTAAGCTATAAGCTAAGTTTAGTTAAATAACAGATTGAGGAGCCTGGGACGGCCCCCTTAGGAGTGAAAGATCTGCTATCTCGCGACGAGCGGGGAAGGCAGGTGGTGTAACTCCGAAAGCTCAATAGGTTTAATAATAATACACTGTACAAGTTATCAGTTAAGGCTGACGGCAATAATGCCATGCCTAATTATGCAAATTGTTCTAGTTTTAAATAAAGAACCACCACTTCTACTACTCCTATAAATATTTAGACTTTATGCCAAAAAAAAGGAAAAGTTCCCCAATGTGCGGTGGTCAAGACTATTAAGGTGCAAGTAGTGGCTGATTTTTATATTGCCAACGAATCTGGAATTTTGGGAGTTCCGCTAATAGGCTAATAGGCTGTCGCTGTCGGCATCAATGCTATTACATCAGCAGTAAAGCTAATTAAATCTCTTGGGAAAATTAAAGGAGTGATTATTGAACTCACATTAAGAAAAGATGCCATAGATGTTGTTCATGAGGAGGTACGCGATCGTGACATGGAAATGAAACTGAAAGGGAAAGAGTATACCGACCGTAAGTACCATGCAAAATCAAACGATGTTGGGGAAGGACATGAAGTGGTATTATTCCAGCGCTTACTTCACCTGCGAAGCGAATGATCAGAATTCGGAAAATACCGAACCTGTATCAAGCCAGCTCGTTCAATAAATAATCTACCACTACCATAAAAAAAAATAAAAAGGGAATCGTAGTAAGCCATGCTATGACAAACCGGTTGATGTATACCCATTTTCACTAAATAAATACAGTTTACATCCAGTAGTCAACGAGTGCACTACTAAACAGCTAACAAAGTTTGTTTTTCTACAAAAATATTATTCTATTATATTATTTAAAGAATATTAAAATCTGATTTATTTTATTTAAAATCTTTTACCAATTGCATTTTTGGTGCATACTTTGCAGTAAATGTGGCCTCATTTTGTTGTAGTTGGGTTTCGCTGTGCCACGCACTCAAAACATATGGGTCACTTGTATGAATTATCCGTCTCATCACATGCTGCAGCCTAGCAGCAGGCGGCAGGTGTACATCATTATTATGGTTAAATTGATTTAGAATTGCATTTTAATTGAAGCTAAATGAATCCAATACATATGGACGGGACACCTCACTACTATCATTTTCATCATTGCTCGAAGTGTTCTGTAAATCACACATGATTTGCTTCAATGTTGCTTCGATGTGGTTTTGGATCTATTTGAATTTGTATATTGAAACAAAATCTATAGTGTTTCAATTTCAACTTTTTAAACCGCTTGTACGTGTATGTACAGTGAATCAATTAAGTATTGGCACACCTTCATGTTCAAAGTTTGTTCCTAAATATCTTTGTTTATACAGGGTGTTCCATCTAGTGTTTGGAATTTGAACTATTCATTATTTGACTTTAAAAACGTCAAATGTCATTCGGAAAGCAACTATTATTTAGTAAAAACATTGACATTTACGAATGCTATTCTCTTGAAGAAAGTTGGGGGAAATATTAAAAACATATTTATTATATTATTTATTATTATTTATATATATATTTTATTATATATTTATTATTATTGAGTCTTCGACTCAAAATGTGCGAAATTTGAAAAAAAAATTTTACAAAAAAAAGTGTTCCGAAAACTCAATTTCGTGAGACATTTCGCGCACATAAAGACCTTGCCATGAAGCCATACAAAGTTCAATTCATGCAACAGCTAAAGCCAATAATACCAATTGACCATCCGAATCGTCTACAGTTCGCAAATTGGGCGGAAGATCGTTTGGCCGAAGATGGTGAAATTGACCGAAAAATCATCTTTTCGGATGAAGCATATTTCCACCTCGGTGGTTATGTGAACAAACAAAATTGTCGCATCTGGGGCACAGAAAATCCGCATATCGTCGTCGAGAAGCCAATGCACCCACCACGTGTCACTGTTTGGTGCGGATTTTGGTGTCGAGCAATCATTTTTCTTTAAAAATGAAAAAGGAGCCACCGTGACCGTGAATGGTGAATGTTAAGTGATGGGTTCTTCGAGGAAATTGAAGCGGAAGACTTGGACGATATTTGGTTTCAACAAGACACAATCGATCTTCTGCCCCCAATATTCGAAAATCGAATAATCAGCAAATCTGGAGATTTGAATTGGCCGCCAAGAAGCTGCGATCTAACACCGTTAGACTATTATCTTTGGGAAGCGGTCGAGGGCAAATGTTATGCAAACAATCCTGAAACAATTGATGAGTTGAAGAACGAGATTCGAGTTGCTACTGCTGACATACGTGCCGAAACAATTGAAAATGTTCTCAAAAATTGGGTGGATCAAATGGGCTACTGCCAAGTCAGCCGTGGTGGTCATTTTACCGAAATTGTTTTTTTTATAAATAAATGATATGAACCAACCTTTTCAATAAATGTTCAACCTTTGAAAAATATCGAGCCGTTTTTTTTTATACCCTTGCAAATCAAAAAATCAAAAATTTTTCTAACTAAAAGCCATTTTTCGACAGATAAACATCTTACCAACAGATAAACCGACAGATAAATTTCGACCAAATTTCGCGAAACAAATCAAATTAACAAACAACACTAAGACTCAATTTCCGACCAATCGGCCCAATGGCAGCCTTAAGATATAGTCATCCGATTTCGACCAAATTTTGCGAATCTATTTGAAAGCATATAAAATCAGTCATCGGCGAGTTTAAGGACGCTAACATAAATAACAAGAAAGAAAGTCGGTCAAGCCCGACTATAACATACTCTGTACCCTTACACTCGCATTTGCTCAGGAGTCAAACGGCCAGTTAACACCCCGCGCACAACGCGGTGCGCTCTCTAAGTTTCTCACTCTCTCTCTCTCTTTTCTCTCTCGCACTAAGATTGCCTGTGTTGAACGGTTAGGGTATGTTGCTGTGGTTGTTGGTGGGGGGTGGGTGGTGTTAACTGGCCGTTTTTTGACCATAACTTGAGTATCGTTCATCCGATCTTGATCATTCCTTCAGCAAATCGATAAATAATTTTGTTTACAAGGTATCTCTAGAAGGAACGAACGATCTATCTCCAAAACTGTAGGAGATATGAAGTTTTTTCCAAATTACGGGGGCGGGAGGGGGCGTGGCAAAAATTGAAAATAAACTTGATCTGCCTGCAAGTATAAGAAATATATGTCCCATACATGTCAAACCTCTATCTCTTACCATCTCTGAGATCTCTTCGTTCATACGGACAGACAGACGGACAGACGGACAGACGGACGGACGGACAGACGGACAGACTGGACATGGCTATATCGAATCGGCTGTTGATGCTGATCAAGAATATATATACTTTATAGGGTCGGAAACGATTCCTTCTCCCTGTTACATACTTTTGCACAAACTTAATATACTCTATGTACCTTCGGTACAGAGTATAAAAATGAAAAATTTTTCTAACTAAAAGCCATTTTTCGACAGATAAACATCTTTTCAACACAGATAAACCGACAGATAAATTTTGACCAAATTTCGCGAATCTTTTTGAAAACAAATCAAATTAACAAACGCCGAGTTTAAGAACGATACAATTGAAAACAAAAAATTTTTTCTCATTAAGACTCAATTTCCGACCAATCGGCCCAATGGCAGACTTAAGATATAGTCATCCGATTTCGACCAAATTTTGCGAATCTATTTGAAAGCATATAAAATCAGTCATCGGCGAGTTTAAGGACGCTAACATAAAAAAAAAAACAAAAATATTTCTTACTAAGAATCATTTTCGACCTATCAGTCATATGGCAACCATAAGATATAGTTACCCGATGTCGATCAACTTTTTCAAATTAGTTTCAAACCGTTTAATATTAAAATCAACGACTTTAAGAACGATTTACTTAAAAACAAAATAGTTGTTTTTACTAAGACCCATTTTCCCACCGATCGGTCTTAAGGCAGCTATAAGATATAGTCATTTGATTTTGACCAAAATTAGCAAATCTGTTTGAAAGCTTATAATATTAATAATGACCGAATTTAAGGACGCTAACGTTAAAAACAAAAAAGTTTTTCTCACTAAGACCCATTTTTCGACCGATAGTTCCTATGGCAGCTATAAGATATAGTCATTCGATCCGGTCGGTTCCGACATATTAGCAGCTTGCAGTAAAAAGAAGACTGTGTGCAAAATTTCAGCTCGATAGCTTTTAAACTGAGAGACTAGTTTGCGTAGAAACAGACAGACAGACAGACAAACGGACAGACGGACAGACAGACGGACAGACAGACGGACAGACAGAAGGACGGACAAAGCTCAATCGACTCAGCTCGTCGCCCTGATCAAGAATATATATAGTTTATGGGGTCGGAAATGAATATTTCTATGCGTTGCAAACTTCTGGGCAAAATTATAATATACTTTGCAAGGGTATAAAAAAACAGTGTGGGCTGGCAATTTATACTTCATGATGGAGCGAAAACTTTTTTAAATTTTTCATTTTATTTTTGGAGAATATGACTTAAAATTGAGTTCTAATTTAAAAATGCATCATAAAACATATAACACAATGCAGTATACAATTGACAAAGTATCTGTGTATTGTAAGCAGTGGAGCCTTATCATTAACACAGAAAAATCCAAAATCATTTTTTTTTTTTTTTATTTATTTATTTATTTAGAGTCGACAAACAAATGCTGTCAACGAAAGTATAAATACGTTACAAAAAAATTTTATGAGCTAAGGAAGCCTATCAAAAAAAATCTAATAAAATTACAAAATAAACTAATAACGACTCCGACACGGTGGGGGTATTTTATTTGCCCGTCCGGCCAGCTATGCCCCTATTCACAGCCGATTGTAGTCAGAGACGTTATTAGAGCTAACAAAAACTTTAATAATATAGAGATCGAGAAAAGGGAGAGAGAGAAAAAACCAAAACCTATAGTTGTGTAGGAGCAAAGGAAAAAATAAGATAATATAATAAATTAAACTAAAACAGAGATAGAGAGAAAGAGAGAAAACTATCTAAACGAAAACTTTAAAAATAAAAAATGTATACGTAAAACTTAAAACTAAATAACCGGAAAATCTCTGACCCGGTGGGGGAGGATTTTTTAGCCAGTCCGGCAAGCTATGCCCCTACTCACAGCTGGGAGTGGTCAGAGATTTCCCCGGAGATAATTATAGAGAGACGTTTTTAGAGAGAAGAGGGAGAGCTCTGTTGAGAGCAGGTGATTGAGATCATTGTAATTCTTACATAAAACCCGAAATCGATTATGCTGGGCATAATCAGTTGTGCATCTAGACAAGATAAAAGGAAAATAGTTTCTAGTTGGCCTAGAAGGAACGGAAAAGTTAAGGCGACCTAAAAGATCAGAAGAGTCTACATCACCGATAATTAGCTTATGAAGAAAAGAAACACCTAAGACTGTTCTACGGTTAGCTAACGAAGGAAGGTCAATAAGCAAAAGTCTGCTGGAGTACGTTGGTAAACGAAGGTTAGGGTCCCAATTTAAGCCACGTAGGGCAAAAAGCAAGAATTGCTTTTGAACTGATTCAATTCGATCGATATACTTTTTATATTGCGGACACCAGACTGACGAGCAGTATTCAAGTACAGGGCGAACAAGAGCAGTATACAGAAGATTTGTGGTATATGGATCATTAAATTCCTTCGACCAACGTTTAATGAACCCAATTACACCTTTCGCCCTATTAACAATAGAGGAGATATGAGGATTAAAACTCAATTTTGGGTCAAAAAGAACTCCAAGATCAACGACTGTAGATATTCGTTCCAAGGGTTCATTGCCAATCGTATAGGTAGCCAGCGAAGGTTTGCAACGATGGAAAGTCATAATCATGCACTTGGAGCAATTAAGGTGTAATTGATTAATCAAGCACCAGGACTGCAAGGAGTTTAAATCATCTTGCAGTCTGATGGAATGCGTCGGGTCGTTGAAAGATAAAATAAGTTTCACATCATCGGCGTACATAAGTATCCGAGAGTAAGATAATATTGTGGGGAGATCATTAATAAAAGAGTAAAAAACAAAGGGCCGAGGTGGCTGCCTTGTGGCACACCAGAAGTGACAAAGACAGGCTTTGAAGTATTAGAGCGAAGCAGAACTTTTTGAGTTCTATCTTTTAAATAGGACGAAATCCAAAGCAGAAAAGAGGAAGGAAATCCTAAACGATCAAGCTTAAAGAGGAGAATATCGTGGTTCACAGAATCAAATGCTTTACTGAAGTCGGTGTAGATGACATCAGTTTGATTTTTTAAAAGGAATCCATCGTTAATCATTGAGGTAAATTCAAGCAAATTGGTCGTAGTTGACCGACGCTTTGTAAATCCATGCTGGAAATGTGATAAAATCGATTTACAATAGTGCTGTAAGGATGAGGTTAGAATCTGTTCAAATAATTTTGGAATAGCGGAAAGCTTGGCTATACCCCTATAATTGGATATATCAGAATTTCCTCCCTTTTTGTGAAGAGGAATGATATAAGATTCTTTCCAAAGATTCGGAAACACAGTAGATTCTAGAGATTAAAAAGCTTAAGTAAGGATTGCATAAGGAAAAACAACACTCTTTAAGCACGCAACTGGGGATGTTGTCAGGCCCAGGGGAGTATGAGGATTTAAGTGATTTCAAATATGAAAGCAAGGAGCTTTCTGAAATTGAGGGAGCACATATCGAGTTGGAAGAAGGAATGTCATAAGGATAAGAAGTATTGGTAAAACGGGCAGAGGAATAAGTTGATTGAAAGAAGTCCGCGAATAGGTCAACGGCAGTGGAGTCGTCGTTAGCCTTTTGATCACCAAGATAAAAAGAAGAAGGTAAAGAAGAGGATCTACGTTTAGAGTTGACAAAGCTATAGAATTGTTTTGGGTCCTCTGCAAATTGAATTTTGCATCGGGCAAGATATTTCTTATAGCACTCAGAATTGAAAAGTGTAAAGTTCGATTTTGCTATTGAGTATTGAGAAAAGTCAACAACAGAACCAGTACGTTTATACTTTTTGAAGCATCTAGACTTAATATTTTTCAAATTAGAAAGCCTAGGACAGTACCAAGGAGGATTAATGGACGCTGGAGAGGGAGCGCTATTAGGAATACAAATATCTAAGAGAGAATTAATGGAATCATAGAAAAAGGTAAAAGTAAAGTTTAAATCAACCGCATTGTACAAAGGAGTCCAGTCTGTTGCACAAATAAGTTGATTTAATAAAGTAAAGTTTCCTTTACGAAAGCAACGACGAGGTTTGTTTGAAGCTATAGATGTTGAAGAGGTAGGTCCAATAACTGAAAGAGAGATTTCAATTGTAGGATGGTAAGAATCTTCAGGAAGTGATAGGGGGGTAAACCTAGAGACTACGGCATTAGCACTATCAGCGACAAAGACTAGATACAGCAATTTATTTAAATCGTTTGGAATTGAATTTATCTGAAACAAGGACATATCAAACAGATGATCTAAGAAGTCATGCTGTGTTGAAGGAACAAGATAAGTTGACCCATTAAGAAATGACCAGGCGATGTTGCAAGGTGAAATCGCCTACAACAACCATTGAGTCAATGTCTCGTAATTGGGCACAAACATCTTTTATACAAGCTATGTTATGCATATAAACTTGAATATCGAAAGAAGGAGGGATACAAGAACAAGTGATATATAATATAAAGAAGAGGAAGGAAAAGATACCTTTACGGCAACAAATTCAACACCATCAGGCAGATTTAATGGAATTAATTCCGAACGGTGGTTAGTTTTGACTGCGATCAGTACACCTCCACCTCTGCGAGTAGGTCGATCATGTCGATAAATAAAAAAGTCATTTGATAAAATTTCACAATCAGAAATTGATGGGTTCAACCAAGTCTCTGAGAATGCAATAATGTCAAACTCAAATGAAGCACTATTCAAGAACAAGGTAGAAAGTTTGGATAACAGACCCCTCACATTCTGATAGGCTATATGCGGACTGAGGGACAGAACTAGTTTTTTGAACTAGACCCTACATTTGAGGATATACTAAAAGAGGGCAAGCTGACGGGCGTTGGCCTTACTCGATTTTTTGCCTAAACTCATGGACAATCATATCTGGCAGCCAAAATTCTGGGTTGCATATGATGGGAAATGCTTCATCATGGTGGTTCGAGATGGCAGAGGGCTCCTTGCAAGAGCGGAGAAGTGGTACCTCGACGGGGCAGAACTTGAAGCTGTGAAGGAATACAAGTATCTAGGTGTTACACTGACACAGAATATGCGGTTTAAGACACATCTGCGGAACAAATTGGCAGAAGCAAGGATTGCAATCAACAGCACGTGGAAAAGTTTTATGTCAAGAAAAGACATAAAACCAAGTGCGAAATATAAGCTTTTTGAAGCAACGGCAAGATCCATTTTGCTACATGCAGCAGAGGTGTGGGGTTATGCGGAATACGACAGTGTGGAAAAACTAGCACGTAATTTTGTTAAGAAGCTTTTTAAACTGCCAATTAACACACCATCATATGCGATACTCCTAGAGACTGGTCTACCTACCCTCTATCACAATACGCTGGACAGAGATTTTACATATATTAGGAAAATCATGAATCTACCGCAGAAAAGACTTCCTAAGTTAGTCGCTATGCAAATCCTTAGCGACCAATCGCAGTGCTTTGCAGAATGGCACAAAATTTTCCAGACTAAAAGTATTATTTGCGATATAGAAGACATAGCTGGATGGAGAAGAACGCACAACACTGTACTGGAAAGAATTGATGAAGCCCAGCGGAAATCCTTTGAGGTAACTGCTTGAAGGAGCGAAACTCGGCTTTTGTATAAAGGCCAAAACTTCAACCTGGGTCAAAATAATTACTTTAGAGATGATTTTTCGGTGGATGCCATAAAAGTAATATATCAAGCGAGATCCGAGCTGCTGCCCCTCAATTATAGACCCCATATAAGCGACGAGAAGTGCACGCTTTGTAACATAAGCACCAGGGAGGATACCTTCCATTTCCTCTCAGAATGCCCAATACAAATATTTCGGAGAAAGGTTCTTCACAATGAAAAAAACTAGAGATCAACGGAGAAAATTGGATTACGCTTGCTGCTTATCTCTCTGCTGCTCTTAAATATAGGCTCAAAATTGTCACAGAGGATTTTTAACAAAATTTATAATTATTTAAACTCCTTACTCCTTATACTAAGCTATTAATAATATTATATAAGTGTGCAAACGGCTTATGCCAAGCAAACAATTTGAAAATAAATCTACTACTACTATAACACAATCAAAAAATGTCAGTTAAGGCCTATTCTCAGATAAGATAAAAATTTAGTTCGGCACTATATTTCATATTAATAGGACTGCCGTTCAAAAGCAATCAGATTTAAAACTGTTCAAAATTACACTAGTTAACAAAAAAAATTAAATGGCCCATTTCTACTGAAACTATTTTTAAGTGTAGTTTGGATTGGTGATCTCAAAAATCGATTTCAAAAAGTTTTTCATGGCTCCGTTTTTAAAATATGAATTTCTTTCATTTTTTCGGTAGTTGCACTTACATTTTATGCCATATCTAAATTCATAATGGTCAGATGGTGTCAAGCAAAATATGAATCGAAAGGTAATTAAATAGTCAATAATAGCTTAGATCATTGTTTTCAAATCGGTTTAGAAGTTTGAATACAATGACCAAAAATATTTCGAAAAATCGATTTTTTGCTCGAAAATGCAAGAAATTTCATTTTTAATCGCCTAGGAAAAATAAAAAAAAATTCAAAAAAATTATTTGTATTCTTTCGACGTAAGGATCGCACTTTTACAATGCACTATGGGCGATTAGCCAAATTTTGTGGCATAAACTCTAAAAATAAAGCTAGGCCCTTGAAATTTTGTGTATATGTGTCTTACATTAAACTAGAATTTCGAAAAAAAAATGTCAATTGGGCCACGCCTTATCTTCCCGCCCTCACAACTACCTGAAATGGTATAGACAACACGTCAATTTGGCACATTTGACAAATCGAAACATAGGTATTATAGGACATAGGTACATAGGAATTAGCTGGCGTGTCCGAATCGTTGTTATAAAGATCTGATCCAAATAACGAAGAACTCATTTGTTGGGTTGGCAACTCCAAAAGACTTATTACTTCTTTTGGTAGGGGTTTCTTTCTGATCAGCTTTTGTCTCTCACTTAAACGCAAACTTGACAGCAAAGGATCGGAGGAGTCCATAGCTCTATGGAAAACGTCTGAAAGATTATTAAATCTGGAATTTTTTCTGGCGTGAGAACGTCTGTCTAGTTGGTAGAGTTTGTTGCGGGCTTCTGAGGCATTTTCACCTAGACATCCGACAGGAAGCAAGCACAAGTTGATTATATCAGAACCGTGAACCAATATCTTATGGACAGTTGGTGACATTGGGTACCACGGATACGTTTTCATATATAACGAAAACGTTTGACTGTAAAGATTTCGAAATTTTTCAGTGTTGATGGAGTATTCGCACGATGCTGCTATCAATATAAAGTGAAATTTATCCAAAATTAAATTGTCAAATGATGTTATTGATGCGAAAAGTTTAGTATTTGCAAAGACTCTCCTAGCGGTGTTTCCGTCATTACTATTGCCGCTACCATTCTGTTTCGGCACGCTAATGTGTAAGCCCATTTCTTTCCATATCTTCTGTTGAATTTCCTTTTTTCGAGAAAGCATCGTAATTTTATCATCGCCTTTCATGTGCCACTTTTTAATATCAATTCGATAAGATATGTTTAATATAAATTCCAAAAATCGTATCCAGGCATGGAGAGGACTTACACCGTATTTTAGAGCATCAGGCTGAGGTCTGAAAATTTCAGAACTAAAATTTGTGGTTTCCAGAAGCTTCTTGGGATTGGCAGCACATATTGGGCAACATTGACTTGATTTTGTTTCAGTTATGACATTTAAAACTTTTCCGTCAATTAATGTGATATGTGTCTGCAAACTTACCGAAATATTTGAATTTTTAAATAAAAACTTTTCCAAGGTCGCTACTTGCAAATCCAAACTTTCCTTTTCGGCTAAAATTTTGGCATAACTCTCCTTTGTGTATTCAATTTTTAGAAGTCTGCAAAACCTTACTGATTGCGGAGCACTGTTTATCCATATGATACGTTGAATTGAGTCCACTAGCCTTAAAGGTATAAGACTAGTGACAAAGAGCGATTGGTCAAGGGAAATAGGCACATCTGAATTAAACTTTTGTTTGTAAGCGCTTTGCCCTGTTGACCCGTCAAATCCATAGCTAATAATAAGTGTGCAAGAACTAATATTTTTCATTTGTTCTAAAACTTCCTTTTGCATATTATAAATCCTTTCGGCTGTATGGTTCAACAAATTTTGTAATGATACTTTGGCCACAGTTTCTGTAATGCTAATTCCCGAAGGCCTGCACTGTAATTTTGCCGTCCTTAGCTCATCATATCCAGGATATATATCTCAGCCGTGTGCTTTATTTAACTTCTTTATGTTTATGTATTGTTGTTTTGTAAGTCCATTCTCAATAAGAAAGCTAATGCTTCAGTATTCGTGATGGAAATATGTCCACTCCGCTTTTCTAACTGAAGACTTTCTGATTTTTGCTCTGTCATAGCTTGTTTCAAAATTCCGGAAACTTCAATATCCTTTCTTTTTTTAGCAGAGGCGGAGGCTGCATGTAAAAGTAAAGGCGTTGAGAAATTAGTCTGTACGGCAAGTTCGGAAGCCAATTTTCTTCTCAATCGTGGCCCTACCTCAGTATAGCTTAATTTTGGTCGTCCAAGATTGGAGGGTGATGATCTTGCGGTATTTTCATGATCAATTTCCACTTCCAAAATTTTTAAAAGCCATTCTGAGTGCTTGGTCTTAAATCTTGACAGATGTCTTTGGCATTTTGGAAAATATCGATTTATATGAGAGATAAATCATTGCAATGATAATAAGGTATTGATGAAAAGAATCTATGAATAAATATTGTAGCTGGATCAATTTAAGAGAAGGAACTAATAGTCAAATTTGAGTATTTTAAGTGTTTAGAAAATTTTTTTTTCTATTTTTTTTTGTTCTTTGGTCAGTTTTAGAAGTGCGCGAATAGCCACATCAGAAAAAAAATTCCAGAACAGAACAAAAGTCGAAGCAAACGAAAATGTATTTTGAAAAAACACCACTTTTTTGCACTCAATTGCTCACAGCTCCTGTATTTATTTATAGACTTTGTTCATCGATATCTAATTTTCTTCGAAGAAGTGCGGTTCTTATGTAGAAAGAATAAAAATAGTTTTTTTGAATTTTAAAATATTTTTCCTAGGCGATTAGAATCGAAATTTATAGCGTTTTCGAGCAAAAAATATATTTTTTTGAAATATTTTTAATTACTGTATGGAAACTACTCAACCGATTTGAAAATAGTGTGCTGTGCGACTATTGACCATTCAATTACCTTTCGATTGTTATCTTGCTTGGCTCTATCTGACTATTATAAAGTGAGATATGACTTAAAATGTAAGTGCACCTACCGAAACAATGAAAAAAGTTCATATTTAAAAAACGGAGCCATGAAAAAATTTTTGAAATCGATTTTTGAGGTCACCAATCCAAACTACACTTAAAAATAGTTTCAGTAGAAATGGGTCTTTTTGGCTGTAAACTAGTGTAATTATCTCATCTGAGAATAGACCTTTAAACATCAAATTAATCCATAACTAGCAAATGGGTAAATTTTTTGCGAGAGATGTAGCCACGGTTGCCACTTGACAAAATAAGACTACAACAAAAAAAATTCAAAAAAGAGCCATTTTCAATCAAAAGGAGCCAAAAAATGTTACTCCCTTAATCATGCTATATTTGCGTTTAATAAAATAAAAAATATCTACAAAATCGTTAAATTGTACATCCATTTCATTTCTGTGTAGTATTTTTAACCGTACAAAAAATCCCAAAACAAATTTCATTTATTACTTAATTTCTATGGCAATAAGGCATAACAGCATAACTCGAGCTATGTTAAATTTGAGATTTTAATACCAACGGCTTCCTCGGTTTTAATTTTATATTGTGTCCAATTGTGTCCAATATTGTGTTCACACCAATCGGTTGATTGCTTACAAAGATAAAACGGTAAAACTAAACAACATAAGTCTTGAGAAATCTGAATAAGGAAAACAAAAACTTGATTTTATCAAAAAGACTTATGCCAGTATTACTTAAAGAAATAACTCTTTCAATCTGTAAAAAACACTTTTTTCACATACTCATTTAGGGCCGATTTCTCATATTCTATATAGCAGCTATTTGCCAGATAAACTGAGAATTTACTCTGTTACTTGTTAGTGTATGTGATAGTTAGTGCTTTGTAGAAGCTGTGAAATCGGCACTTAAAGGTTATAATTGCTTCCTGAAAAATACGGAAATCACACTTCTGCTTTTATTCCTTATTGCCGCAGATTTCTTTACATTATAAAAACTAAACAGTCAATATTTTTTATTGTTTACTTACATAAATCACACTCTAAGATCAGTGACTTCTCTATATTTCAAACACACATAATGGGGCTCTGTACTCGTACACAGCTCCTTGCTAAGCATTATTTTTGAAACTGAATCAAATTCAAGTAAAACTCACGCAACGTTTCCTTTACCTTTAAAATGGTGGATTTCCCTATACACTTGATATCCATATGTTGTTAGTCCAAGCAACTAAGTTCAAAATTATATCTATAAGTGTGTAACAAAGGTTTTGAGAATTACACTAAACAACAAGGTCCAGTATATTGAAGAGTGGGTGGTGATTAGAATCAGATATATGTATGTATAGATATAGATATGATTTTCGTTTGCTGAACACGAATCTGTTTTCAAAAATGGTCCATCTTGTCTAGATTTTAGGTAATTTGGTCTTAAAAATGCTTAGAATCCACACTTTGAACCTTTTTAGGATCGTATTGTGACGGAGATATACTTTTGTTTTGACTCTCTATGATAATATGTTACAGCACTATTTCTAAGGATTAAAAAAATTATCCCACACAATTCTACGATTTTCTTTTGCATATATGTTTTATAGTTTTTGGTCCATACCTTTTAAAAGCGCGATTGTATTGAAAAAGTGAAAATATGATATATGGCATTAGTTAAAATACGATGCAAAAGTTGACCTTTTTTGCATAGACTAGGATACCTAGATATCTAGATTGCGCGGTCGACACCGCTTCTGTCAGAAATTAGTCAGCTGTTCGCTCTCACTTACGCTCTCCGGATACATTTGGGAATATGACCGTCTTGCTCTAACCACCTCCCAAATGTTCTGTCTAAATGTGATGTTCAAATGTATGCAGATCATGTCCAGATGTAAGTCAGTCGTCCGTTAAAATAAAATTTCTGAATGCGTTGATGTTTGTAATAGTGAACTTGAACTGATACGAAGCTGGGCAAAAAAAAATGGTCTAAAAATCAACCCAACAAAGTCCAAGTGCATTGTTGTATATAAAAAGAGATTTGATACAGGTTGCTTACCAAATCTAAAGATTGATGGTATCAGTATAGACTACGTTGAGCGAGCAGTAAATTTAGGTTTTACATTTAACAATATTTTATCATGGGATGATCACATAAACAAAGCAATTGGCAAAACATACTCCTTAATCCGGCAGTTAAATCTAACGAAAAGTGTCATCCCAACACATATTAAACATCTGGTTGCAAAAACATACATAGTACTTTCGCTTTTATACGGTGTGGAAGTGTTCGGTAGTTGTAGTACAAAATCTAAAACTAAACTTAATGTTGCTTTCAACAACATAGCTAGGTATGTCTACAAAAAAAAAAGGTTCGGATCTAAAAATGAACTCGCTACCTCAGACTTCCATTATTTCCCATTTGCTATTCGCCTTTGGAATCATTTAACCAACAATATTAAATTGATAAAAAGCGCAACACTATTTAAGAAAAGTTTAGAACACCATCTCAAACAATAGCACAAATATAACCATTCCTCTTTTATATTTTCTAATGTAATTATTGATTGTTTATAAAAGCTATCCTTAGTTTAAGTTAGTATATTTATACCCTTGCAAAGGGTATTATAATTTTGCCCAGAAGTTTGCAACGCATAGAAATATTCATTTCCGACCCCATAAACTATATATATTCTTGATCAGGGCGACGAGCTGAGTCGATTGAGCTTTGTCCGTCCGTCTGTCTGTCTGTCCGTCTGTCTGTCTGTCTGTCCGTCTGTCTGTCTGTCCGTCTGTTTCTACGCAAACTAGTCTCTCAGTTTTAAAGCTATCGAGCTGAAATTTTGCACATAGTCGTCTTTTTACTGCACGCTGCTAATATGTCGGAACCGACCGGATCGGATGACTATATCTTATAGCTGCCATAGGAACCATCGGTCAAAAAATGGGTCTTAGTGAGAAAAACTTTTTTGTTTTCAATGTTAGCGGCCTTAAACTCGGCCATTATTAATATTATATGCTATCAAACAAATTTGCAAATTTTGGTCAAAATCTGATGACCATAGCTTATAGCTGTCATAGGAACCATCGGTCGGAAAATAGGTCTTAGTATGAAAAACTTTTTTGTTTTCAATGCTAGCGTCATAAAACTCGGCCATAATTAATATTATATGTTTTCAAACAGATTTGCAAATTTTGGTCAAAATCGGATGACTATAACATATAGCTGCCATAGGACCGATCGGTCGGAAAATGGGTCCTATTGAAAAAAACTTTTTTGTTTTCAAGCAAATCGTTCTTAAAGTCGGTGATTCTTAATATTAAACGCTTTCAAACTAATTTGAAAAAGTTGATCGACATCGGGTGACTATATCTTATGGTTGCCATAGGACCGATCGGTCGGAAAATGTGTCTTAGTGAGAAAAACTTTTCAGTTTTAAATTTTACCTTTCTTCAACTCCGCGACTGTTAATTTGATATGTTTTCAAAAAGATTCGCGAAATTTGGTCGAAATCAGATGTTTATCTGTCGGAAAATGGGTTTTAGTTAACAATTTTTTAGATTTTTATATAAGCGTTCTCAAATTCTGACATTTCAAAAAGAGCATTTGCAAGGGTATAAAAACTTCGGCACAGACGAAGTTAGCTTGGCCTTCTCGTTTTGTATTGTTTTCAGATCGATGTCAACCTGTGATTAGTGCCATAAACATAAGTCTCCATGTAGCACTAAGATAATAATAATAATAATAAACAAACAAACCAACTGTGATTTCCTACTGAAATTATAAAGTATCTTTTTTTTCAGCAAAATTGAGCGAATTTTATCTCTAATACTCATTCTGGCTCAAACAAGCTCGCGCAATGCCTTTTTTTAAGGACAGTCGTCTTGTCATGGCTATTCCCAAAATTATAACTGGTTTTACTTTGCAAAATTTTCGGAACTCTTTTAATTTATACGTCATTTTCGTGCTCCATGCAAAAGAGCCAATTTCAATAAAAAAGTGCCAGTGCACCAACAGTAAAAAAAAACACCATTTTTGGTGCAAAAACACCAAGTGTGGCAACCGTGGATGTAGCCCTGTTTCACGTGACGGGTCATTATCTGGGACACAAACCTTTTAAATTGATTTTCAAATAAAAAATGAAATCTCCCGATTGATTTTTTAAGAGATTTACAAAGCAATCGTCGGCAAAATCTCGAGAGATTTCTGTGTCACCCCCGACTAAGACTTTTTTCAGACCCATCTTTTGAATGGCAGCTGTACTATATAGTTGTCCGATTTTCATCAAACTTGGTGGAATTATGAAAAAGCATTAAAAAACTTATAAATACGAGGTATGGGAAAGTTTGCATTGATTTTTTTCATTGCATTTTTCTCAAAACTAGTTTTTTGACCGATGTTATATGCTATAGACAATCGGTGAATTAAAAGTAAAGTTTGCTCAAAATTCTTTCTTTCAAAAAACTACTTGGCTTTGAACAGTCTGTTTTAATTCGCCATCTGATTTAGTAAGCGAGCATATTTGTGTCGCTTTACATATAAATGTAAGCAGTTTAAATTTGAAGTACGACAATCTCTAGTGATTTCTGGAGCATGAAAAATTTATGAAACACATTTTGACCAGTTTTTCGATTTTAATAACTGGCACAATCTTAATTAAGTTGCCAAATTTACACAAGGTGACAGAAAATTTAGAAACAAAATAAATAATAAAAAAAAGTAATAACTGGTTTAAAGGCATTTCTACAATTTCTCTATACATTTTTTTTTTTTCAATTTTAATTAAATATTTTCAGTATTTCTTGCACGTAATTTTAGTTTTGTTCCTCAGCAACGGCAACACACACTTAAGTCGTGTCGCCAGAATATTGTCGTCAACAAAATTGTTTTCTTCTCACAATTATTCTTAATTAATTTGATTTGTCCACATAAATTGCCTGGCAAATTTGTCTTTTGTGTTTTGTTTTATTTTCTATTTTCCTATTTTTTTTTTTTTTGATTTGATATGGAATTTGTGAAATAAACCTTTGTTTCATTATATTCAGTTGGGAACTTGATTAGGACCAGCTTAAATGACTGTTAGCTGTTGCTTTGTAGGCCGCATAATTTGATTATCACTAAACGCAGAGATGAAGCACAGGAGGCCAGGCAACAGCAACAGGCGCGCGCCGCCATTCCAATTTGTAAACAAAAACGAAACGAGTCAAATCCAGTCGAGTCCGACCGAGCCGAGCAATAGCAAGCGAACAGCAATATGTGCGCTGAAAATTGAGTGGGAGTCTGAGTGGGTTTTTGGTTATGAATGAAAATCACACTCAAATGGACAGCAGTGGAGCAAAACTCAAAGCAATATGCGTGGGAGAAGAACCAGCTAAGCTAATTCTTAAAAGATGGAAGCTGGCATATGACTTATAAAGTATGAAAAGTTTTTGTATTTTAATTTTAATTTTACAATTCCTTGAAATTTGAAATGGCTTACAATTCGTTTCAATTTGAAATTTACGCGCCTGTCGGTGAACTTATCGAACATTTCAACTTATCGATATTTTTATGTACTTTTTAATGTGACCAGTGTTGCAAACATTTGTCGTGCCTAAGTGGACGCGTTCAGCAGACTTTTTAATAAGTGATATTTTTTAAAGGGTGCATGTAATAACGCCTGCGGGCGTTATGTCGCTCTTAGGAAAAGAGATTTAATATAAAGGCTGAAATTGCTCAACAATGAGAAAGGCTAATGTGATGGAAAAGATTTAAAAAGAAAAGGACTTCGTAAAATCTTCGATGAAGAATGCCAAAAAATTGGGGAAGCTGTACCCTTAGTTTCATACCCCAAAATAAAAAGGCAATTGTTTTGGATCAGGTGTGAGCAAACGCCGAAAAATCCTACAACTCCAAAAGAAACGAAATTGCTGTTTGAAGACAACGGGTTCATGGAAGAATTTGTAATTTCGAAGCACAAGCAGTAACCCATTTATTGCGCTACAATTTTGGAGGATAACTTTGACTATTCCGTGTTCATATCTCCAAGCGTTGTGGAACTAATTAAAACGAGAAGGCCAAGCTAACTTCGTCTGTGCCGAAGTTTTTATACCCTTGCAAATGCTCTTTTTGAAATGTCAGAATTTGAGAACGCTTATATAAAAATCTAAAAAATTGTTAACTAAAACCCATTTTCCGACAGATAAACATCTGATTTCGACCAAATTTCGCGAATCTTTTTGAAAACATATCAAATTAACAGTCGCGGAGTTGAAGAAAGGTAAAATTTAAAACTGAAAAGTTTTTCTCACTAAGACACATTTTCCGACCGATCGGTCCTATGGCAACCATAAGATATAGTCACCCGATGTCGATCAACTTTTTCAAATTAGTTTGAAAGCGTTTAATATTAAGAATCACCGACTTTAAGAACGATTTGCTTGAAAACAAAAAAGTTTTTTTCAATAGGACCCATTTTCCGACCGATCGGTCCTATGGCAGCTATATGTTATAGTCATCCGATTTTGACCAAAATTTGCAAATCTGTTTGAAAACATATAATATTAATTATGGCCGAGTTTTATGACGCTAGCATTGAAAACAAAAAAGTTTTTCATACTAAGACCTATTTTCCGACCGATGGTTCCTATGACAGCTATAAGCTATGGTCATCAGATTTTGACCAAAATTTGCAAATTTGTTTGATAGCATATAATATTAATAATGGCCGAGTTTAAGGCCGCTAACATTGAAAACAAAAAAGTTTTTCTCACTAAGACCCATTTTTTGACCGATGGTTCCTATGGCAGCTATAAGATATAGTCATCCGATCCGGTCGGTTCCGACATATTAGCAGCGTGCAGTAAAAAGACGACTATGTGCAAAATTTCAGCTCGATAGCTTTAAAACTGAGAGACTAGTTTGCGTAGAAACAGACGGACAGACAGACAGACGGACAGACAGACAGACAGACGGACAGACAGACAGACGGACGGACAAAGCTCAATCGACTCAGCTCGTCGCCCTGATCAAGAATATATATAGTTTATGGGGTCGGAAATGAATATTTCTATGCGTTGCAAACTTCTGGGCAAAATTATAATACCCTTTGCAAGGGTATAAAAAGACCAGGTGAACCTCACTACTCCATGGATGGGACTTTTGATACGGCGCCTTCGTGTGGATATAAGCAATGATTAATTATTCATTTTTAATTTAGAAACCACGTGGAAGTATATTTAGTTCTTAGCCTGCTAACGATTAATACCAAGCATCTTTTGATTCATATTGCAATCTTTCCATTTATTTACGTTTTGCTGACGAAAAAATCAAAAGAGGCCCACGAGCATCTGTTTTCATGTATCAACAGCCACCATTTTGAGTTTAAGCCAAACAGCTACATAACATTTTAAGGAAATAGCGCTACGAAAAGCATTGCAAATACCTTTTCCTACAGCAAATTTATACATCTGCTGGTTCTATTATTGCCAAGCATTGAGACGTAACAGCTTGAGATACCCTTCTACCCTCCATCAGGCCATTGCTACTTCCCATAGCTTGAAGCTCCCCGTTACTCCACCAAAAATCCTAAAAGACTCGCACCCACCCTGGACCCTAAACCCCTCTCAAATTAATCACGCCATAAACCGCCCTAATCGAAAAAAATAAACAAAAATACTGTCTATTTACTGACTCCCTTTCGTCATTGGTTGCCATATCCAACCCGTCCAACAACACCTACTACGTTCGACTAATTCAACAGATTTTACTTACCAACAAACATAGAATTATTCTCGCATGGGTACCTACCTAGCCACTGCGCTGCTAAGTCCGCCACAAACCTACCGCTAATTTTCCATCCGAACTACAACAGCACAGACACGATGAAATACACGAAAACACACTTCAAAAACCTCTCGAAAGACCTCTGGCACCTTGCCAACAATCACTACAAAAATATAAACCAAAATAAAATTCATATGCAATACTTCGCAAAGTTCCACTTTGATGAATCAATAACAAGATTAGTCCTAACCAAAATTCTCAGACTTCGCTTCGGACACACAAACACATTTTCGACAAAACCCCTGCCCCCAACTGTCACTTCTGCCACAGTAGTGACCAACTAACCATTAAACACATCCTTTCCGAATGTACCCACTTTCTCAACTCCCGTTCTAAATACTTCCCTAACGCCAATGCACTTCCCCTTCTATCAAACCCCAAAAAAAAATCTATCATTAAAATAGTCAAATTCTTAAAAGAAACCAGTATGTATAATGAAATTTAATCCTTAATATAAAATTATATATAACTATTATAGCTTAAGGTCTGTACCATAGCATAAGTTCGTATGTCGTCCTTTTACAGCGCATAGGAACTGTTAATAAATAAATAAATAAATCAATTTCAAAAAAATCAATTTTTTGCTCGAAAACGCAATAAATTTCGTTTCCAAACGCCTAGGAAAAATATTTAAAAATTTAAAAAAAAAACTATTTTTATTTTTTCTACTTAAGAACCGCACTTCTGCGAAGAAAATAAGATATCGATGAACAAAATCAATAAATATATACAGGAGCTGTGAGCAATTGAGTGCTGAAAAAAGTGGTGTTTTTGAGATTTTTTTAAAATAAATTTTCATTGGCTTCGACTTTTGTTCTGTTCTGGAATTTTTTATTCTAATATTGACCAAAAATATAGAAAATAGAAAAAAAATATAATATTTCTAAACACTTAAAATAATCAAATTTGACTGTTAGTTCCTTCATTTAAATTGATCCAGCTACAATATTTATTCATAGATTTTCTCGATGAATACCTTATTATCTTTGTAGAAGTGCGATTCTTAAGTTAAAAGAATAAAAATAATTTGTTTTGAATTTTTTTATATTTTTCCTAGGCGATTAAAAATAAAATTTCTTGCATTTTCGAGCAAAAAATCGATTTTATTGAAATGTTTTTGGTCATTGTATTCAAACTTAAACACCGATTTGAAAACAATGTTGTACTTTATTATTGAAAATTTAATGACCTATCGATTCATATCTTGCTTGACACTATCTGAATATTATGAATTAAGATATGGCTTAAAATATAGGCAGCTACCGAAAAAATGAAAAAAAAACGTTGCCATGAAAAAATTTTTGAAATCGTTTTTTGAATTCACCAATCCAAACTACAATTAAAAATAGTTTCAGTAGAAATGGGTCATTTAATTTTTTTTTTTTTTGTAAACTTGTGTAATCTCAATCTTGAAATAGCTTTCCACACACTTCCCACACTGTTCCCACACTCTTCCCACATTGTTCCCAAACTCTTCCCACACTCTTCCCACACTTTTCTCACACTCTTCCCACACTTTTCCCACACTCTTCCCACACTCTTTCCACACTCTTCCCATACTCTTCCCACACTCTTTCCACACTCTTCCCACATTGTTCAACCATCTTGTGTGTGTGGGTGTTTGTGAAATATGAACAAAATATTTCAGCGTCACGTGACGGTTAATATAAAATTTTACCCCTACTAAAATTTTCCGTACCGAAATTAAATATGTTTCATATCAAAAATTTATAAAAAAAAAAAAAAGTACAGACAATAATTTTAATAAATAAATTGCACAATTTTATTTTTTTAAATCACACCCCATAATTTTTCAGTGCACTCCCACAACATGGGAACTACGAGCTCTTTAGAATCTTTCAACACAGAATTTGCTAGAAAGCTACAAAAACATGGCCGATTTTTCAATTTCTCGAAGTTATTCAAGATGAGGACTTTGCTACGTCTGTAAATCTAACCAACCTCTTGAAAACGATTTTAGTGTCCTAGCAGCCAAGCGCAGAAAGCAGCGAGACAAAGAGGCTAAAATTGAGAAGCTAACGGACGATCTGGAGAATGCAAAAATTTCCCTACTGGACTCTTTTAACTGTCTCATAAACAGACAAAATGATTTGATCCAGTGGGAAACGACATTTGAAGAATTGGATTGCAATTCGGAAGGGTCAGTGAAGGGGCATATCAGGACAGCGAGTTCAGTTTTACTCAAATGAATGAGCCCAACCACCTAGCAGCAGCCATAAGCAACAGAATTAATTACAACAAATTGGTAAACAAACACCTTCAAACAAAAAACCATAGCCGAAATTCGGGCTGCGAATTTACAATAGTGTAATTCCAATTTATTCGCTGCCTGCAGAGTTTAAATACTAGCTGGATGTTTGTTTGAAATGTGAACAGTAAATCAAGTCCACTGATGAGAGAATTTGGTTATTCTCGAAACAGCGATCGTTGTACGGACATACCCAATTGCTATTCAAAAATGTTGTAATTAATATCTGTTGATTTGTGTTGGTTATAAAGATTTATAATCAACCAAAGACCTTGAGCTAGCCAGTTGTAACATTGACTAAAATCAATGTTACAGGTCACTAACCCCCATATACATCAACTGACTTATGTTGTAAAATTCATTATTTCTATGGAAAATGCTCGGGATGTACTACTTCAGCCATGTAATCACTTCAAAATCTGTTCTGAGTGTCTAAATAAATTGGTAGAAAAGGCCCAAAAGAACAATTCGCTATTGCTCTGACCCTATTGCAGACGAATAGTTGAAAATAATCTTAAAATATTTCAATAAAAAATATACGACGAGTTTCGTTTATACAGGTGCACTAAGGCGTACTTTGCTCCATACGGTTTTCAACATGTGAAAATATTATAGAGAATTAATCAAAAATTTAAAATCAGATATTTTAAGGTTTGATGGCCATGAAGCCATGACGACTTTTAAAGTTCCAATTGGTTGAATATAGTTAAATATGCAATTAATTTTTTTCCTGTACATAATTCGGTAGTTTGCTTTATATGCCTTTCCTGTACGGAGGTCTCAAGTCTAATGCAATTAATAGTTTTAGCTAATTGCAATGTATGAAATATCTACATAATTTTTTTGACATTTTTGAAAAAGTATCTGCCTGCATTGATAGTTCAAAGAAAAATTAAGGGGGAATTTGAACTTTAAAAGCCGTGACAAGGCCATCAAACCTTAAAATATCTGATATGGAATTTTCATTAAATTGTATATAAAATATACTGCATTTCTTGAGCCCTGTTGTGCAAAGAACTAGAAAAAAAATGTATTTCTTATAAGGCAGATACGGTTTAATGTGCATAAAATATTTAGTCAGAATTTTTTTCTTTTCGGGCGTAAGGTGTTATAAAGCCCGCAAAAATTGTGTTAAGACACTTTCAAAAGTGACACAAAGCCCTCGGGCGCTATGTCAGCGGGCGGTATTACATGCACCCTTTTTAAATTTCATATACAGTGGACGCTCACAAATTAGAACTCTCGGAAATAAGAATCTTCCAGAAATTAGAACCAGTGTTTTTATTTCATTGAACGCTCTGAAACTAGAACCGCGGTTCTAATTCAAGAGCGTTTTTTTTTTTAATTTCTGGTGAATTTTTATTTTTTATTTTTTTTTTATTATTATTTTTTATTTTGGTTTGCCTAACTAATTTACAGAAGCAAACTACTTGCTCAATTAGTTGCTGAAGGTGGCGGATTAAATAATTTTTTGAAGCAGCACTCAATCCGTGATGCAATCCCATTACTCAAACAAGCTTGGGATGAATTGCCACAAAGTGTTATAAAAAATTCATGGTCCAAGTTACTAAACTGGGACGCAGATCACTACGACAGCGACGATGATCTGCCGCTAGCACAATTGACAGAAAATAATCGGGACTGTAATGAACTTCTGCTTAATAATCAAACTCTCTTAGAAGCTATTGACCAGCGAAATTCCATCGGTATAGAGGAAATCGAAATGTGGAATGAAGACGAGTTTGTGGAACCGGAAGTCAACAGCGAAGATGTGGCTTCAAATGACCAGGAAGACGCCGATGGCACTCAAACACCTTCAGATGGTACGGCAATGGAAAGCGTCAATAATTTGCTTAAATGGTGCAAAAATAGTGAAACGCATAATAGTAAGCACATGACTAATCTTTTGGAGCTCCGTAAAGACATTGTGCTGTCTAATTTAAAGAAAACAAAAAAACAAACTAACATAACAGATTACTACAGTAAGCATGATAACTATAAATAATAAAAGAAAAATAATTCTAAATAAAAGTCATTTAAGCCTTTTTTTGCTCAATTATGAATGAATAAAATATTATATTTTTTGAATGTTGAAAACAAATTAACTTTAATTAAAAAAACATTCCCTTCGAAGCATATTTAGCAGAAAAGAAGCCATTTCTTGCCTTATACGACATTTCAAAAATGCGTCCAGAAATTAGAACTACCCCAGGAACCAACTGGTTTTAATTTGCGAGCGTCCACTGTATCAAATTTATTAATCAGAGCAAGAAAAGAAATGGAAACTACAAGCAAAGCATGGACACTGAAATTTTAGTTCCTTTTCCTGTTCCTTTTTTTTGTGGGCTTAAACTGTCTTTTTTTAACTAAAGACAGCAAAGCTTGGATGTTTAAAGCTAAGTTCTAAGCACTGGAAAATAATTTGACAAATTTTTAGGAAACTTTGTTAAAAATTTGTCTAAATTCGCCAAATTGGAAAACTTCTCGGCCATATTTGACCAAATTATTAGTGAATGAAACCAAATATTTTAATTTAAGTCCTGCAAAATCTGCAATCTTGGCTATTTAGCCAAATTTTCATCAAAATTTCTCAAAAATTTGTCAAAGTATAATATTTGGCTGCGTTAACTTTGCTTAACACATTCAGGCATGCTCTCAATTTTCTCAACTTTCGAAAATGGAATTGATTTGTGTTCTCGCAACACCAAAACGAAAAAGTTTTTCGGTTTAAAAAGTATTGCTTGAATGAAAAGTACATGACAAAATACGCACTGTAAATTTTCCTTAATTCTGTTATCTATTTAGAAATTGTTTGTGAAATTTGATTTGCATTTAAGTCTTTAATTGATTTACAAGGAATTAATTTGTTTAATGTGTCCAGAATTTGGCATTGTCCAGTCAAACCGAAAAGTAAAACCTAAGAGTCAGCCTCTCTCATCTTCGACTGTTTCATTTTCGATCGATTCGCTTGGAATTGTGAATTCTCTCTTATGTATCTAGTGCAGCTTTATTCAACGAGAGCTAGGCCAAAAAGTGACAGTGAATTGGTGTGCGAAAATAAAACAACGTGAACCAGCTTCGACCTGACCGCATCGAACGCTAGCCAGAAGGCGTTGAAGGGCTGTTTACTCTCTTGGCCTCAGCTTCGGCATGCGTTCGGCTCGTGTATGTGTAAATAGCAAAATGTTTTCGGCCTCCGGGGCAAACTGTGACCATCACTGATCTAGTGCCAATCTCGTTTGTACCAGTGGCTTGCAAAAAGGAAAAAGAGAGCAATTTCATTCGGATTTGAGAACACAAAAACGAAAGCGAAGCGGAATTTTCGCTCAATTTACTTTTAAAAAAGTAGTAGAATTGGGAACATGCCCGATTGTCTAGATACAGTAATTCTTTTTTTCACAATATGGTGGAAGACGCGTGCCTTGGCAAAGGCTGGACTCGCAAACACGTGTCTTGAAAAAGACAGACGCGGAGTTCTCCTTCAATCGAACTGCAATGCATGAAGCTTCCCGAGAGACTGATTTTAGTTCCCTTCGGCGCGTTGTTGTCTTGCAGTTAAAGTACAAAAAAAAAATTTAAAACGGAAAAATGTAGGAAAAAAAAGATGCAAAAAAATGTTTATGAAGGCTCCATTCCAATAAAAAAAAAGAACCCGAGCATTTTGTCAAAGAGGTACAAGGAATAATTATTTTAAATTAATTTGATTTATAATTTTTGAATATTAAACACTTCAAAAGTGGGAAAACGTGGCAGCTACCCATGGTTAAGTTCTGTATCCCGATGACTGTTCGACATGGAGACGCTAGACGAGAAAAAATTTAATCAAAATGGATTCATCCAATAGGACTTGCTTTATTCAAGAATCACAATAGTTTTTTTTTGTATAATCTATTTTCCTCCAAGTTTAAGTATTTCTGAATAATTTTCGGCTAGTAGAAAAATCTCAGAAAATAAAAGTTTATAGTTCTTCGTTCTCTCTAATTTACCACATGTTCAGTTTCTCGATATCATCGCGCTTTTAAAAGTTATAGACCAAAAGTTATTCAAAATGTTGACCATTTTGCATAACGTAGTTAGTTGGCTACCTTAAATGGAGCTTTTGGCAGACACTTCGTTTCAATCACTTTTTGGGCGCTATTTTAAGCGATATTTATTTATATGATGGTTTAATTCGATACATTTGAGTTTTCATTTTTCTTTTTAGTGTTAAGTTTATAATATTGAAGTTATGAAAAAGTGATTTGCATATCCTCCAAAATCTTCGCTTTGTTGAAAAAAGAAGGCCCCAGTGCTCCAGATCCTATTTGGGGCCTTTGCTCCAAAAGTGGCAACCGTGGTTGGGCCCGTGATCATTCAGATTTTGCCCCATCACTGAGGGTCACACTAATAACCACCCTATCGATATTTGCTTATCGATATATCAATCTACACTTAGAAACGCGTGTGGTCACCCTAAATTGTCATTAAATCAAACACGGTCACCCAAACTTCTCAAATTGGCCAAGGCAGTCCAAGAAAGAGCAAAAATACAGCAATTTTGTGGAAAAATTCAAGGCAAACAACTTGCCAGGAGCCGCAGGAAGCAGGCGAGTGTGAAGATAAGTAAGTTTGTTCAGATTCACTTCAAGTGGCCGCCCAAAACGGGACAAAGTTGACAGCAGCAGCAACAAAACAAAAGCCGTTGCCCGTTGAGCCCCCCCACCCCACTACCACCCAATCATCATCATCAATGTGCGGGGGGGAACGTATCAGCGGAAGCAGAGGAAGTTGAATCATCGTGCGGAACTTGTTTTTGTTGTTGTATTGTTTGTGGCCAAGCATAATAAAACATAAAAAACAAAGAAACAAGCAGCGGAGCAGCAGCAGCGGCAGCGACAACTACAATCTAAATTGAGATTCCATTACACAGGCATTTGTACATACATACATACATATGCTCACATACATACAGACATAGTATATATTTTTAATTTGATTCCAAGTTTATCAACTTGAAGACAGCGATAGCAAATGTGTAAACAAAGATTTTGCAACGGCGGGAAGTTTCTATGGCTCCGCCTAAACAGCAATGTGCTTTTTTTTTGGCTAACAAAAATTTCGGCCAAATCCCGTCCCAGACTCAAAGGCCAAAACATACATAAAACTTAAATTTGTTAAGGCTCCAAGCCGGTCGATAAGCCAGCCCCGAAAAACCTTCTAAATTTATGACCTCGAACCTAGTCCCAACACGGACACCTTGGACGGAAGGTTAGGTTCAAAAAAGTACCATAGCATTCTCTTCAGATCGGTCCATTGTTTAGTAAAGATGCTTTCTGGAGCACCCAATTTTGGGTTATCTGAAATGTCTAATTAACCAAAAACGGTCCCGCTAGACCCAAAACAAAATTCTTTCACAGAAAATATTTCCAAATTCCTTTGATGTCACCATAAATGAATTAGTTTAGTCCAATTCCAGTTTTGTTAGATCACTAATCCTCGTAGATCTTATGCTTATGGGCAACTAAATCAGAATCAAATGTTTTTGCCATTTGAAAAATTTTTAAGTGAGCAGAACAAACGATAATCTGATGGTGCAAGGTAACAAACATGGTGGATAAGAACACCCTTTCCAATGCTCAAAGTGGACAATACGTTTACAGTTCCAAAAAACCGACAGCATTAGCTAACCTTTGATGTGCTCTAAACCGGCTCATCTCTCTTGTTGGCAAATCTGTAATGAACCGAACCGGTTGGAACCCAAAGTTCCGACTTTTTTTAAGCTATGAACCGAATCTTAAAGCAAACCAGTGGTGAAAAATGCTGTTTCACAAGCAATTTGAAATCTAGCCAATCTGTAATCTGTTCAATATTGTTTAACAGACTCAAAATCGTCACTAAATTTTAAAGGATTTTGATTAAAAACTGTAGAAGGCTTAAATTAAGCAATAAAAGCGCCACCCATAATAACCTTTGTTTTTTAGATCCTGGATTCCACGTTCAGAACATATCGAAAGCTGGTTCAAAGAGGATTACTAATACCATCGACTGCAGTCTCAGTGGATAAGGTCTTAAAATTTGATTTGTCTTATCAAATGTAAAGAAATTAAGAATTTTAATCACATAAATTGTTGCTCTAAATGGCAAAACATGTGGCGAACCTAGGTTCGAACCAACACCTTCTCCCAAAGTACTCGAACCTAAAGTTTCTCAACTTTAACAAGCGAACCAAGCGAATGGGTTGTAAGCAACCCATTTTTCATTCCCCATTATGATTCACTTCAA
Source organism: Lordiphosa magnipectinata (assembly GCA_037044535.1). Lineage (NCBI taxonomy): Eukaryota > Metazoa > Arthropoda > Insecta > Diptera > Drosophilidae > Lordiphosa > Lordiphosa magnipectinata. The sequence goes on along the minus strand of JBAMBO010000244.1, from coordinate 642 downwards.
AAACGGATCGTTTTTGTTAAGTTTGAGCAATGAATTAACTTCAAATCATGCGGTACCCAAGATCGAGCCAGCTTTCTTAGATGATTTTCTACTGTTTTGGCAATCTCTTGTGTTGAAATCATTGCATGGATTTGATTATCCCTCGTGCGTGGTGCCTCCCTAATCTCAAAATCTCCGGACATTGTCTTTCACTTATACATACACTGCATACTTTTGTTCTATCTTGGGAACCTTTTGTTTAATGTGCTGTGTCTTCTACTAAAGCTATAGAATCGGCCTCAACTTTTTATCGATAGTTGCTTAGACTTCCAGATTTCAACCGATACCATCACCCATTTTAAATTGAAAGTAACAATCTATTGAAACAATCAGACACGACTTTCTTGCCAAGACAATAGGTTAAAGCTGCACTATACAAATCTACAATTTATGGAATAACATCTGACGACATCATATTGTGCAGCGTATCAGTCGCTTAGTTGGAAAAAGCTAAGCTTCTTATCAGCTGGTGGATGTAAGCTGATTAGCAAGGTCTGTGTACAGTCGAATTCTGGCTAGTCCACTTTTACCAGACTCAATGAGTGCGTGGCAATATCTATATAAAATTGACAAAGAGATAATCTCTTGATATTTTTATACTCT
>JBAMBO010000243.1:0-12466 GCA_037044535.1 Lordiphosa magnipectinata | reverse complement strand
AATGGTTTGTCCGCCTTAAATTCACATATGTATGCATGTGGGCTAAAATGCGAGCTTCACTCAAATTTTTTCTTGTTTGTGACTGAGTGTACATGCACATTTATTAAGTATTTTGTTTATTTTTCATTACATTCATCATTCATCATTCATCACATTATTTCCATTATTTACAAATGCGGGCATTAAGTTCGAGCACTTAAAGCTTATGACAGCTGTAGACCTTAAAGAAGCGATCCCTGATTTAGGCCCTCGTATGGGCCTAAGACAGAAGCTGTTCTGGTGGAATCAGACTGAAGTGAGTAGATTTATATTTGTGAATCGAAATAGCAGCCAGATATAGAATGTTTTTGTGTTTTACCACTCTGCATAACAAAATTCATAGATAAATTGTTTGAAACTTCTAGACATTTATAGTTATCTTAGGTATTTATCTAGACATTTATAGTTATCTGCATTATTTATTCGATTTCTGCCCAATCAAAAGTAGCAAACTGGCTAAGCGAGAACAAGTATTATAGTGGAAAATATTTATAAATTTAATATTTATTACAAAAATATTTTATTTTATTAAATGCAAAAACAATATCTATATTGCCTGTAAGAAAATATCAGAAAATATATATATAAAAAAATCAATCTCTACAGAACTAGAATATTATCTCACGTGGAACAAAGTTGAGTTCGAATATAGGGCACAAATCTATTTCTACCGAACTAGAATATTAACTCTTATGAGACTAAGGGCCGTTTTCTCATGTTCATGTTTTTGCTCAAATCGAAATCCATCTAGATTTTGCAACTAGATGGTTTTTCTGCAATTGGTTGTCTCATGTAGGTTGATTATAAATTCGGGCATTTGCGCCACGGTCACACCGGGAGGGCTGGAGTGGTATAATACTAGGTTGGCAGTACCTCTGCACTCGGCTGATTATTGTTTTTTTTTTTATTGCGCGCCAATTTTAAGAATTAAAGTAAGAATTTTACAGAGAAGGAGAAGGTTTTTCTTTTGAAACGACTTGTTACTATAATGGGAGATTAAGCAATTGGTCGAAAGCTATGCTCACACAGGCAAATAATTTGGACAAATTTTCATGAAAATTGGGCTATATAGGCCTAATTGTGGAACTTTCCAGCCATATTTGATCAAATTATTTGCGTATGGAACCATAGTTTAAGTTTTTAATCCTGTAAATCATAGCTATTTTTATCAAAATTTAGCCAAATTATTTGGATGTCTAAACTTAGCTTAAGCAATGAACTAGGAAAATCAGAATGTGCATCTGTAATTTCAGCAATGTCTGCAGGTATTCTTGTATATTAAAGGCACATCAAATATTTTCCATTTTTGGTTTACTTAATAATAATTTAGACTTGAGAAACGGCCCTAAGTTGTTTTCGAAAAGGGGGATGAGTTTAAGTTCGGTCGGGCTAAAACCGGGATCAAAATTTTAAAAATTATCTGTACTTAAATTGTTCCAGGATCAATCCATTTTTATTACCATTTCGGCATGAATTGATCCCGGACTTTTTTTTCAGTGTACTACATAAATGTTGCAGTTGAGATGTCATAGTTCTCTCAAAAGCTTTAGGAATTGCAGACAACTTGAAAATACCCCTAGGATTCTCAATACTAGACTTATTACCTTTTTTTAGGAAAGGAATGATAAAAGATTCCTTCCACAATACAGGGAAAGAGGATGACTCCAGAGACAATTCAAATAATTCATGAATAGGCTTACAAAGTGCATCAGCACAAAACCTAAGTACACAAGCAGGTACTCCATCGGGAGATACCAATCTCAAATTTAAAACTTAAAATTAAATGCGCAATATCTATAATCCTACAAATTTTTATAAAGATCGGCGTTAAAAGATGTTCAGACACTTCATAGCCCGGTCGCTGTAACTTATGGTGTACCGCAAGGTAGCCACCTTTGTTTTTTACTCTTTTTATTAATGACCTACCCACAATACTATCTTATTCTCGGATACTTATGTATGCCGATGACGTTAAACTTATTTTATCTTTCAATGACCCGACGCATTCCATTAGATTGCAAGATGATTTAAACTCCTTGCAGTCTTGGTGCTTGGTTAATCATTTATACCTTAATTGGTCCAAGTGCATGTTTATGACTTTCCATCGTTGCAAACCTTCGCTGGCAATTTATACGATTGGCAATGAACCCCTGCAACGAATATCTACAATCGTTGATCTTGGAATTCTTTTTGACCCCAAACTGAGTTTCAATCTTCATATCTCCTCTATTGTTAATAGGGCGAATGGTGTTCTTGGATTTATTAAACGATGATCGAAGGAATTTAATGATCCATACACCACAAAGATCCTGTACTTGAATACTGCTCGTCCGTCTGGTGTCCGCACTATAAAAAGCATATCGATCGTATTGAATCAGTACAAAAGCAATTTTTGCTTTTTGCTCTTCGTGGACTAAATTGGGACCCCAGCAGACTCTTGCTTATTAACAGGGTTCGGAATTGCTCGCTCGTGAGCAGCCTGCACTGACTCTTTTGACTCCCGCTCATGAGCAGCAGCAGCTGCTCGCTGCTCGTGAGCAGGGATGTGTTGCTCATGAGCAGTGTGCAGCTGCTCATGAGCAGGGACCCGTTGCTCGTGAGCAGGTAGCCGCTGCTCATGAGCAGGGTGCGGTTGCTCGTGAGCAGCTGCACGCTGCTCGCTGCGTAAAAGGGGTTGTTGTTGTTCATATTTGCATATGCAAAAAAGGTTGAAGAGAATTTATGACGTTAAACATTTACGTCTGCGTAATTGAATGACACTTGTCTTATTGCAGGTTTAGTGCATTATCAACAATAATTACAAATCATAGATGTAACTTGTCTAAGAAAACCATTCAAGATTTGCTAATTGCAAAGTTAAATATGACATTATTAAACAATCCAAATGTAAATATTAAATAAAAACATTTCAAAAATAAATTTTATTTGTTGGATATATCAATAATCTCAATTGCCTCTGCTGCGAAAAATGTGCTGCTACCAATACTCGGTGCCTTAAAAAACTGCCCACACAGATGTTGGAAAATCCGATCAATGACCCATACCGTAATAAAAAATAGAGCACATTTTGGACCACTTTCCACCCCCTTACAGCTAACATAACATATTACAATTGTATCTGTTAAGTTACAGGCTTCGGCAATCAGCCTTTGTCATAAAAATTACCCTTGGATTAACCAAAATACAATCAGTACCTGCAATAAGACAAGTCTCATGTCTCAAGTAAATGTTTAACGTCATAAATTCTCTTCAACCTTTTTTGCATATGCAAATATGAACAACAACAACCCCTTTTACGCAGCGAGCAGCGTGCAGCTGCTCACGAGCAATCGCACCCTGCTCATGAGCAGCGGCTACCTGCTCACGAGCAACGGGTCCCTGCTCATGAGCAACACATCCCTGCTCACGAGCAGAGGGTCCCTGCTCGTGAGCAGCTGCTATCTGCTCATGAGCAGCGAGCAGCAGCTGCACTTACGAGCAATGAGCAATTCCGAACCCTGCTTATTAACCTTCCTTCGTTAGCTAATTGTAGAACAGTCCTAGGCGTTTCTTTTCTTCATAAGCTAATCATTAGTGATGTAGACTCTACCGAACTCTTAGGTCGCCTTAGCTTTTCCGTTCCTTCTAGGCCAACTAAAAACTATTTACCTTTAATCTGGCTCAGATGCACAACTGATTTTGCCCAGCACAATCGTTTTCGGGTCTTATGTCAAAATTACAATGATCTCTATCACCTGCTCTCAACAGATCTCTCTCTCTTCTCTCTAAAAACTTGTCTCTATAAATATCTCCGGGGAAATCTCTGACCACTCCCAGCTGTTAGTAGGGGCATTGCTTGCCGGACTGGCTAAAAAATTTTCCGGTTATTTATTTTTAAGTTTTACGTATAAATTTTATATTTTGAAAGTTTACTTTTAGATATTTTTCTCTCTATCTCACTTTTATTTTAATTTATTATATTATCTTATTTTTTTTTCCTTTGTTCCTACATAACTATAGGTTTTGGTTTATTTTCTCTCTCTCTCTCTCTTTCTCTCTCTCTCCCTCTTCTCAATCTCTATATTATTAAAGTTTTTGTTAGCTCTAATAACGTCTCTGACTACAATTGGCTGTGAATAGGGGCATAGCTGGCCGGACGGGCAAATAAAATTCCCCCACCGTGTCGGAGTCGTTATTAGTTTATTTTGTAATTTTATTAGATTTTCTTTGATAGGCTTCATTAGCTCATAAAAATTTTTGTAACGTATTTATCCTTTTGTTGACAGCCCTTTTTTGTCAACTCTAAATAAATAAATAAACAAATAAATGTTGCATACTTTTCGGCTTTCCCCCATCAGAAACACAGGAAGGCTTTTAAGCACTTCTGCCCCTGAGTAACGGGTATATCAAAGTCGGGCAGAGCCGAATTTAACTTAAGCTCTCGTTTTGATATTATAATATCCATTTTTCAATTTAAATGGATATTAATTATATCCTTTTTGTTCGATATTTATAATATCCAGTCCAAATGGACATCAAAATCATCATTTTAATAAGAAGTTGGATATTCTAATGGATCAGAACCGGTATCAAACTTGAATATAAAAGCTCTCATAAGAAACATATTCATTCAATGCAAAGAACCCGGGCAACGCCAGGTACACAGCTAAAGTAATAATTAAAACGAAAATACTTACATCTAATAGCTGCAATTTCACTCGATAAGTGGCAGTGGAACCACTAGTTCATAAATGTAATTACACAGCAATTTCTCGTGGAAATTAGAACACGAAAACCCAAACGTTTCACAATTGTTGCTGAATCACTTTTAAAAAGTGAGTGGAATTGAGAACAAGGCTGTATAAATTATTTGATTGGCATGGCCATCTATATGACCCATATGAGTTAGTATTTTAATATGATGGGTTTGTTTGGGGTTAATTTCGCTAATGGGGGAATTTTTGTGCTGCTTCGCAAGGACACAAAGGACAAATTTCCGTACATTATTAGTATGTCTTCCAGCAAACTTTCATCAATACTGGCTCTGAGGCTGGATAAAACCAAAATATGAGGATAGAAAAAGTACGCTCGACTGATACTTGTGTTGCAGAAACAGCTAATACAACAAATGCAATGTTTTTAATTTGTTTACAATGATAGCACTAGGCAACAAGGTCCAGTACATTGAAGGGTTGGAGGTGATTCAAGATGATTTTCGTGTGCTGAAACTGTTTTCAGAAATGTTCCATATCGTCGAGATTTTTAGTAATTTGAGCTTAAAATTGCAAAAAGTGCCTATTCCGCAACTTTTAAAACGCGTTTTGTAGCGTAAATTACTATTTCTTAACGTTAAAATAAACTATCCCAAAGAATTGTACGATTTAGTTTAAGCGAAGATTTACCATTTTGAATTAAATTTAATTTATTTGACAATATTCCTGGTGCTACAAGTATAAACTTATGATTATTGCACCAGTCACAAAAACAATTCTCTGGGAAAAATATTCAAAGCATCCTACACTGCTCGCCACTTGAATAGGACACCTCTAAAGTCGATTTTCTATAGTTAATTGCTGCTAAACCAAGCCATCTAGGAAAATAATTTTTGTTTTCTTATAAAGTTTATTTAAATGTAGTAATTAGACGAAAATTACAAAATTATTCAAAAGTTGTAAGTATACAAAAAACATTGTTAACCAAGAAGTAATAAATTTTGGAGTCTTCATTTTGCACCACTTGAATAGGACACTTTATCTAAAAACCATTTAAGAATATTTCAATCCTTTTCAAATAACAATATTACTTAAATAAGAAATTACTAACATGTTTTTAAACCAAAAAAAGTTTTTAATAGTGTGTTGAGCCTCCTTTTTTCTCCAAAACCTCACACATTCGGTCTGGAAGGGATGCATACAATTTTCCCAAATAATTCAACGATATCGAGCCCCATGCTAATTTGATAGCTGCAATTAGTTCGGGAACGCTCGAATATTGCTGACCTGATCCATATACTTCACGTGTTAGCCATCCCCACACATTCTCAATGATATTCAAGTCCGGTGAATAGGGTGGCCAGTTTAATAACTCCACGTTTTGGCTCGCTATATACGATTTAACAATCCGGGCCGTATGTATAGGGGCATTATCATGTTGATAAATCCATTTTAGATTTGCAAAAAGAGTTTGGAAGTGTGGAAAGGCCTCTTTCAATATACCATTATAACACAACGCATTCATGGTGGTTGGAATAAATTTAAGCTCACAGGTGCCATAATAGGAAATGGCCCCCCATACCATAATACCTCCAGCACTGCTGTGCAACTTATCAAGATGGTGTGGTTCTTTTCGAAGATCATGAAAATAGTAGCTGTAGCCATCGGGGCCCTCCAAATTAAACTTTTTTTCGTCCGAAGAGACAACACGTTGCCACTCCCAATTCCAGGTGACATGTGCGCGCGCGAAATCAAGGCGTTGTAACTTCCCAGCCGGGTTAAGAGGTGGCTTCTTCTTGATTTTTAGTCTCTTCAAGTGTGTAGCATTATTAATAACACGACGCATGGTTGTCAAACTTGCTTTAACGTTGCATTTTTCCCTTATCTTGGCCAAAGAGTCGTGCGAATTGGAAGCTTCTCTTAATATTATATAAGTCGCTTGTCCGCGATGGTAAGCACACTGTGGGTGCGGCCCTTCATGTTTTTACCATAATTAGCCTCATTATTTAAAAAATTTGTTATGGCGTGACGGCTCCTGTCGACTTTTTTTGCTATTTTGGCAATAGAAAGGCCAGAATCCTTGTAAGCTTGGATTTTTCCTTTCTCCGACTCAGATAATGAAGTGCCACGCCCCATTTTATTTTTTTTTAATTTTATATACACTTCAATTTAAGCAAAAAGTTTAAGTAAACCAAAATTTGTGTGCACGTGTCAACGATACCGACCAAATAAAATGCATGTTCTATTCAACATGTACTACATGTTTTAATTTTTAAGGTGAGTATTTAATTTGGCCCTAAATTGCGTTGCATTACTAATTTTTATACTCTGTACCGAAGGTACATAGAGTATATTAAGTTTGTGCAAAAGTATGTAACAGGGAGAAGGAATCGTTTACGACCCTATAAAGTATATATATTCTTGATCAGCATCAACAGCCGAGTCGATATAGCCATGTCCGTCTGTCCGTCTGTCCGTCCGTCCGTCTGTCCGTCCGTCCGTCCGTCCGTCCGTCCGTCCGTCCGTATGAACGAAGAGATCTCAGAGATGGTAAGAGATAGAGGTTTGACATGTATGGGACATATATTTCTTATACTTGCAGGCAGATCAAGTTTATTTTCAATTTTTGCCACGCCCCCTCGCGCCCCCGCAATTTGGAAAAAACATCATATCTCCTACAGTTTTGGAGATAGATCGTTCGTTCTTTCTAGAGATACCCTGTAAACAATTTATTTATCGATTTGCTGAAGGAATGATAAAGATCGGATGAACGATACTCAAGTTATGGGCAAAAAACGGCCACTTAACACCACCCACCCCCCCCCCCCCCCCCCCCCACCAATAACCACAGCAACATACCCTAACCGTTCAACACAGGCAATCTTAGTGCGAGAGAGAAAGAGAGAGAGAAACTTAGAGAGCGCACCGCGTTGTGCGCGGGGTGTTAACTGGCCGTTTGACTCCTGAGCAAATGCGAGTGTAAGGGTACAGAGTATGTTATAGTCGGGCTTGACCGACTTTCTTTCATGTTTTTAAATAGGGTGGGAGTTGGTTCCACAACCAAACAGTATTCACGAAAAAATGTTTCTCTGATCTGACTAGTTTCTGTCATGTTCATGGTTCTTGTTGAAGAGGCAAAGCTTAATTTATCATATAAATAGGATGGCTGTTTAGTATATATTATCTTATGCAGCAGTATTAGAGATCTGTATCCAGTCCAAGTTCTGAAGTCAAGGTCGTATATCTGGTTAGCGAAGTGCGTAATGTGGTCCGATTGTCTTCTATTATAGACATATCTAGCGATATTGTTGAATGTTACGTTGAATCTTCTCTGAGAGGCAGCGTCTCAATTCCCAAATATTTCGATCCAATAGCAAAGCATTGGTAACAAGTAACTCTTTGCGATTAGAAGTTTGATATTTGTAGTTAAAAAGCACTTACTGAAGGATAGCTGTCTTAGAATTCCATGGGTTTTCCCTGCAGCTTTAGCTACTTGATCATTCCACGTTAATGTGTCATTAAATGTTATGCCTAGATTAATGGCTTGCGATACATATTCTAATGGTGTATTGTCAATTAATAATTTGATGATGATTTTTTGATTTTTTGTATTTAACTAGGCATTTGCACTTTGCTGGGTTTAATGACAGTCCATTACGCTTAGCCCATTCATTAACACTTAGGTTAGGTTGCAATGGTTGAAATGGGTGAGAATCCCATTTCATCACTTAGGTCAATGAAGGCCCGTTGTGTTACCATATAACCCTTTCTACGCTGCGATCGTAAAGGGAGGGTCTTTCCCGTTAAACCATTTAGAAAATATCACAAATATCACAGAGTTGAGATCGTTTAGAAAGGGACGACCCAAAACTGTGCTAAGAGTTGGGCAATGACAGAAGAGGTGTTGTACACTCTCCTCCTCGTCCACTGAATTGCAGCTTCTACAGAAGTCATTGTGTCTGATGCCGAGCCTAGCGGCGTGTCTACCTATTAGGCAGTGTCCAGTAAGGGCCCCTACTAGTAGGGAAATATGCAGTCTTTCTAGACGGAGTAACGCCCTAGATTTTTTAATACTAAGAGTAGGCCATGTAAGCCTAGATACTTCACATGTGTGAATTGTTTGCCATCGATCATGGTTATTCGATGAGTAGTTTCCTTTGTTTGTAGCTTAAAGGTCGCAAGAGGCACCCCTATGTTGCTCTTATCCGGTAAGAGCTGAGTGGTGGTGCCAAGTCTGGCGAGGTTGCCTTCAATGTTGCAGTGTCCAGGCACCCAAACGAGATTAGTTTCGAAGTGCTGAGCCATATCATTAAGAGATTTGCGGCACTCCATAAGAGGTTTGGTATTGTTAATATAACCGTCAAGGGCTTTTAATGCAGCTTGACTATCTGAAAAAATTAATACTTTACTTCCTTTGATTGCGAGGGTTCCCAGAAGGTTGGTAGCCTCCTGGATGGCTACAACCTCTGCTTGGAAAACACTACAATGGTCAGGAAGCCGAAATGAAGTTTCGATCCCGAGCTCTGGACTGAAGACTCCTCCTCCTACCTGTCCACCCAGTTTGGAGCCATCAGTGTAGAAATTTATGGCATTCGGTTGTTAAATTTGGTATCTTATACTTGCGGGTAAAGAGAACGAGTTCAGTTTTGGTTGGATTGACTCCAAGACCACTTTGTGTCGTCCAATTTGAAAGTGTTGAGAGTGCATCCTGCATCAGGTTGCAGAGAGTGTGGGGAAATTTGCCTTTTGTGATTATGGCAACGTCATCCGCGTACGCTATCACCGTGTGTCCTCGCAATTCCATGAGTCGCAACAATTCGTTGACTGTTACCACCCAAAGGAATGGCGAAAGAACACCTCCTTGAGGAGTGCCTCTACTTACATATTTTCGTGCGCAGGCATCTCCCAGTTGCGAGTTAACCACCCTGCTTGTAAGCATTACCACTTAAAAGATCACAATTACAAAAATTGACACACTCATTTATTTTACTTAAAGGACGACTAACATACATTTGGACATCATCTGCGTACATGTGGACATAACAATTACTTAGCAGGTCAGGAAGGTCATTTACATATAAGGAAAAAAGAAGTGGACCAAGAACTGAACCACGTTTAAGATACAGTATGGATGAGGTTTCGGACTCCGAAACCATCGCCTGCTTTCTATCACATAAATAGGATTTTATTAATTTAATGGCAGTATCAGTAAAATTATAAAATTTGACTAGCTTGGTAACTAAGATTTCGTGATTAACCGTGTCAAAAGCTTTGCTGAAGTCAAGTAGTTTCAGAAAGGTCACATTGCCATCATCTATTTGTTTTCTAATGTCCTCAGCGATGTTCAGTATTGCCGTGGTGCAGCTTCTATGTTTTCTATAACCAGACTGTTTATTATCTGTCAGAAATTTGCGTATTTGTTATGCCATCAATTGTTCCACAACTTTGGACAAAAACGGTAATATCGATATGGGCCTATATTCACTGTTCCCTTTTGGGATTGGGATTATTTTAGCTAATTTCCATAAGTTTGGAAATGTCAATGTAGTGAGCACTGTATTGCATATATGGGTAATATGGGGAAGGATTTGTGGAAGAATAATTTTGAGAAACTTGGAATTCATATCATCTAATTCAATTGCATTTGAATTAACTTTAAGTACAGATTCAAGGACATCACACTGATCCACGCACATAAAGCTAAACCTACTGTCAAAGTTTCAATTTGGTAAAGTTTCAAGGTACATGTTGGATGTAGCTTCAGGTAGACCATAGTCAACAAACTTGAGATTGAGATCATTAATGTCAGTATCAATTTTATTTATACTTCTTTCTTTAACAATTCCAACATTTTTTAGCTCACTCCATGTTTGTCTGGTCGTTATCGCACTTTTAAATTTTTCCGAATAATAGCTGTCCTTGGCGGTCTTGATTAAGTCATATACAGTTTTTCTAAGTAGTTTAAAGCGACGGTAATGTTCATTAGTTTTGTATCGTTCCCACTTTGCGATATACGAGCAGCTATGTTATTATTAAACCAGCGTTTTTGCTTTGGTCTCAGTATTTTCTTGCGTAGTGGTATAGTACTCTCAAATAGATTGACAGTGGACAAATGGAATTGATCTATTTGAGAATTAACATCAGCATGTCTGTAAATTGAGTCCCAGTCATATTTTTGGAATTCATCATTGAGCTTATTGATATTAATATTTTTTTAATCTCTATACCATATTATTTCGTCAGTTTAATGAGGGTTGAAATCATACTTCAAGAAAATCATGTCGTGTTTAGAAAATACTGGCACCGAAACCGGCTCTGTTGCATTCATAAAAAATACGTCCAGCAAAGTATTTGTTGCGTTTGAGAAATGCGTGGGTATAGATGTGTTAACCAAGTCCAAGCCCAATGAAGCCATTTCGTCTGATATGTGTCTTTACATTGAGATTATCAATAATAAAAAAAAAACTAAAACTGTCTACTGCACAAAAGTATGCCTTGCAGAAACAGTACCTTGTGAACTCAGTTACAATTACTTAAAATGGTATATCTTCATTGGAAAAAATTGTAGAATTGCTTGGGGTAGTTTATTTCAAAGTTAAGGAGTAGTTGTTTCCGATTATATCAAAGATAGTCAAAACAAAGGTATAGATTCTCCACAAAACGCGTATAAAAAAAGTCAAATAAGGCATTTTTTGTATCTTTAAGATCAAATTACTAAAAATCTCAATGTGATGAACCATTTCTGAAAACAGATTCGTGTTCAGCACATGAAAATCATCGAGAATCACCACTTACCCTTCAATATACTGAAAAAAGTCTAATTTTGCTGCCTTGTGTAGTTTTCCATAAATTTTAAAACATTCGAATTATGGGGCAATCTTTGAACTTTGTCTAAAGGGTCAATGAAGTCGTTCACCTACTTAATATCTGTCACTCTTTCATTATTCTCTAGCTCCTTAGATAAAGATTCAATTAACCATAGCATTTCTGCAAAACCGTAAATTTCGAATTTTTTTCATTGAAATCAAAAATGGAGAGTTTTTTAACTGTTCGGTTTACCCAAGAATGACCCATATATGCAACACAGTGCTCACTACATCGACATTTCCAAACTTATGGAAATTAGCTAAAATAATCCCAATCCCAAAAGGGAACAGTGAATATAGGCCCATATCGATATTACCGTTTTTGTCCAAAGTTGTGGAACAATTGATGGCACAACAAATACGCAGATTTCTGACAGATAACTCATTATTTAGTAATAAACAGTCTGGTTATAGAAAACATAGAAGCTGCGCCACAGGCAAATGCTGAACATCACTGAGGGCATTAGAAAACAAATAGATGAAGGCAATGTGACCTTTCTGACACTACTTTGACTTCAGCAAAGCTATTTGACACGGTTGATCACGAAATCTTAGTTACCAAGCTAGTCAAATTTTATAGTTTTACTGATACCTGCCATTAAATTAATAAAATCCCTATTTATGTGATCAAGAAAGCAGGCAGAGATGGTTTCGGAGTCCGAAACCTCATCCATACTGTATCTTCAACGTGGTGTTCCCCAAGGTTCAGTTCTTGGTCCACTTCTTTTTTCCTTATATGTAAATGACCTTCCTGACCTGCTAAGTAATTGTAATGTCCACATGTACGCAGATGATGTCCAAATGTATGTTAGTCGTCCTTTAAGTAAAATAAATGAGTGTGTCAATTTTTGTAATGGTGATCTTTTAAGT
>JBAMBO010000242.1:0-29638 GCA_037044535.1 Lordiphosa magnipectinata | reverse complement strand
TCTATACTTAACATTGACTCATTATTTAATGATATCAATGAGTGGTGCAACTATTGTGATGCATCACTCTCGGGACCTAAATGTAAACATATTCATATCTGTCGAAAGACTAAATGCAACTTTGTGCTACAATCTACCAACTTTTCCCTCCAAAATGTTGAATCACTAAAAATTCTAGGACTTACAATAACAAAAAAAAATACAGATGGAACAAACAAATTGAAAACCTCACTGCACTACTCGCAAGAAGACTTAACATAATAAAATGATTATCTAACAGAAAATTTAGCTGCCACACAAATTCAAGTAGATACGCCATAAAATCCATAATAATGTCTTAAATAGACTTCGGCATATATCTTTAAGCAAATTAAAAACAATCTACCACTCCTTAATTAGACTTTCATTTGGAGCATTCCCCACCACACCAATCCACAACCTACTGTCCGAAGCCAGTATCTTGCATGTCGAACACAGAACAACTCACACTACCCTTAAAAACTTTAAAATTATAATGAACTCAAAGCACTCCCCGATTGAACAGATATACAACAGAATAGACAAATCTTAAAGAAGCCCCAAAGTTTCCTCCTGCCTTTATGACACAATAGACCATTTCAAAAATTTAAAAATCAATATATCTCCTATACCATCCATAAAAGAAACAGCTCCACCCTGGGTGTTTGATAATACATACATAAACATATCCCTCCACAACTCACTGAAGTCAGACACCCCCCCCAATAATTTACCAGCAGAAATTTAGAGAAATCAAGAATACCCTAAACAACCGCAAATTTTTATACACTGATGGCTCCAAATCCTCTAACGGGGTATCTTACTGTGTTACAACAGAAACAGACACAATCACACACCAGTTTCTCCCCCATTCCACATCTATCTATACTGCCGAAATTGCAGCCATTTTAACAGCCTGTGACTACGCTAACAAACATATAGGAAAATTCACCATATGCACCGACTCCCTTTCTTCGTTAAGCCCTATACGGACATCCGACGTTGGTAATTTAGCTAACTTCGTCATATGTTTTGTCACCGTGGAAGGTAAGAGTAGTGTGACCAGAATTTAAAAAAAATGTAAGATTGTGATATTTTTAGTTTAACTGGCAGCGGGTCACACTGCTCGATCAACAGTATTTTGTTTTGATGCCAAGATGGTATTTCTGTAAAAGCTCGGCCACTTCTCCCCAAGTCTTGTACACAAAATTTAAGTCCGAATGCTTCGGGTGCCCAGAATGCAGCAGCAGCTACAACAACACCTGTATGCTTCCCATCTCAGTGATGCCACTGACTCACCCGGGTCCACCACCACCTAAGGCGACATCAAATCAACATCAGCTGCGGCACAACACGGCCCCCGCCCACCTGCATCTGAATCCTGCCCCGCAGACGCTGCAAGAACCCGGCTTGGTAGCCGTTCCCGCAGCCCATCCACAAGCCCTCGAAAGCACACCCATAAAGGATGTCTACCCAGATACCATCATAAAAACTCAAGAAATTTACTTTTTATAATTTAAAAAATGTATTTTTCTCATTATCCGTCAGAAATTTACTAGCCTATCAACTAGCCTAAAATCACATACTACAATGCCCATTGTATTTGCCCGGTGCCTCCACTGCGTGGTTGTCCACATAGTACTAAGTTAGTTTTATTATAGCCGAACACCTGTGTTTACGCCGTGTACAGATGCCGTGAAGCATTTGAGCTCTGTCGGGACTATCAGACATTCGTGTTTGGATCGCCCGACGACAATAAATGTCAATTCTGAGTCTGTCCCCCCTGCGCAAGCCCAGTGGCCCGATGGCCGTCCAGGGGGCGAAAACTCTCTTTTCACTCGAAAAAAAAATGGAAAGATCGCAAATGAAATCCCGCTCTATCAACGCCAAAATTAAAGAAATTTTCCTTTCAAACGACTCTTTCGTTTTTGCTTTTCTGTCATGGTTTTTATATTATTTTTTTAAGAATCAGTGAGTGACCTAACACGGTGCATTCTCAATGCTGCGTCAGCTGCTCAAAGCACAATAAGGCCCGCAGCCAATTATCATAGTCTCCACAAATGTGCTGTTAAGCGTAACATTGACTGTTAAGGGTGACATTTCAATTCTTGTCTCCGTACTTGCAAAAAGTTCAAGTAGCGAAGTTGTAACTTTTGCTTCTTCTTCCCTCAATTTTTATATGAAACTTTTCGTTGCTTCGGATGTCCGTATGGGGCTTTAGAATCAATACAAAACACCAATAACCTAAATTTCTACACTACCTCCATTAAGAAAATACTCATGTCAAAGAAAAATAAACTGCTACTACTATGGGTCCCCGGACACTGCAATATACCTGGGGAAATGAACTAGCAGATGAAGCAGCAAAGAATGCACTAAAATTCCCGTTAAAATTACAAAAGAATTTTAACCCCACAGACATTAGCACTTACATAAGAAGTACTGTTCAAAAACTTAAGGAGGCTGTTTGGAATAACACCTCACCCCACTATAAACATATTAACGCAAACAAAAACTCAATTCAAAATCTCCCACACACAATCTTCTCACGAAATGACTCACTTAAATTCCTAAGACTTCGATTGGGACACACCAATCTAACCCACTGCTTTATCTTAAACAAAACACCCCCACCGATCTGCACAAGTTGCAACACAACCCTTACCATAACCCACGTCCTCATAGATTGTCCCAAATATCAACAAAATAGAACTAAATTCCTCAAACCAACAATGCATGAAACATTATCGCATAACAATGCACACCAAACAATAGACTTTCTTAAATCCTCTAATATTTATCACTCCATATAATCCTGTAAATATACAAACACTAAAATAAAGTAAATTAAGGAATACGTAAAAACAAAAACTACTACAACTAAAGCACTACACATACACATATCCTTCACATTATATTATAAGCAAAAACTAAACTACCACTAAAATTCATGTACATTCACTGTAAGCTTAAGGCCTCAGTCGCTATAGCTTAACTTTTTAAGTTACACTCAATTTTTAATTGCGTGCTAATTTTGTAATCATAATAATAATTATAAAAGTCCAATTAAAATCTACGTCTTACAGTCTTACAATGTATTTATGCGTCAGGTGTATACCTATTGTATTGTAATTTTGTGTATATTGGATAAGACGTACAACGAACGAAGGTTCGAACCAAATCCAAAGCCCAAAAACCTCGAACCTCAAATTTCCGAACCTTAACCGGTGGTAAATTTTGGTTCGAACCTGCAAGCCGGAGGTTCCGAAAAAATTTTTGGGTTTGCAGCCCTGGTTGCAAGTCCCAATCAGAACCTGAAAACTTTAAAGTTCAATAAAAAGAAAACGGTAGCTAACCAGACCAAACCCAGCAAATTTAACTTTTTAGTGTTGCACAGTGTCATATAAGTCATGCTAATCAAATTCAGCGAATAGATGCTCTAATAGGTGACCGTGACCGTATAATTGTTGTTGGCGACTTTAATATCCCGCATAAATCATGGTCATCAAGTGATTACTCAAATGAGCTCTTCCCATCTGCTCAACACGACTTTTTAGATTTAATGGCAGGGCTGACTGTCGGCCAAATTAACTGTATTCCGAACGTATGCATAGGCATCTTGATCTAGTGTTTTCCGACGATGTTCCCAGCTCTGTGGTATCTAGAGTGCCACCGCTTTCTGTCCCTGAGGATACTTACTATCCTACTCTTCAAATTTAAATTGAATTTGATACGTCCAGCATCCCTATTCCGAATACCCAAAGTACAAACGCTTTTTGCTTTCGCAAGGCGGATTGGTCTTCCATCAATGATGCGCTTCTTAATATCGATTCGTCCTTCCTTGACTCTTTCATGATATGGAGGAAGCTACCAATTCTTTTTATCTTACCTTGAATATTGTTTCAATGAGCTCGTCCCATTATTTGCGCCTTCCTCTCCCACAAGGGCCCTGGTCTACAAGGGAATTGTCCAATCTTAAAAACATCAAGAGGCGTTTGTACAAAAAATTCAAAAGATCTGGTTCCCAACTTGATTACTCTAAAAACTCAGATGCTCATTCCAAATACATGAGTCTAAATTCGGAGTGTTACCAGGATTATTTGGTTAGCTGCAAATTTAGCTTTCAGCAAGACCCTAAAAACTTTTATAGGTTTGTCAATTCAAATCGCAAGTCTTCTCGTTTTCCTCCAGCACTTTCGTTGGACAACACAACGGCTGACAACGATATGGATATTGCCAACTTGTTCGCATCATTTTTTCAGCGTTATTATTCCTCATCTCTTGATCTTGGGCGGGCTTATCCGTATTCGATTGCACATTCCAGCAGCATTTTTTCTCCGGTTTAGGACTGCGAGAGTCTATTATCTAGTCTATGATCGGCGGAATCATCCTTCAGTCTCGGTCCTGACAGTGTTCCAAGCTGTGTGCTTAAATATTGTGCTGACTGTCTGTGCTTGCCCCTTCTAAAACTCTTTAGCATTATTCCTATTCACAAAAGTAGTAAACTACAGAGGCATTTCCAAGCTCTCAGCAATTCCAAAACTTTTTGAATCAATCATCCCTTTTCAATTACAAAATTTCTGTCGCTCATTAATATCTCCATCACAACACGAATTTATGAAAAAGGGGTCGGTCAACACCAACTTGATAGAGATTACATCTCTTGTTAATATGGGGTGCGTAAACAAGCAGCAAACGGATGTGATATATACAGATTTCAGCAAAGCTTTCGATTCCGTTAATTATGGGCTCCTTATACACTAACTGTATATACTTGGCTTTCCACCTAAGCTTCTTAATTGGATCGTGGCTTATTTGCGTAACCGGTATCTATTCGTATATCCTCTGGAGTTCCCCAAAGCAGTCATCTAGGACTATTCCGTCCGCGTTATCTTACTCTCAGGTGCTTATGTAAGCGGATGATCTTAAGCTTTGCCTGTCTTACGATGATCCAGTATCAGCTCTTCTCCTACAAAGGGACTTAAACTCTCTCAATAATTGGTGCATGATTAACAGTCTGCCACTCATCAATGAGAAATGTAAATATAATATTTAACTTTTCATCGCAATACACCTTATCTCTATGGCTACATGATTGAGGATAAGCCACTTCAGCGCATCTATAAAGTCGACGACTTGGGAATACAATTCGTTTCCAAGTTTTGTTTCAATGGTCATATATCGGTTATTACTAATAAAGCTAAGGGAGTTCTTGGCTTCATCAAAAGATGGTCTAAAGAATTTAATGACCCTTATGTCACCAAACAGCTATACGTTTCTCTGGTCGGACGTTTTCTTGAGTATGGCTCATGTGTCTGGTCTTCACACTACCAGAAGAATAAGGATCAACTAGAATCTGTACAAAAACAGTTCTCACTTTCGCCCTGCGTGTCTTAAATTGGAATCCCAATAGGCAACTACCACCATACGAGCACAGACTACGCTTATTGGACCTTCCTGAATAATCGGAGGATCTACCTTCAGTGTGCTTTTCCTTCATAAGCTACTGTCAGGTGAGGTTGACTCAAGCGCTCGGCTTAGCTTTATAAGCTTTGCGGTTCCGTCACGGGTAACGAGAAATTACGTCCCGATTTATTTAAATCCTTGCTTCACGAACAATGCTCACCATGAACCCTTTAGTAATCTCTGTCTAAATTACAACTGGTACTATCATTTGTTCTCAGTAAACTCCCCATTGTTAGATGTAAGGAATAGTCTATTGTCTACTCTATATTCATAATTGTAAATAGTTTGACTGAATTTTGTTAAACTTTAAATAACAATAAATAATATGTGTTCGGAGATTCTTCCTTCTATGCGTTATAAACATTTGAACAATTTTAATATACCCTCTTCAAGGGTATAAAAATGTTGACTAACTTCCACAATTTTTAAGATATCGATCTCAAATTAAACTTACATTTATATTCACCAGATCTATACCACAGGCCAACAAAATGACCACTTTTGTGAGGTCCAGCCTTCTTTGTTTTTAATTTTGTTCCACTTTTGTGCACTGATTCCAAAATTGGGTTCGGTTTTTGTCCATCAGCTCTTGTTTTCAAGATATCGAGGAAAATCCATTTTGCAGTATTTTTGGCTTTAAAAAAATTATGAAGGTTACACCACGCACAAATATCTGTAATTATGAAATTTATGCGACAGTATACATATTAATGCAGCCTAAAAAAATCATAGGAGCTGCATCAGCAAACCCATAAGTGTCGAAATAGGCCATTGCAGAGTAATTTTGATCAAATTATTGCAAATTTTTCAAATTTAATCGTCGTGTACAAGCCATTGCGGTGGTTGCATTTTGATTACAATCACTTTAGCAAGTAGCCTAAGGGCTCCTATATTTTTACAAATTTTGTTGCATTTAAATCAACTGGATGGACAAAGTTACAGCCTGTTAGTCCCAAAAAAATGAATTAAAATGTATGTCAAGACAACTAGATTCATACATTAAATGTGTATAGGAAATATTAAAAGACTACGTGATCTAACATAGACCTTACATTAAATGTCAAGAAAATGTACAATAATATTCTGGCAGTACTAGATTCAAACAATTTATCCCAAACTCATATTTGGATAATATCAAACAACCTAGCGAGAATGACATCAAAATTTTATGAATTGGGCTACGAATGGGCCAAGTGAGCCAAACGATACAAGGTTGTGCAAATACTTGCTCTATTTCGCAAGCGAATATGTATGTGAGTCTGTCTTAAGTTGGAAATTTTAGTTTTGTAGTTTTAATTTGATTTAAGTGGTTACATACAGTTAAGTGGCCCAAAACAAAACTATTTTCAAGGTATTTTCCTGAGAAGAACTTTAAATTAATTAATGTACAAATTTTTACACATATTGAGGTAACTTTTAACTGTATTTTATCATTTCTTATTTGTAAAAATTATCATTTTAAAAGCTGCTCCAGGCGATCTACAGGAGTTCCACTCAAAAAAAGCGCTTTACAGTGACCACGATATCCCTGGACTTGATCATCCAAAATTCAAAAAACATAACGGATTTCGTTAAACTGTTTTAAAATCTGGAAATTAATCATTATATTATTCAAAAGGCTATGATTTAAGGGGATAAAATCATTTGACCACCGCTTCACATCATGCTTGACTTAATGAAACAATTTGTCAAGGCGTTAAACACATATGGAAGTTGTTTTCAGTTTAAGCAGATCTAATTGAGGAAGGCGGAGAACGTTTTCACCTGGATTTGCGAACTATGAAAGCTCGGTATCGCGGAAAATGGTATAGTCATATGCTTGATCTTTGGGCGACAATCCGTAATATTAGCTAATCGTAGACATTAGACATTAAATAATAATAAAAATAATAAGAATGGTCAATTTACTCAACACGAATGTATAATTCGTTTCACAGATAGACTCTTCATTGAAATTCCTTTCCGCCAGCAATTTGTTTAAAGTTTGAAAATCATAATAGTCACAAGGGGCTGAGTCCGGAGATTATGGTGAGCGCGGAACTCATTGGCCCATTCGTAGCCCAATTCATAAAATTTTGATGTCATTTTCGCGAGGCTGTTTCGATACTAAGCATATTTGACTTTGGGATAAATTGTTTGAATTTAGTACTGCCAGAATGTTATTGTACATTTTCTTGACAATTAATGTAAGGTCTATGTTAGATCACGTTGTCTTTTAGTATTTCCTATACACATTTTATGTATCAATCTAGTTGTCCTGCCATAAATATTAATTCATTTTTTTGGGATTAACAGGCTGTAACTTTGTCCATCCAGCTGATTTAAATGCAACAAAATTTGTGAAAATATAAGAGCCTTTAGGCTACAAGCTAAAGTGGTTGTTATTAAAATGCAACCACCGCTTGTACAGTTTGAAAATTTTGCCATTATTTGATCAAAATTACTATACAATGGCCTATTTCGACACTTTTGGGTTTGCTGATGCAGCTATTATGATTTTTTAGGCTATTTTTTTGCTCGGTGCAACCTACATAATTTTTTAAAAGCCAAAAATACTGCAAAATGGATTTTCCGCGAAATATTGAAAACAAGAGCTGATGGAGAAAAACCGAGACCAGTTTTAAAATCAGTGCACAAAACTGGATCAGAATTTTGCAACGAGAAGGCAGGACCAAAATGCCTGTTGGCCTATGTAATCCCTCAAATTTCCAAAAATAGCGGGTTGTAAGCAGCCGAGTTAAAAAAATGTTGCATACTTTTCGGTTGTCCCACCTCAGGCACACAGGAAGGCTATTAAACATTTCTTTCCATGAGTAACCGGTATATCGAAGTCGGTTAGAGCCGACTTACTTGAATCAAGGTTCCAGCCATAGAAACACCATTATTTGGTACAGGTTATTTTGCAGTCAGGGCACTCGACTGCAGCACTCTTACCTGTTTATATTTTATTATGTATAACTTTGGAAATGAGTTTCGAACTAATCGCTGATTTCGAAATGTTGGTATGCAGTTATTGTTGACTTTTCATATAGATCTTTGAAAATGTGTTTGACCTTAATCGGACGAAAAACAAATAAATTTCATACAACTATATTCCGCAACAGAATTTTCCAAAATTCGATCTTCGTACTAACTTTCAGCATAAGATAAAAGTACTGTAAAAAACTGAGATTCCTATCCTTAATGGTTTCGGCTGTGCAGCAGTCAGTCGGTTAGTCAGGTTGATCTATTATATATGTAGAAGTTGACAAGAAAAACACTTGGAAACGCATTGCATGGAAGCTGGCATGAGGACCATATTGATGACATGCGACAAAATTATGATAGTGACTAAAGAGCTGCTCTCCCCATTCCAAACATGTGGCAGATCTTTCCACCTTCTACGCAGAAGATCCAATTGACACTAATTCAGAAATTTCGAGCAGCAAATGCATCGGTAATACCAATTCACATTTACAAAAAACCCCAAGATCTGATGCTAAATAATTAGGCAAGAAAGATACAGAAGCATTAGAATTCGCAAAATATGTCCCCAAACACCCAAATTGTCGGGAAAAGAACCAACATACTTGCTTTCAATCAATACCATAAAATTCTTTAACCTGATACTGCTAAGCAAATGTTATATAAATTTCATGCCAGTTAATTTATTTTGTATAATTTTTAATACAACACATTTTTAAGAGCATTGCAGTCAATGATGTAAGATGCTAGATGTGGCCAGTGTCCATTTCACATCATCATCAAATTCCATGCGTTCCTCTAAAATGTGCTCAATGGGGAAAAAAACTGATTTTGTTGACAACGAGAAACTTTAGTCAACACCAGGATATTTGCTCGTCCGGATCCAAAACCTGCAACGGCAGTTCGAGACATTTCGGCCAAACTCCATCGTCTCTTCCAAATGTTCCATATACACTAACACACACTCACGAAATCTGCCGGCAACGCCAAATACGCAACCTCTGGTACGGCTGGGGTCAGTCGCTGTATTTTTGTTATCCCAGCGTTGCTCTTTGTACGGTGATGCGTTGTGACGCCAACCTGTAATAGTTGCATCATGTGCCCATGATAAAACAAGAAATGTATGGCACTGTTGCAGTGCAGCCTTAGGTCGGGTCAGAACAGTTCAGTGTGCTTATGTCGCTTGAGACGGAAGTTAGTGTCCGCGCATGTCCGTCTGTCTGTTTCTACGCAAACTAGTCCCTCAGTTTTCCAGCTATGGAGCTGAAATTTTGCACAGTGTCTTCTTTTAGCTGCACGCTGCTAATATGATGGAACCGACCGGATCGGATGACTACTTCTTGTAGCTGCCATAGAAACGATCGTTCGAAAAATGGGTTTTTTTGAGAAAAATTGTTTTGTTTTCAATGTTTGCGTTCTTTAACTCGGTTTAATGTTTTCAAACTGATCTGCTCGCTATCCTTTGGAGCGATCTTTTTCAAGTGTATTAAAACTTCGGCACAGACGAAGTAAGCTTTCCTTTCTCGTTTTTTTGCTGTTTTGGTTTTGGATTTGGGGCATTGAAAAAATGTATACATACTAAATTTGCACTTCGTGCGCTTGTCAAATTGTTGCTTTTGTTGATGCTGCGTTGCAAAACCAAATGTATACATACTTAATTATGCACTTCAAATTGTTGTTTTTGTTGTTGCTTAATTGGAAAAGAAAATTGATTACATACTTTGTTATTGGATTTGGGGGTGTATTTTTAGAGCGTAGTGATCTCGTTTATGTTTTATCTAATAATATACTAAAGTTGTTGGTTAGCGACCTTTCTAATAGTAAGAGTGTGATGCTTTGCTGGCTCGAGGTCAAGAAGACAACTCATATGTTGATTTGTTTCCAATAAATTTTGGATGCACATCGGCATCCGTCTTCTGGGACACTACAAGGAACAATTCACCAATTATAACTAGACATCGAATTTTGCATATTTGCACACATCTTATTTTTATTGATCAATGATCTAAGTCCGCTAAAAACAATTTTGCATATTTTGCATATTTTTGTATGCAAATATGCAATTATGTGAATATGCAAAATATGTAAAAAAACTTTTTTATGAAATTACATAATGATTCTGTGCTAACGATTTTCTTTTTTCAAATCTGCTTGAACTTGTAAGTCAACGTCACCAATTCAACTTGTAGTCAATTAAAATGCCGAAAATTCAAAAATGGCTTAGAGATTTGCCATCTAGCTGTTTTGCAATACATATTTACAAAGCAGGCAACCGGCGTGCGTTGCTGCGCCTCCTTTAGAATTTTAAACACAATTCGAAGAAGTGAAGCTTAATAGACAATCGCCATCTATCAAATCTTCATGATAATCTAAACACATTAATTTTTTTTTTTTAAATTTCCCAAGTTTTTGGTCCGTATGATCTTCACCTCCTATTTACCCGTCTTCGTGTCAATCTAAACACATATAAGAATTTCGCAAATGATAAAATTTCTTTAAACCGATTGATAGACACCTTCTATTTACCTGTCTCTAATTGCCAACTATTTCAATTTCATGATAATCTGAACTAATCATAAAATTTTGCATATATCCGGATTTTTGGACCGCTTGATCTTGATTCGTTAATTTATCCGTCTACACTACACAAAAATTTTCAAAAATTTCGCAACTTATTGGACCGTTGGATCTAACCATTTTTGCGTCTACAATTGCCATGTATCAAATCTTAATGATTGCCAAAAATCATAAAATTTTAAAAATTTCGCACAAAATCTAAGCTCAAGTAGTGATTTTGGAAATTTCGCGATTTCTTGGACTGTTCGGTCTATACTTTCTATATTTACCCGTCTACTATTGCCGTCTATTAAGTCTTCATAATAATCTTTGGTCATATGAAAAATTTAAAAATTTCGAGATTCGTTCAATAGTTCGATCTACACCTTCTTTTTAACCGTCTACATTGCCATCCATTAAATCTTCATAATAATATTAGGTCAAAAAAAAATGTAGCAAATTTTGACCTGTTCAATCTACGCCTCTTATTTAGCAACGCCTGCTCTTTCGTAAATACTCAAATAAAATTTTGAGAAATTTCGCGGTTTTTGGTCTAAGCCTCTTATATACGCGCTTTCAATTGCCATCTATCCAACCTTCATAGTTATGTTTGGTCCTTTGAAAATTTTGCAAATTTCGCGATTTCCATGTCCATTTGATCTTCTCCTCCTATTTACCCGCCGGTTTATACTTCTTTATGATAATCTTAGCTCAAATGAGAATTTTGGAAATTTCGCGATTTTCTTGACCATTTGTTCCACATCTCCGTAATTTTCCCGTGTACTCTAGCCGTCCATAAAAACTTCATAAAAATCTGAAATTAATGAACAATTTAGAAATTTCTCAATATTTTAGAACTTTCAAGGTACACCTTTCATTTGCTCGGTCTACAACTTCCATTTAACCGTCTATATATGCCATCTATATATTTTTTATAATAATCTAAGCTCAAGAATGCGAATTTTTGTAAATGTCGCCATTCTTATAAATTTTTTTATAGAAATACTTATTTTGCATATTAATTGCATATTTTGCATATTTATTGCATATTTTGCATATTTTTTGCATATTTTGCATATTTGTTTACATATTTTGCACATTTTGCATTTATTGAATATGCAGTTTTCAATGTAAAGTGGGTTATTAAATTAGTATAAATACAAATTTTCACCACAATCAACCTTCATTTAAAAACGTGCATAAAATCCGATGTCTAATATTATAACAATACATTTAATCAAAACTTTTTTTTAAAACATTTTTACATACAATATTTAAAACGTCTGTACCGCTTGACGTGGAGCTTAATACTAATCAATTGTTTGTTCAGTTGGTGTCTGTATATGTGGGCGCAGTTGTCGGTGTCCGTTTTGTAGTTTAGTCTCTTGTCTGTTGTTGAATCTATTACTACGTTTATACGTACGTCTTATTTGCAAATAACAATTTTGTGAGTGACAAATTATTGCGTATAAATGCTGAGTTAATTCGTTATTTGCAAATACTGATTAGTAGACTATTTGCAAATAGTTTGCAATTGAACCAAGGCGGATACCAAGGTACTTCTTTGACTAATGGAAGCAAATTAGGCCATGAAACTGCTTGATGGCAGTCCGGCAGCACTAAAAAATAGATTTATTTTCGTATGGTATTTAGCGTATAAACAGTGAGCTAGTTATTTACAAATTATTTCTATTTGCAAATAGCTGGCGTATAAACGTAGTATATTATATATAACATTTCGAGGGTAAAGCGTTTCCTCTAGTTGTTCTCTTTTTGTAAGATTGTGGTTTCTTTAAAATTCGGCGAGTGTCCGCTCTCCTTACAGTTTGACGACAGTGCAGTTTTTTGTATGGTCGTTTGGTGTCGGAGTTTATAATCGGATTTATGTCCGATCGTTCTGAGTTTTGACTTTGTTGTTCCTAGGGACATTTATTCAACAAGACGAAGTCTAAAATTGACAAAACAGACAAAAGTAATGTGATATAAAAAATACCACCTAATGGGAATTTAGAAAACGCGTGCAATAAACTGTTCATAGGAACAACAAAGTCAAAACTCCAAACGAGGATATCCCAACATAAATCCGATTATAAACTCCGACACCAGACGGCCATACAAAAAACTGCACTGTAGACACACTGTATGGAGAGCGGACACTCGCCGAATTTCGAAGAAACCACAATCGTACAACAAGAAAACAACTACAGGAAACGCTTTACCCTCGAAATGTTACATATAAGGGATACAACAACAGACAAGAGACTAAACTACAAAACGGGCACCGACTACTGCGCCCACATATACAGACACCTATTGAACAAACAATAGCTTAGTATTAAACTCCAAGTCAAGCGGTACAGACGTGTTAAATATTGTCCGTAAAAATGTTCAAAATTGTAGTGTCCCTGAAGACGGATGCCGATGTGCATCCGAAATATATTGGAAACAAATCAACATATGAGTTTTCTTCTTGACTATATATAATAATATAGTATTTTTCAAATATTAATAATGAATTTCTTTATATTAGTAAAGGGTGATTCTTTAGCAACTTTCTTTTTAGTCACACTGTTTTTGGCAGCTCAGCTGTTTGTTACTATCAAACATGTTCAGTTTGGTCTATAATCTAATTTAGTTTTATTATCAAAATGCATGCTCGGTTAAGAAAGTGCATCGTGCACTTCTTTCATTTTATGGTCTGTTTCGGCGACCTTCTGAGGCGGCTATTCGGAATCTTGTGACTAAATTTCGAACCAAATTTACATTATTGGACATTAAACTACCAACACGAGAACGTAGAGTGCACACAGAGAACAATATAACAGCTGTATCCGCCAGTGTTGTTAATGACCGTGAATTATCGATTCGGCGCCGTTCGCAGCAATTTGGCCTCTGTTACTCCACTACTAAAATACAGCTGGTGCAGCTCGTCATCGATATCATTATCGCTATCGCTATCGCTATCGCTATCGCTATCGCTATCGCTATCGCTATCGCTATCGCTATCGCTATCGCTATCGCTATCGCTATCGCTATCGCTATCGCTATCGCTATCGCTATCGCTATCGCTATCGCTATCGCTATCGCTATCGCTATCGCTATCGCTATCGCTATCGTTATGTCGTTGTCGCTGTCGTTATCGTTACGTGCAGAATTTTCCGTGAGTTTTCACGCCTGGGGGCGGATTTTGGAAAATCACATTTCGAACTATTTCGTATTCCATTCTTTCAAACCGAGTTTCAAGCCAATCTAATGAAAAATAATTTTTTGCCTGCAGAATTTTCCGGGAATTTTCACGCCTGGGGGGCGGATTTTCCGACATTGGAAAATAACATTTCAAATTATTTCGTATTCTATCCTTACAAACCGAGTTTCAACTCAATCGGATGAAAAATAGTTTTTTTCATGCAGAATTTTCCGGCCATTTTCCTCCTTGGTGGATTTTCCAAAATCGGGAAAACACGTGTCGAATTATTTCGCGTACTACGCTTACAAACCAAATTTCAAGTCAATCGGATGATAAACAAAATTTTTCCCATACAAACTTTTCCGACGCTTTTCCGGCTTTGTCGGTCGGAATTTTCCAAAACCCCCTCTTAGTACGCACTTTCATCACTAATGGAAACTCCTGTCCAAACTTCAACCTACTATCTCTTACCGTTTGCGCACTGCGTTGATTGCCAATCAGTCAGTCATTCAGAACAAACTGTTTTATATGTAGTCTGTTTTAAATAAAGAAAAGTTTGTGCTTATTTGTGTTATGTG
Organism: Lordiphosa magnipectinata; assembly: GCA_037044535.1. Lineage (NCBI taxonomy): Eukaryota > Metazoa > Arthropoda > Insecta > Diptera > Drosophilidae > Lordiphosa > Lordiphosa magnipectinata. The sequence continues at coordinate 14,869 of JBAMBO010000242.1, read as the reverse complement.
TTTGTTTTTATGTGTTATTGCTGTGGGATTTTTTAGGCGAACCTAACCTAAATGTCACGGGTTCCGTGGAGTAAAAGTTGGAAGCTCTCGTTGCTACTCGCAACTAAAGATGCAATTGCGTTAATTAATATGTATATGATATGTTATTAATACATTTAGCGCGTTTTTGCGCAACTTTGAAATATTTGGTATAGTTTTTGGTTATATTTTCGAAAAAAATCAATTAAGAATATCGGTCAAGCCCGACTGTAATATACTCTGTAACCGCAAAGAAGTATGCTCAGTGTGTATTTTGCTGCTGCAGTAGCACCAGAATACAACGAAGCTGCTGCGCTGCGGCAGCGGAATTTCTTTTGCTTATAACTTTACAATCGCTTATCCAATTTTAACCATTCCTTCGGCAAATCGAAAAATAATCTTGATTACTAAATATCACTTGAAGGTACAAACTATCTATCTACAAAACTGTGGGAGATATGACTTTTCCAAATTGCGGTGGCGGGAGGTGGCGTGGCAAAAATTACTAAAAATATGCATTATTATCACCATTTAGTTGTCTCTCTCACACCCACGAAAATACAATGTGAGCAGAAATGAATGGATTATTAATATGTTCAATTAATGTCGTGTCATATAGGCCTTAACAAAAAAAAATTAAAATAATTTTTAAGTGTAAATAATTTGAAAGTTAGAGGTCGGATGTAAGTTTACAGATTTTTGAAATATTTTTATTGCCAATGGTTTTGAATAGCAAACAATTGAATATAAATAAATTTTTTAAAAAGCTAAATTTTCAAAACATTTTTTCCGCCAAATGAAGCACATTTCGGCAAAGTGCTGAAAATAATGGGGGGTGCCACAGAAATCATTAGAGATTTTGGTATAAGCGTTTGCATTTCCAATTTAAATTGTATATCTTTAAATGTGAAGTGAAAAGTATATCATCGGTTGCTAGATCAGATGGTGACTTTGAGCGATTTCGAACTAACTGCTCAAAACTACTTGGCTTTGAACAGTTGGTTTCAATTCGCTTTCATTGCGCTATCTGATCTAGCAACCGAGTATTTTGGTGTCCCTTCGCATATTAATAAAAGCAGTTTAAATTTGAAATACTTTAAAAGAATTGTTTATACGAAAATCTCTAGTGGTTTCTGTGGCACCCCCGAATATCCAATTTATAAGGTCGGGAATGCTTCCTTCTAGCTGTTACATTCATTTGCACAAACATAACACAGTACAACAATAAAAAAAAACCCCGGCATGAGACCCTAAGATTATGATAAAAGGGACCTCTGTAAGCATCACCTCATACCCAGTTTAACAAATAAAGCCTCGGTTCGCGTTTTATGGATACTTTTGTACTTGCAACACACAACGACAACAATTTTATCTTAGATTTGAAGGGTTTAAGATAAAAATCTGGAAAATTCAGCAAATGTGGACAGGGTCATGGGGAACACAATACAAAAAATTCACTTCAATCGTACAATTGGTTAAGGTACCTCCAGAAGGAGTTAACCTTAAGTCTTGAATATCTTTAAAAGTGCACGGTAGATTTTTATAAAAATCGTTTTTTGTGATGCTATAATGGTCTATTGCATGTAACTCAAAGGTGGTATTCGACAGCCAAAAAAACTGCGAATTGGAGAACCAATTTTATATTCACCCACGAACCACTCCATATGGACTATGAGCCAGATGTTAAAATAGACCGAACTGTGTTTTCAGATTCACAAAGGTAGCTTTGGTTCGCGGACTATAGTCAATATTGTACCAGCAATTGTCTCTGACCAACATTGACCATTTGGGTATCACAGGCTTCGCCAAAATTATGTAATTAATCTTATGAGTAAAATTCGTCATTGCCACCAAGAAAAATTACAATTTTAATTAAAATTGTCTTTGGTGGAGAAACCGCGGTACGCTAAGATGCCCTGAACTGAAGTATTTAAATGAAACGATCTATTTTCCTGCTGGTAATGAAGCACTTTACTCATAAAGTTTATTAAATAATTTTGGTGAAGCTGGTTTTAACCTAAATGGTCAATGTTGTTCTAAGGCAATTGCTAGTACAAAAATGTCAATAAACCGCGAACCAAGGCTTCGTTGGTATAACTGAAAACGCAGTTCTGTCTATTTTTATAGACCGAAGGTACATAGAGTATATTAAGTTTGTGCAAAAGTATGTAACAGGGAGAAGGAATCATTTCCGACCCTATAAAGTATATATATTCTTGATGAGCATCAACAGCCGAGTCGATATAGCCATGTTCGTCTGTCTATCTGTATGAACGCACAGATCTCAGAGATGGTAAGAGATAAAATTTGCCATGTCCGTCTGTCTGTCTGTCTGTCTGTCCGTCCGTCTGTCCGTCCGTCCGTATGAACGAAGAGATCTCAGAGATGGTAAGAGATAGAGGTTTGACATGAATGGGACATATATTTCTTATACTTGCAGGCAGATCAAGTTTATTTTCAATTTTTGCCACGCCCCCTCCCGCCCCCGCAATTTGGAAAAAACTTCATATCTCCTACAGTTTTGGAGATAGATCGTTCGTTTCTTCTAGAGATACCTTGTAAGCAAAATTATTTATCGATTTGCTGAAAGAATGATAAAGATCGGATGAACGATACTCAAGTTATGGGCAAAAAACGGCCAGTTAACACCACCCACCCCCCCATCAACAACCACAGCAACATACCCTAACCGTTCAACACGCAATCTTAGTGCGAGAGAGAAAGAGAGAGAGAGAGAGAAACTTAGAGAGCGCACCGCGTTGTGCGCGGGGTGTTAACTGGCCGTTTGACTCCTGAGCAAATGCGAGTGCAAGGGGTACAGAGTATGTTATAGTCGGGCTTGACCGACTATCTTTCTTGTTATGGCTTATGGCCTAAATGAATTGGTTTGTGGATGGATATAAAATTGGTACTCCAATTCGCGGTTTCTTGGCTGTCGAGTACCATCTCTTAGGGACATGCAGTAGTCCATAATACCATCATAAATGTGTATTTTTATAAAAATCTACCGTGCTTTTTAAAAGATATTCAAGAATTAAGGTTTAACTCCTTCTGGAGGTACCCTAACCAATTGCCCGATTGAAGTGAATTTTTTGTATTGCGTTCCCAATGACCCTGTCCAAATTTGCTGAACTTTCCAGATTTTTATCTTAAACCCTTAAAATCTAAGATATAATTGTTGTCGTTGTGTGTTGCAAGTACAAAAGTACCCATAAAACGCGAACCGAGGCTTTATTTGAAACACTCCTAGCTGAAAAGAAAAAAACTAAACAAATGATTGGTGGATTTCAATTGTTAATTGCTAATAACTAATAGTAAGATTGCCACCAAATTTCAATAGCGTCCACATTCTATGCGTTGGAGTAGATTCCCAGAGATTCGCTCAAGGGCAGTTAACCGGAAGTAGATTTTCAGAAATAATTTTGCTTACGAACAAGGCTGTAAGCCGGTCCGGAACCGAACCCCTAAGAACCGGTTCGGTTCGGGTTTTTTGACTCCTCGAACCTGAACCCGAACAGGACCACTTTTTCAAAAAAATTAGGTTTGGTTCACAACATTAAGTAGTTTTTCCAACGACATATACAGGAAAATATAGAAATTCCTTCTTATCTGACTGCTAGCATTTAAGAAGCTGTCCAATCCTACGACATTTCTATAGGTCAGATTTATGCTATCACCGTCGATAATGGATTGAAATTGGTTGCAGCAGGAGAACTTTTAAATGTCAACTGCAGAGCAGAAAAGGAATGCTACTATGAAGAATGTAATGTTGAAGGTTGCTCAAGTGAATCAAAAGCATTTTTTGATTTGGACGATGACCAAGTTACTTCAATAGGTTCCCTGGAGAAATCTATAATTACAGTTTTTTGTGCTGCTCACACTCTAAATTTCGTAGTTAACGATTTTTCAAGAAAGTTCAGTTTGACATTCGTAGAGTTCTCACAAGAATATGAAAATCCGTAATCACACTAAATGAAATCTATTGCATACAAAAAAATTGAAAAAACCAGTGCTGGACTGCGTTGGAACTCAACCTACAAAAAATGCGAACTTTTTCTTCTTAAAAATTTTTCCATTCATTCAAAAGAGCTCCACCTAAAAACATCCAAATGAAAAGTAGTTCAAAATATATGTAATTTACTGCAGCCAATATATAAAACTGTTTTAAAGCTGCAGGATTCACAATTACTACCAAGTGATTTTTATTACGATTTCTTTTCATGTCGAGCAATTGTTCTAAAATCTTCCGCAAAACATTGTTTATTACTATCTAAGTGCCTTGATAAATGTTCTATTATAATAGACCATTTGGGTATCAGGAGCTTCTCCAAAATTAGGAAATTAATCCTTTGACTAAAATGCGTCATTTCCACTAAGAACGAGAGCGTAAGTTAAAGTCGGCTCTAACCGACTTCGATATACCCGTTTCTTATGGAAACAATTGTTTAATAGCCTTCCTGTATGCCTGAGGTGGGTCAGCCGAAAAGTATGCAACATTTTTTAACTCGGCTATTTATCATCCGATCTTGATGAACATTTCAGGGCTTGTAGATGTCGAATATAAATCTACGTTTTAAATTTGAAATCGATATCTCAAAAATTTTGGGAGTTATTCAACATTTTTTATTGTGGGGGTGTGGGTGGGCGTGTCAAAAATTTGAAATAAACTTGATCTGCGTGCAGACAATAGGAGTCTACATTTCAAAATTGGTTGCTATAGCTCTTCTAGTCTCTGAGATCTAGGTGTTCATACAGACAGACGGACAGACAGACAGGCGGACAGACGGACGGACGGACGGACAGACGGACAGACGGACATGGCAATATCGACTCGGCTGTTGATGCTGATCAAGAATATATATACTTTATATGGTCGGAAATGATTCCTTCTGCCTGTTACATACATATGCACGACTTTAGTATACCCTTTTACTCTACGAGTAACGGGTATAAAAAGCAAAATTCTGTCGAAAAATGTCTTACGTGAACAATCCGCGATACGCATAGATGCCTTCAACTAAAGTATTCAAATAAAATTACCTGTTTTTCTGCTTGTAATGAAGCAATTTACTCATTAGTTTAATTCCATAATTTTGGTGAAGCTGGTGTTGCCTAAATGGCTAATGTTGCTCTAAGGCAATTGCTAGTACAAAAATGCTTATAAACCGCCAACCAAGGCTTCGTTGGTAAAACTGAAAACGCAATACTGTCTATTTTTATCTCTAGTTTATGGCCTATATGGACTCGATAATGGGTGATTTAAAATGTGGTACCCACTATCGCGGTTTTTCGATGCATGTTACCATCTCTTAAGGGCACATTTTATGGGTCAGCATCTCAACATATTTAAAATGTGTAATTTATTTGGCGACCTTTCTAATGTTTAATTAGTGTGAGTTGGCTGGCTCAAGGTCCGAAACAGTTGCGTTTGTTCACAACTTGTAAACAACTTATGCATTGTACCACCAAAAAGAGCTGGTTGCCTATACAGAACTCTTTCATCGTTATCCCTAACGACTCTTTAGTAGGCTTTTTGCTGAAGAAAGCATGATTGCCAACTGCCTCTCCATACAATCATTGCTTAGATCAGTTGGGAACTGCTAAAAGCAATGAAAGCAAAAATAGACAAGCAATGAGTGCTTGCATCTTTCTGGTGGTAATGCTTAAGCTTAGGGCTGAACTTTTTAAGTGCAAAAGCTTGAGCTTTTGAGCGAACTTAGAAGTGCCCGTTAAATTTGAAATGCGAAGCATTCAAAAAATCTTACAAAATTCTATCGAGTGGTTTTCTACTGATTCCATTGTCTAAGTTAGACTTCTATGGGCAGTGTACTAACCGATTGTCCAGCGGAGGCGGGAATTTAGTATAACAATTGTGTTGACTCCCTTTATCTTTGGTGAATTTTCCAAAATTTTAGCTCTCACCTTTTTTTAACCAGCAACAGATGTTGTAACTGTGTGTTGCTAGTAAAAATGTGCCCATTAAATGGGCCTGTTCTGAGAAGCGCGGAAAATAAATTTTTATGACGCACTCCATATAAAAAAAACAGTGGCGGAAACTTTCCGCGGCGGAATTTCGTTTCTGTATTCTGAGACGCGCTAAATAAATAGACAATTGGCCTATCGATAGTTGACGTATCGATAGCGGTGTGGGTCGTGAGTGGATTGAATGAACAGCTGATGCCATGGCGGAAATATAAGCAGCTCATTTTTTTGACGTCAAAATCGACAATGCACGGGAAACATGAACACAAAAGAAAACTCACCGAGAGATTCAATCGCGAGGAAACTATTAGCTAAGGGCCACAAATCAGCCCAAGAAAGTTACGAAATCAGCACTGGAGTGCCTTACCCCTAAAATCGTCTCCTATGCCAACGGACCCAAGCGTCCGCACTCGGTGGATGCCAAACAAACAGGTGGTGACATCCAAACCCGGTCATCCAGTTTACCACCACCGCGGACCAGCTAAAAATAGAGTTGGATAGCGATGCGACAGCTGTGGGCAGCATTGCCAGCTCCAGAGGTGTGGGCGTGGCTGTCAAACGTGAACGCCAGGAGCAGGATTTTGAATTTACGACAAATAAAACAATAATTTTGTATGAAAACTAAAAATATATTTTCCAATCTTTAGCATTGCGTTTCACTTGAGAGCCAAAATGATGGCACAGCCCAAATCCATGATTTGCAGATACTCCGAACCGCCGTGCTGGAGACGATAGCAGCATTCCTACAAAGAAATGCATATTCAACCAACTTTGAATCAAGCATCAAAAGTGCTACTATCCCCCATGTTGTCGCATATCTGGGCATTCGTCAGGGCCGCATGAAGCACTATGTACTCCACAAACTGCTTCAGCTGACCCACACTGTAGGCGGATGACCCAATCTCTTGTACACACTTCTCCAAACGATTACAGTTGCCCGAACGGCAGACTTCCAAATAATCCTTCAAGTAGAAGTCCGGGATTATGCCCTACATCTCAAACAGATCAGCCTTGTTGACGACATGCTCGACCCCATTAAGACGATGGCAGGACGCATATCATCTGCCAATATCCGTAAAATAGACTTGTAGGCCTCCTCTTCGATCTGCACCTACTCCAAGTGTGTCTCAGACGGGCAATAATTTGATCCTCGCCCAACGCCTTGAACCGGAATTTGATGCCGCTACCTCCATCAACATACATATCTGTGTTCCTGTTGCGCAGCTTAATTTAACTATTTTTGAATAAAAAAAAAACACTTTCAACTTTTGTTTGTAAACAAAACAAAACAGCTGATCCCCAGTGTGGCCGTTTCTGTATTTGGTCTCTTTGACTTATATATGGGCTCACTAATAATTTATGTGGATGCTAAATTTATTATGTGCAATTTAGCGAGCTAAATTTTCCGCGCTTCTCAGAACAGGCCTTAAACGCGAACTTGCATGATCAAGTAAAACTGGGTATGAGGTGTTGCTCCCTGATGCCTCTAGTTTCATAATTTATTGGTACCGTTCCCAGGCAATTTTGAGTGTTCCACTGCGTAATAATATAATTTAATAATAAACTTTATACACTCTTATACTAATAATTTATAACCTTATGACAGGAAAATTTTATCGGCCGATGATATTACAAAAGAAGGTAGACGACGGGAAGGTATGGTGGGAAATGCATGACTATTGTGAGGATAAATTCTACACGGAAATATTACACAGCTTGCCACTAAGTAACTGCGATAGTGGCGTCGTTATTTACATCTTCAATGATAAATCGTTTCCGACTACCATGAGCTTTGTTGAAAAAACCGGGTATGGCTAACATATTATTTCTAAATAATGTCATTATTGTACTTTTACTTTTTTAAACTAGTATCATTGGACTCTATACAACTTTTGTGTATGTGGTCTCGCGTGTAATACGTTCCCTCATAGCTAATAATCACAGAAGAATAATGTTTGAAGACTTACCTTACGTCGATAGAGTTTTAAAGCTATGTAACGATATCTACTTGGTTCGCGAAACAAAGGAATATCGGCTTGAAGAGGATTTATATGGAAAACTTATATTTTTGTATCGATCGCCAGAAACATTAATTAAATGGACACGATATAAGGAGGACTTCGCTGATGAAACTTCTGCTTCTCAGTCCAGTATGCGAAGCCGTCAGGTTGGCACAGACGATGATGACGACCCTCCACAGCCTTCAACATATACCAACCCACCGCCATAGTTTATACTGAATGCACAATCGATGTAACATTTCGTTATCGAATAAATTTCACACTAGTAAATGGAAATGCTTCAATTTGTGAAAGTGCCCACAATTGTTAAGAATAATAGCATGGCTCATTTATGTATCTGTATCTGTATCTCTGTATCTTTGTATCTCTGTATCTCTGTATCTCTGTATCTCTGTATCTCTGTATCTCTGTATCTCTGTATCTCTGTATCTCTGTATCTCTGTATCTCTGTATCTCTGTATCTCTGTATCTCTGTATCTCTGTATCTCTATATCTCTGTATCTCTGTGTCTCTGTATCTCTGTATCTCTGTAAAATCGGGAAAACACGTTGATCCGCCAATCCAATTTATGGCGGTGAAAAACAAGAACTCCAAAATCGTCTTTCCACAACTAATCGTCTAGTATGATTGGTAACGTTGACCCTTGGACCCAGCTGGCTTAGCAAACAACACGCACTTCTTTCTATTTTGTGTTCAATAATTCAACTGACTTTTAATTTGGCGACTGCAGCCAAAGACAGCAGCCGCCTTTCCAATGCGTTAATATGTACAGGAGTATAAGAGTAAGAGTATAAGAGAAAGGGTATGCAGTGGCGCAACTCTAATAGCTTACATAGAAGGCTGACTCTTTAGTTTTGATATTTAATACTTCGATAATTAAATTTAGTTAATGACAGAACCAAACATCGGCCGCGTTGAATGGCCGCAGGGCTTCAATACAAATTGTACAAATCGTTCTGGAATGGCCTGAAGGGCACAATAAGACTTCATTGAATGGCCTGAAGGGCATAATAAGATTTCATAAGATGGCCTGAAGGGCATACATATAAACTACGTCTACTTCTTTACTGATCCTTCGCAGTAGCTGTACAAAGGTTTGCATACTCGACAGGTAGGGGAGCCAACTTGTGAATGGCTCGCTTGAACAATCCAGCTTTGGTCCTGACGGTCGCTACCCGCACCTTTCCATCAGCGCCTTTGATGGCTTCCTCTACGACTCCTATTAACCATTGTTGAGGAGGCGCGTTGTCCTCGTAGATGAGAACGACCTCGCTTGGTTCCACGTTGCGTGTCTCTTTGGTCCACTTCACGCGCTGCTGCAACCCTAGCAGGTAGTCGCGTGTCCAATCTATCCAGAACCGCTGCTTGATTGCGGATCCTCTGCCATCGCTGCAAGTAGCTCAACTTGTCGTCTGTGACTGGCTCTGGCAACGCGGACGGCAGCGCTACGAGCGTTGTTCCTATTAGGAGATGCGCTGGCGTGATTACTTCGCCATCGTTGGGGCTGGTATTGTCGATGACCATTGGCCTCGAGTTGAGAACGGCTTCGACTTCCACCAAGACGGTTTCCAGTTCGTCTTGCCTGAGAACTGCGCTGCCAATGGCCTTGATCAGCAGTGTTTTGGCCGACTTGACGGCCGCCATCCACAGCCCTCCGAAATGAGGTGCTCTCGGTGGGATGAACACGAAAGTGATCCCTCTGGTGGCGGCAGACTCGATGATGGTGTTCTTGAACTTCTCGTCCAAGTCCGTCCACGTACTCAGCACCGACAAAATTGGTCGCGTTGTCGGAATATAGTTTCCGGACAGGTCCACGCCGACCAATGAATCTGGATAACGACATAATAAAAGAATTAGCAGTCAGATCAGAAACAAGCTCTAAATGAACAGCCTTAGATGTGAAGCACACAAAGACTGCCATGTACATTTTTACTGAAGATTTTCCCCGAATCCCCAGAGACACCCGTATTGGACCACAAAAGTCCACTCCACTGATCTCAAAGGGTCTATTTACGTGGAGACGATCAGCGGGTAAATTTCCCATTATTTGAGATGCTAGGGTCGGTTTGTACCGAAAACACTGGATGCATTTTCTGACCACAGAATTACAGAGCCGTCGAGCATCAATTACCCACACATGCTGTCGAAGAAGTCCTACCAAAGCTCTAGGTCCTATGTGGCAATGTTTTTGATGCAGATATGTAAGGAAAAGCCTTATAAAACGAAACTCTTTAGGCATCAGCAGTGGAAACTTTGCATTGTGTGGTAATGGAGCTTCTAATAAACGGCCTCCAACACGCAAAAGCGACCAGACACGTTCGCCATAGACATGCTGGTGCACGAACGGACTCAATTTTTGGAGCGACGGCTTCAGTGGTGCAGATTTGCTCAATTTGTGAAACTCGTCAGGGAAATACCTGTGCTGTAGGATACAAATTATTGCCAAAAATGCTGACTCAAGTTCTTCCGCCCCTACAACGACAGATTCATGTTGACAATTCTTACCACGAATAAATCGCAACACATATGCGACTATTCTCAAGATTTTTGAATACGACGACGTATTGTCTATGAGCTCGACAATGGGATCTTGGTCACCAGCTGCAACTATCATCACGGTAGCGGATGCGACATCGGCCGCGATTATCGCAGTCTTTTTTAGCTCCATGCAAGCTGCTTGAGACGGTTCATTCTCAAAATGTGGATTTATGGGCCAATCTGTGCGCTCCATCCTCATAAATTCTGGCCCATCGAACCAAAACGACGCGATGAGTTCAGATGTTGAGCATCCGCGGGATACCAGGTCTGCGGGATTCTGTTTCGTTGGCACATGACGCCACTCAACCTCTGGCGTTAATTCTTGGATATTGGCCACTCTGTTGGCAACAAACGTATTTAGACGAGACGGGTGTGTCTGCAGCCAATGCAACACAACTTCCGAACCGGACCAAAATATAACACTTTTGATTGGCAAGTCCACAAGTTGTTTGACCTTATCCCACAGCGTTGCCAACAGATGTGCTGCACACAACTCCAGTCGTGGTATAGTTAAGGTTTTCAGAGGAGCCACCCTTGACTTTGCGGTGAGCAACCTGACGATGGTTTCCTCTCCATTGGGAATGCGTACGTACAGGCAACATCCATACGCCCTGCTTGATGCATCTGCAAACCCATGAATCTCACATGTGGAATCTCTCGTGACACCAATGTGTCGCGGTACGGCTACTGAGTCCACCTCAGCAAAACAAGCCTTCACTGCCTCCAACTCTGGTATTAAGCGGGCAGGTATTGGATCATCCCAACTGACCTTTAACAAACAAATTTCCTGCATTAATATTTTCGCACGTGTTATAATGGGACTCAATAACCCAAGGGGATCATATAATCTCGACACAAACGACAAGATAGATCGTCGAGTTGGCAAAACTTCAGGGACATCCTTCATTGAATATTTAAATTGATCCTCTTTGGTGTTCCATCTCAGCCCTAATGTTTTGGCATCATCCTGATCGCCAATATTGATCGGTGTGTCACCAGTTTGGGCTTGGAACCCATCCCAATTTGATGCCCATTTCGCCAAGGAGAACCCAAATGGCTCCAAAATAGCCAAAAGTTCGTCCTTCAAACGTTTTAAATCCTCAGTGGAAAACGCACCTGACAACACATCGTCTACATAGAAATCGTTGGCCAACGACTTTGACCCGACAGGAGACGACTTCGCATGTAGATTGCTTAGGTACTTTAGGCAGCGGACTGCTAAAAACGGAGCTGACGCTGTACCATATGTCACGGTGTTTAAACGGAACACTGTAAGAGGTTGATTTGGTGATTCTCTACATACAATTAGATGAAAGTTGCGATCAGCATCATCTATTTCAACCTGGCGATACATTTTCTTAATATCCGCAGTTAACGCATACGGACATAGCCGGAATCGCAAAAGTGTAGCGTATAGAGTGGGTTGAATGGTCGGCCCTACCATTAAAATGTCATTCAGTGACATTTGCGAGGACGTCTTGCTAGATGCATCAAATACAACTCGCAGGGCTGTGGAAGTGCTTTGCGGTCTTAACACGCATTGATACGGTATGAAGTAGTGCGTTTCTCTCGGGACTGTGTCGGTTATGGCACTCATGTGGCCTAATGAAATATACTCCTTCATAAAAGCAATAAACATTGCATGCACCTCAGAATCTTTTGCCAATCTTCGCTCAAGTGCGAGAAATCTCCGCTTAGCGGTTTCATATGATGACCCGAGGCAAGTTGGACTAGATTTAAATGGCAATGACACACTTAAACGTCCCGAGGGCATTCGAGTAATGGACTCTTTAAACGATTTCTCGCAAAGCACTTGTTCTGGGGTGTAAAGCTGTGATTTTGTCACATTCGGAACTTCTTCCAACTCCCAGAATTTTTTAAGAATTGCATCATATGAAGTCAAATCCTCCGAAAAAGTCATATGTGAAGAGGCATGCTGTTCTGATGGCCCCAAAGCCGGACAGCGACCTGAAACAATCCAGCCCAATGTAGTGGATTGTAAGGTAGGTGAATCTTGTGCACCTTTTATTCGACCTGTTTCCAATAGGTCATAAAAAACATCTGCTCCAAGCAAAATGTCTATGCATTGTGGTTTATAAAACAATGGATCAGCAAGCTCCATGTTTTTAGGGATGGTAACATTAACTACCATATTTTCTGGCTGATACGAAGAGATTGACTTTAATACGCCAAAATCTGTCGTCATTGCAAAGGAACTGACTCGCGATGCAATCGATGTCTGTACTGCATGTCGAACTTGCGACTTGCACTTTCCAATTCCCAACAAGTTTATATTCTTTCGCTCCCTTGGCAACTGCAACCGACTTACTAACTCCTCAGTCATAAAGTTAACCTGTGATCCAGAGTCCAATAATGCTCTTGCCATCACATATGAGCCGGAATTCTTCATCACACGTACAATTGCTGTGGCTAATATTATCTGCTCTGAATTCTCTTTTGCGGCATGATTAACGGACGAAGTCTGTTCTAGAGCACCTACTGGTGTTGATGCAATATGACTGGAAGCTAAAACTTGGCTTGCGTTTGTGTCATATCTATGCAACAAAAAATAATGCGGCTTGGAACAGACTCTGCAGACACTAGCCTTGCATGTTGAAACTGAATGACCCTTTCGTAGACAATTTATACACAAGGGGCAACTTTTCACGAATTTAAAGCGCTGTTGACAAGATTGTGCCTCAAACGAACTACACGCTTGTATAAAATGATCGCTGGCCTTACAGAACAGGCATTTTTCAACAGACACTTGGCTAGGCTTTGTGACAGATAAAGCAGTCTTGTTGCCTTTTGCAGAAGCTCTTTCACCTTGACCTGCACCATGCGACTTAAGCCTACCAGATGTTGTTTCCTCAGCAGATAGGTGCTGATACCTCTTGTTAAGAGCAATTTCACAATCGTCCCAAGTTGGTATCTCTGTATAATCTAAGTTTTCTTACCATCGCGATCTTGTCCTTGCATCAACTTTTCCCATTATTATTTGAATTAGCATAGCGTGCACAATCTGAGTGTCGTTTCCTAATGACTGAAGAGAACCATAAATTGCTGAGACACTATCTATCAGACTTCGCAAAGCAGATGCTGAAGGTTTTTGCATTACTGGTAATTTGAACAGATTGGCTAACGTGTCAAAAAAAATCAGACATTTATTGTCGTATACCCGCTTTAGCGCACTAAGTGCCTTTGGGTAGTTTTCGTCAGAGACTTGAAACGCGCTCACTGTGCCTAATGCTTCATCTTCCAAACATGAAAGCAAATGGTGAAATTTTTCAATATTGGACATTGCCAAGTCGCTATCCACTAAATTCTCGAACAACCCAATAAAATTTTTAAATTCGGAATACGTTCCACCGAATTTTGGCAATTTGATCTTCGGCAAATGCCTTGTTTGAGGCAGTGACATATTCATGGTAGAGTTCGCATTTGTTTGGTGTGGAGGTTCGGGCTGGATCACCATTGACTCTAACAACCCTTCCGCGGAAACGCACAGAGTTTCCAACTCTGACCGCGATACAAGATCAGGACTAGTGCTGTCTAGCTCGTCTTGAATCAGAAACGCAGAATCAATGTATTTGTTTAAAAGTTTTATTCGGCATTTTAATTCTGACTGGTTTATCGGCTTTCCTTGCTTCTTCATGGCCTTCATGTTCTCCTTAATACGATGGATATCTTTGGACACATTGTTATGCTTCGCTAGTAACCCATTTAGGATTAGTGACTCGTTGGCTGCCGCATCATCTTTATCTTCCTTAGAATTTCCCATATCTCAAACTAATTGGGTTATTTTTACTACAGGCCAAATACTTACGATTTGCTCTGATGCTCAAATTCGATCAATTTCAAAATTCTCAAAAAAAAACAATTGAATGGGGACTACTCTTTATGAGAATCAAACCACACCAGACGAATAATAACAAGAATCGAATTTAAATTAAACAATTATATATATTTTACCCAAGCTTGACACACACTCTACAAACCACACTTCAATCCTTTGGTTCAATCCAATGTGTATCGACTTCAATTCCAGTTCAACCGTTGAGCTTCAACCAGCTCTCAGCAACAATGCGATCAATTGCAACAGCAATTAATTCTGACGCGCTGCTCGAATCGAACGCTGCTAACAGCTACCGCTGGCGTGTATGCGAATGCAAAGCGAACGAAGAAAAAACTTTGTATGTATGTTGTGCAACGGAACGCGCGCGGTTATTGCTGTATATGTGTGTGTGAGAGTTCCGTTGTATGAGCAAACAAATCGCACAAAGGCAACGCAAGCTTGTATGTGTATGTGT
>JBAMBO010000239.1:0-54472 GCA_037044535.1 Lordiphosa magnipectinata | reverse complement strand
CCAAATTTCGGGGGCTGGAGGGGGCGTGGCAAAAATTGAAAATAAACTTGATCTGCCTGCAAGTATAAGAAATATATGTCCCATACATGTCAAACCTCTATCTCTTACGATCTCTGAGATCTCTTCGTTCATACGGACGGACGGACAGACAGACAGACGGACAGATGGACATGGCTATATTGACTCGGCTGTTGATGCTAATCAAGTATATATATATTTTATAGGGTCGGAAATGATTCCTTCTCCCTGTTACATACTTTTGCACAAACTTAATATACTCTATGTACCTTCGGTACAGAGTATAAAAATGATGCTGTTTCCATTGACAAATCTTCATCATTTTGATATTCGCAATGCCACGTTGACAAAAACAGCTGAATGGTTTGATTTAAACAACAGGCGCCACTTTCAAACTCACGGGGAGTTTTTGCAATATTTACCCAAAAAAAGACATACCCGGCAGGAGAGCAATTACCCTGGGCGAACGCATTGTTAACGCCCTGAATAATCAGCAGAAAGCTAAATACACAACTTATTTTGACTAAATTATATTATAAACAAAATTGCGCTTTATTTTTAAAATTCAAATCAATAGTTTATTGGTGATGACACTTTCTATTTCCAGAGAGTAACGAGTAGTGCCAGAGAATAGCGAGTACTTTTTAAAAAAATACCAAATTCCTTCGTGGGGAATGCCATCATTTTTGAGAAATGAAGGAAATGAAGGGCAAAATGCAACAACAATTTGTATGGAAGAAATGATATCATTTTCTTCATTTCTTGTCATTTCAAGAAATGAAGCTTCATTTCTTTGGTGGAAATAGGCTATAAGTTAACTAATCAGTAATTGTTTTCGTGACTTAGCTATTTGCAAATAACGAATTTACTAAGCGTTTATACGCAATAATTTGTCGTATAAACGTAGTAATAGCCGTGTGAGCTAACAAGCTGTGAGCTAAATAAATCTAAAATAAAAATAAAAACAAAAAAAATATGCTTCTGCAGTGATTTGAACCCACGACCTCCAAGTTCTAAGGCAACATCTCTTCACCACTCGCTAAGTACTACGTGCATAAGCCATAAGGCTTCATACTTTACTATGTTTTATCGCTCCCTGACAATTGTGCTTGACAGTCGCGTGAGTAAAGAGGCCGCCTTCCGTCCCCCGAGGTCCTGAGTTCGAGTCCCAGTAGAAGTAAGTAATAAAAAAAAAAAATTTTAAATTTGTTTGTTTTTCAGAAAGAAGACATGGCCGAACCAACAAAAAATATATGCATATGCTGAACAATTTAGAAGATGTTGGGTGGTGTGGTGTTTTGGTGTGTGGGGGATGGTCCCCTAAAATTTTAGGTCACATATTACCTAAAAAATAAAATGGTTGCCTAGAACACTTTTGGTAATAGAGGCCAAAAATTATGTACATACATATGTGTTCCTTGGCTGTCTTTTTAGGTAAAATGGTAATTTTCAACAGTTTTAGGCAATATTTTATTCTGAATGTTGTAATATTTATACATACAACTACTACTACTTAAAGAAAAAAGGGGTTTTTCTCCTGACATGTGAGCGATGTAAATATTTCGAAATGAAATTTAAAGCCCTTGCGAGGACTTTCATATTAAAGTTGTTGGGTTTTTGTGGATTTATTCAGATTCAGAAACTCAAGACTCCATATAACTAATTCTCACGGTCTTTATGGGAGAGTGTGGACACCATTTCTACAGTTACATCAACGGACTCTTCCACTAATTTTACGTCATTTTGCTTGCTCAAAATTAACATAGTATGTATAAGGCCAGCCAAGACAATGCCAGTAGAGCTAAACATTTAAATGGATTCCAAACTGTTAAGCTGGAGTTGGTGCTGGGGGTGGTGCTGGTGCTGGGGGTGGTGCTGGTGCTGGGGGTGGTGCTGGTGCTGGTGCTGGTCTCGATGCTGTAAAAATCAAAGTTATCAGTGTTTAGCTTACAAAATTCAAAACAAAAAGATCTTTTCGTTAAGTTGACAAATGAACAAAAATTAACTTACATAATTCTGGGCACATTCTCTTTGAAATTGAAATTCTCAATTGCACTTGGAAAGTATCCTACCACAAGACAAATCGCTTTTCTCATTTTGTATGTTCTAACAAGTTAAGTTGACTAATAAATCATTAATTTAAAAGACCGACTTCCAGAACACACAAAAACAAATTTTTATGTCGAACTTAATGTAAAAAATAAACAGCTTTGAACAGCTGATGAACCATTTATTGAGACTTATTTATTTTCTTGATTTCCAGAAGAGAAACTAAATAATCAAAGCGTAGCCACATCGATGACTTGTGTGGATTGCAAGCACAGCCGATTTGCTGAACTAAATTGAAAATAAATCAGTTCCAGCACATTTTTCCGGACAACATTGAACAAATTGAAAGCAAATACGAGGCGCACCAAAAAAGTACATAAAATAATTAATATATAAAAACATTGGAAGAGGGCATCCTTTTCATTAGTTTTTTTATTTTTTAATTTTAAGTGCCTCAAGACTTTCTCTACAAAGGATCACAAAATCGACCACATTTGTGGTTTGAGAAACACTTTGTGACCCTACCATTTGGCTGTCGTTTTGAGTATGTTTTTTGTTTTTTTTTTTAGGACATTGTGGTCCCACTATTGATTACCATCCACATAGTATAAATAACTGGCAACTTCGTGACATAATTTTTGATTTGTTCTGGAAATAGACCGATTTGAATAAAACTCAAAATAACTTACACTCTAGCCTCTCCCACACCTAATGAGGTCGATTCTTTCCACACCATAGAAAAAAACGGGTAGGCCTCCTTCACATACTTGTGTTTGTCAAAATCATAAAACTTGATAGTGCTATACCAGTCTTTTACACATTGAAGGGGATCATAATCATCAATATAACGACAACGAACATTTGCCATATATTCAAGCGGAATTCTGGATTTCTGCCCCCCCTTTTTAGATTTTACAACAGACTGGATAAAAATATGCCTTCAGGTCTTATTTCTGATAATATTTTAAACTATCTTACCTTAGCTAGAGCTTGACATTTAGCGCTTAGATCGTCGTATAGCTCCAAACTTGGAACACCGTGCAATTCACGCAAACGATTTACCTCATTTAGGATATCCTCCTCAACACGTCCATTAATCGGATGAATCTTCAGTGAAACCAGTGATTATTATGAGCGTTAATTCAAGGAAATAATCGTTTCTTGTTACCGTCAAAAGTGCTAACATAGTTAATACCGCAGAGATATGCATTGTTTGTTGAATTTATTTGAAATTTTTAACAACGACGAAAATATATAGTTTTTAATGTAACTGCTCGAATTTAAGACTTGCCTGCTTTGTTATTTTATTTATTTATCTAAGGCTGGTGTGCCCAAGCCTATTGCGCACGTAGCGCATTCGCTGTGGTTTTCCAAAGGGTAAGCCGCGTTTATGACCTGCAAGCTTAGCATATGGCTATACGCAGTAGCGTATCCAGGTGGGTCAAATATCTTAATTTACCAAATTTATGCAAAAAGAAATATGAACAAGGATTTCAGAAAAGCTGGAAAATATGCAGCCATCAGCAGTGAACAAATTTACGAACGAAAAGTTTGGAATTACGAACGATCTTTCAAAAATATGGTTCGAAATAATTTTGACTTCCGGGAAGGGTGGTTGAGTTGGGAACAACTTTAATCATTTTAAGAGCATTTGTAACATTTGTTTTCAAAAAGTTTCGACATTTTCAACAGAAGGCAACTTATTTCCCTCTATCACTGTATTTTCTGCATAAGCTGTTTGTTGGTGATGTCGATTCGTCTCTCCTCCTGAGTCATCTGAACTGGAACGTGCCCTGCAGAGCGATTCACCGTTTTTGTCCGTTGTCTTTGCAAGGGTACAGATCAAATTACGCCCGTCATAGCCGCCCACCCCCTTCCGAGTGCTGTGCGATTATTTTGACATGTTGTCATTTCATTTCTCTTAGCCAATCGATATGGGCAGGTGCATATCGTAAATAACTTCTCCTTACTTGGTCGGTGCAGTAGATTAGTTTTGAATTTTTATACTCTGTACCAAAGGTACACAGAGTATATTAAGTTTGTGCAAAAGTATGTAACAGCCAGAAGGAATCATCTCCAACCCTATAAAGTGTATATATTAGCCATGTCCGTATGTCCTTCTGTCCGTCCGTCCGTATGAACGAAGAGATCTCAGGATGGTAAGAGATAGAGGTTTGACATGCATGGGGCTTATATTTCTTATACTTGCAGGCAGATCAAGTTTATTTTCAATTTTTGCCACGCCCCCTCCCGCCCCCGGAATATGAAAAAAACGTCATATCTTTCACACTTTTGATGATAGATTGTTCGTTCCTTCTAAAGATATCTAGAATCAAAATTATTTATCCATTTGCTGAAGGAATGATAAAGATCGGATGAACGATACACAAGTTATGAGCAAAAAAAGATAACTTACACACTGCAATGCGCTTTTTTTGAGTGGAGCTCCTGGAGATCGGCAGGAGAAGCTTCCAAATGATTGATTTTACAAATAAGAAATGATAAAATACAGTTAAAAGTTACCTAAAGGTCTTATCAGGAAAAATTCTTGAAAATAGTTTTGTTTTGGGGCACAACTGTATGTAACCACTTAAATCAAATTAAAACTACAAAATTTAAATTTCCTACTTAAGACTTATCTCGTCAAATGACGTGACAGACTCACAAACATATTCCTTCCTTAGCACATAAAATTTTTTTTTTGTAACGTTGTAACGTTTTTGTTGACAGTCTTTGTTTGTCGACTCTAAATAAATGAATAAATAATATATTCGCTTGCAAGAGCAAGTATTAGAGCAAGTATTTGCACTACTTTGTATTCATTACTCATTCCTCCGAATAATAAGAATGGTATATTTCCTCAACATATACATTCGTTTCGCAGATAGACTCTCCACTGAAATTTCTTTCCGCTAGCTATTTGTTTAGGTTTGGAAAATTATAATAGTCATAGTCCGGAGATTATGGTGAGTGCGGAACTCATTTGGCCTATTGGTAGCCCAACTCATAAAATTTTGATGTCATTTTCGCAAGGTTGTTTGATATTAACCAAATATGAATTTGGGAGAAATTGTTTCAATCTGGTAATGCCTGAATGTTATTGTACATTTGCTTGGCAATTAATCTAAGGTCTATGTTAGATCACGTAGTCTTTTAATATTTCCTATACACATTTTATGTATCAATCTAGTTATCCTGCCATAAATTTTAATTCATTTTTTCGGGACTGACTGGCTGTAAATTTGTCCATCCAGCTGATTTAACATGCTAAAGTGGTTGTAATTAAAATCCAACTACACCAATGGCTTGTACACGACGATTAAGTTTGAAAAATTTGCCAAAATTTGATGAAAATTACTCTTCAATGGCCTATTTCGACGCTTTTAGGTTTGCTAATGCTGCTCCTATGATTTTTTTTAGGCTGCATCAATATGTATAATGTCGCATAAAACTCATAAATTCAGATATTTCTGCACGGTGTAACCTCAATAATTTTTTGAAAGCCGAATATAAATACTGCAAAATGGATTGGAAAACAAGAGCTGATGGACAAAAACCGAAACCAGTTTTGTAATCAGTGCACAAAACTGAAACAAAATTTAATACAAACAAGGCTGTACCTCACAAAGGTGGTCATTTTGTTATTGTAGTACCAATGCTTTATTTTTATAATATCAAAGCTATATATTTCTAATACATATGACAATTATCTTTCTGGAAAAATCTGCTCTTTGTCGCTGGAAGAAATGTAATTAAGGCGGTCGAAGTGAAATCCACACTAATATATGGAGAAGAATAATTATTTCAAAACAAAACTTACCAATAAACTTTTCGTACACCAATTTTTCAATGTTTAGTTTTTGTATCAGCTCATAGCGTTGGATGTCTTCCATTTTAATCTGAAAATTATAAAAAATTAATATATTTAAACTCGCATAAGTTTTTTTGTGCATATGTACGAAATCTGTCGAAAGCAAAGGCTGAGCATGCGCTTTTTTGTTCTGCCCTTGAACGTCAAACAGCTTACAAGCACACATATACATACATACATGCATGCATGTGCAAACATGCGTACACATGCGTACACAAAATATGTATACATTCATATGTACATATTTAAACACGCACTTCTACAACACACTAAAAAGGTAAATCCTCATACGTAGTTGTGAAGTAATGTTAAAGTTTAGAAATAATTTAGAATAGAAGGCAGACGTGTGCGTAATATAATCGTACACACTATTAGCGACTGAATAAAGGCAATAGCCTTTTTACAATTTTTAAATGTGCATGTACAACAACACTATAAGAAAATACACACATGCAATTCACTTTTTATTCACATTTACCGTTAACATTTTTTTTTGGCACCGCAGTTCTTATACCCTTGCAGAGGGTATATTAAAATTGTCCAGATGTTTGTAACGCATAGAAGGAAGCATCTCCGACCACAAAAAGTATATATATTCTTGATCAGCATGACGAGCTGAGTTAATTTAGCCATGTCCGTCTGTCCGTCCGTCTGTTTCTATGCTATCTCCTCCGTCAGTTTTAAAGCTATCCTTACCAAACTTTGTACGAAGTCTTTAAGTACAAATATGCTGCACATTTGTCGGAACCGGTCGGGTCGGATGACTATAGCATATAGCTGCCATAGGAACCATCGGTCGAAAATGTTGTTTTAGTGAGAAATTTTACTAATCTCGTATTGCTTTTAGAGTTTTGTCAGTGTGCTTGTAGAGTTTAGTCAGTGTTTGTTTTTCGGTTGTGAGTACTTTTATAAAAACTTGTTAAAATGCCACGTGTAGCCAGAAAGTCTCAAGAACAAAGACGCCGGGAAGCTAGAAATCGTAGTCGGACTTACTACGTAGAAAATTCTAGTGGTGTACGCGAACGCAACGCCCAACGACTAACTTATGCTCGTGAATCTAATGAATTTCGACAAGAGGAACGCAGGGAAGATGCACTAGCGCGATCTAGTCGTCGAAGCAATGTGTCGTTTAGAGAGCAGGAACAGTATCAGAATACCGCGAATCATGCTGACCGAAGATTAAATGCGGACTACAGAGATATGGAGCGCCTACGAGATGCTGAGCATCACGCTACACGTCGGAGTATTCCCGAAATCAGAGTTGAGGAGCAGATAAGAAATACCGCTGGACATGCAGATCGGAGATTAAATGCGGAGGAGCATTATATGATTAGCAAGCTGCAGAGCACCACAGTCTACAGATTCCGTTTGGCAGCGGTCAATGAGGTGGGCCAATCTTTATACTCAACGATCAACAGGAATAATCTTTCAGCGATCACCTAACTGCAAGGGTATTTGAACTTCGGCGTAGCCGAAGTTAACTTTCCTCCATTTTTTTACGCGCCAGCACAGATCGAATGACGAAATTCGCAAGAAGCAGCTAGAAGTTCGCTGCTGATCCGACACAACATTAACTACAAATGAGATGCACTACGCCTTAATGCCTTATAGAGACGACGAATTGGAAAGCGACATAACAATAGAAGAAATAAAAAATATGTTACGCAAAGTCAAAACCAATAAGGCAAATGCCCCAGACGAACTGTTGTTACAGTTGGCGAAAATATTTACAAGGAATCTGAACAGAGAAGATCGAGACGACTAATTTATAAAAAGCATAATTTTTCCCATTTTCAAAAAAGGCGACCCAAACAATGTCGGAAATTACAGGGGCATTTCGTTTATGAACTGTGGAGCAAAAATAATGATGGGCGTCCTGAACGATCGGCTATCGGAATGGGTAACAAAATATGGCAAACTAAACGAATATCAGGCAGGATTTCGTTAGAAGTACTCTAACGCTCTAGGAGCAAAGCAAGGATGCTTGTTATCCTGTTTACTATTTGCATTATATATTAATGATCTCCATGAAAGCTTGGGTGGTGGCCTTAACATAGACGAATTAAAAAGCAGGCTCCTTTTATATGCAGACGATATTGTCTTGCTAGCTGACACTTCCAGCACATTGCAACGTATGGTCAACCGCCTTGAGAGTTATTGTGGCTTATGGGAAATGGAAGTAAATATGCTTAAATCGGAGATTATGGTTAATCGTCAACGAGGAAGGCTGGCTGCGGACGAAAAATGGACCTATCAAGGGAACCAAATAAAAATTGGAAACGAATATAAATACTTGGGAATTATATTTACGACAAGCCTGACTTTCAACAAGCACCTAAGCGAAAAAAAAGCCGGGAGGCCAAACAAGGGATCAACATGACATGGAATAGTTTCTAAAGCAAGCCGAACATAAACGTTAAAGCAAAATGTCAGTACAAACTTATGGAGCGCAAGTATGGGGCAACTCTTTCTTATAAAGAAAATACTGAGGTTACCTGCAAATACCCCGAACTATGTTCTGAGCCTTAAAACTGGAGTAGAAGAGGCGTTAGATACATTACCAAAACTCTATTTGAATATGAGCCCACCCGACTACCGCACATTCTGTAACAGTTAGGAACAAAGAGAATCATCAAAGCCTGCACAACGAAGAACACGAAGAGCGCAATGGACCACGCAATATTAGACACAGTGGGTCAGACCCGAAAATTTCTAAGGGAAAATAAAGACGTCATTATTTTAAATGCGGATAAGGGAAATGTCACAGTAGCCATGAAAAGGAACGATTACACGGACAGAATGAAGAATATATTGGACGATCTTTCAACATATAGGATCTTAAGGAAGGACCCTTCCTCAAGACTACAAACAAAAAACAATGAAATTGTGGAAAAAATATTCAAACTAGATCTGATTTCAAGGAGCGAAAGAAACAGACTTACGGGTTTCCAAAAATCCATAAAAAAGACACCCCTCTCCCACCTATCTGTTCTATGATCAATTCCCCTTCATACTAACTGTGCAAATATATGTCAGATATTTTAAAAAACTTGACGACAGAATCCACATTCAACGTAAAAAACGCAACGGAATTTAAGAAAAAGATAAATGACTCCCACATGTTTGACGATGAGAAACTGGTTTCTTTCTGGGATGGGATATAATCAAGAACCACACAAATGTGCCTAAAAACTGTTTAAGTAAGCGTTAAACTTTTGTATCAATGAGAACAGATACTTTAAGTTTGAGGAGGAATTGTATATTCAGTTGAAAGGTCTCCCCATGGGATCTCCAGCCTCACCAATAATAGCGGACATCATCATGGAAGAAGTCCCTAAAAAGGTTAGATCACCAGACTTTTAACCAAATATGTTGACGATCTCTTTGCAATAATCAGAGAAGAGGACATCCAAACCACTCTACAGGTGTAAATTTTTTACCACAAGGACATACAATTTACCTTAGAATTGGAAGCAGACAACAAAAAATTTACCATAGTTCAAAAAATGAACTAATGAACTAGGTCATTGAAATGATATAAAATTTCCAACTATTCTGCAGCAAGAGCGTAAACACAACAAGCGATTCACTCTGGAGATGTTACACATAATCAACATACCAACAAACATTAGGCTAAACTTTAAACGGATACAGAGAACTGCGCGCACATATACAGACACTTACTTCACCAAAACAAACATTAGGTTTAATTAGTTTTACATCCAACTCCGTGGCGAGCACTTGTTTCTTGTCCCGTATCAATGTATGTATAGGTTTTACTGTTGTTAAAGTTCGAGAAAAAAGCTAGTTAATTGTATCAATGTTGTTGGTTAGCCCCCTGAATACGGACCCCGATGAGGGCCCGAAATATATTGGGAAACATATTTAAACCCCACCGCTTTTCATTCATTTGGATGGGACGGATGACCTCGAGCCGGCGTAACCAAACATTTGGATTTATAAATATCAGGTCGCTAAAACCAACACATGTAATCAGAAGAGAGAAAATTTATTGGTACGACGACCTAGCTATGCACCTTCATGCAATATATGTGTCGACCTACTAACTCAAATGAATCTTGAGAGGTCAAATCAATTAATTGACAGTGCACGAGTCAGTGAAACTAGGATTTACAAATACCTTGACTAGGACAAGGGATCTGAATTTTGCTGTGAAAACTTCCCACAGAAGAAAATGTCCTGGATAATAAAAGAAATATTATATGTTAGATAAGACTGATGATCTTTCGATCTTCTTTGTGCTGGGAACGATGCGGTATCTTGAGACGATTTTGGCAGCCGTGTGTCGTACCAGCAGCATAGAGAAGAAAAGATGTGGCTGACGGTTTATACACCAAGCAACTAAAGTTAAAAAGGTCTAGAATTTTGTTATATGTACGCACTTTTAGGAAAATGGTGCTCTATGGACACGACTAGGGAAGGGCCATGGCATCTCGTTATTATGTACTTATAAAGCAACGGCATAGATTAGGAGATGTCGTCAAAGAAGTCCCAAGTTCGACCATTGCAAAGTTATGCAGCTCATCCGTTCGCCGTCGTCCACAAATGAATCACTTAGAGCTTGGCCAAAGTTTCTCATCATCAGCCATATCGTTGAAGGAGCTATAGGTTCTGTAAAAGAGAATTAACGCTGACAAGTCTGGCAAGAAAGACATATAAAAAGTCTTGCGGTATTTTTATTGAATTTTCAATTGTTCATAAAATTGGTTATAATAATGCGACTTAAGTCAAATATGCGCCGTTTTGTTCGATGACGAGTTCCCAACGAGATGCCAACTTCATAATGCCCCTCTTATAGAAGCTCGCTTCCCTATTGGCAAAAAACTCGGAGAGCCAATTTTCACAGGACTCTCTTGTGGCCAACTTCCGACTACCAAGCTCGTTCGCCATGGACAGAAATAGGTGGTAATCACTTGGTGCGAGATCCGGACTATACGGTGGATGCAAAAGAACCTCCCATCCGAGCTCCCGGAGCTTCTGGCGCGTCACCAAAGATGTGTGTGGCCTGGCGTTGTCCTGATGGAAGACAATTCGGCCTCTGTTGATCAAAGATGGCCTCTTCTGCATGAGTGCTGCATTCAAGCGGTCCAGTTGTTGGCAGTACAGGTCCGAATTGAGCGTTTGGCCATAGGGGAGCAGCTCATAGTGGATGATTCCCTGCCAATCCCACCAAACACACAGAAGAACCTTCCTGGCCGTCAATCCAGGCTTGGCCACCGTCTGGGCAGCTTCACCGCTTTTCGACCACGACCGTTTGCGCTTCACGTTGTCGTAAGTGACCCACTTTTCATCGCCAGTCACCATCCGCTTCAAAAACGGGTCGATTTTGTTGCGATTCAGAAGCGATTCGCATGCATCCATACGGGCAAAAATGTTTCTTTGCGTCAAGTCGTGTGGCACCCATACATCGAGCTTCTTTTTGAATCCAATCAAATGGTTTATAACGGTTTGATGACTCATGCCCAGCTCTTGGCCGATGCTACGGCTGCTACTATGCCGGTCTCTTTCGATCAATTCAGCGATTTTATCGCAATTTTCGACGACAGGCCTTCCGGACCGTGGCGCATCTTCGATCACCTCTGCACCAGAACGAAAACGTTGAAACCATCGTTGTGCGGTGGAAATGGAAACTGTATCGGGTCCATAAACTGCACAAATTTTATTGGCAGCATTAGAGGTGGGCGCGGGCCTGTATTTTGAGGCCCGGGCCCGCACGAACACGAACTCTTTTTTGAGAGGCCCGGCCCGGCCCAACACGAAACTTTTTCACCAAGGCCCGGGCCCGGCCCGGCCCGGCACGAAACTTATTTACACATATAAGGAAATTTAAAAGACATGCAATTTATAGATATATATAAGTACATATTTATTAAGGTATACATACATGAATATTGTTATGTATTTAATAAAAAACAAACTATCAGCCATGCTCCCATTTTCGCTTTCGTAAAAATTTTGCGATTTAGAGTACAAATTTGGTACAGAAACCGGTTTGAAATCGTAAAAGTTTTGCGAATGCGAAAATGGGAGCATGGCTGTATGTCATATTTTTATTTAAAAATAAAGTTTTTTCTAAATTTTTGCTTTTTAGCCTAGTGCGTTTTTCATTTAAAACATGGCCCGATGTTGAAAAAAGCCTTTCGCTCGTAGACGAACTGGCGGGAATAGCCAGAATGGTCAGCGCTAATTTGGGAAGGTATTTTAAGTCCCTTGCATTTTTCCAGAATTCTAAAATATGTGTGCCAGGAGCTGCTGGATAGGCCAAATATTTGTCAAGCTCTATGTCGATAGCGTTTTTCTCAACTTTTCGTTTTTATACTCTGTACCGAAGGTACATAGAGTATATTAAGTTTGTGCAAAAGTATGTAACAGGGAGAAGGAATCGTTTCCGACCCTATAAAGTATATATATTCTTGATCAGCATCAACAGCCGATTCGATATAGCCATGTCCGTCTGTCCGTCTGTCCGTCCGTCCGTCCGTCCGTCTGTCTATCCGTATGAACGAAGAGATCTCAGAGATGGTAAGAGATAGAGGTTTGACATGTATGGGACATATATTTCTTATACCTGCAGGCAGATCAAGTTTATTTTCAATTTTTGCCACGCCCCCTCCCGCCCCCGTAATTTAGAAAAAACTTCATATCTCCTACAGTTTTGGAGATAGATCGTTCGTTCCTTCTAGAGATACCTTGTAAACAAAATTATTTATCGATTTGCTGAAGAAATGATCAAGATCGGATGAACGATACTCAAGTTATGGGCAAAAAACGGCCAGTTAACATCACCCACCCCCCCACCAACAACTACAGCAATCTTAGTGCGAGAGAGAAAGAGAGAGAGAGAGAGAGAAACTTAGAAAGCGCACCGCGTTGTGCGCGGGGTGTTAACTGGCCGTTTGACTCCTGAGCAAATGCGAGTGTAAGGGTACAGAGTATGTTATAGTCGGGCTTGACCGACTTTCTTTCTTGTTTTATATAACTTAAGTCTAAAAAATCAGCAAACATTCCATTTTCGGAATTATTGGGGCTTATGTTATTAGTTATGTCATCAAAGCTACTATATTCATGATCAACTATAAATTCGGAGAGCATTGCTTTTACCGTAGCTAACACATTATCTCTTTTTTCCTCTGAGAGGAAATTCATCTTTCTATAAGGAGGGTTCAAGAAAAGCCCAACCAAATGAGCGATTGCCGGAAGAAACCGTGTTCAAACAAGTAAAATATGTATAAGCAAATCGATAGTAGTATCGATAAACAATTAAAATGCGATAATTGGCGGTTCTAATTCGAGCATAAACAAAAATAGCGCGAACAAATCAAAATTGTTTTCGGGCCTGTTTCGGGCTTTTACGGGCCGGGCCTTTTTTCTAAGGCCCGGGCCCGCACGAAGCCCGCACGAATCTTAATTTTAAGGCCCGGGCCCGCTCCGGGCCTGTGTAAGCCCGCGGGCCACGAAAAAAAGCGGAAATACCGCAAGACTTTTTTTGACAACCTTATATATACAAATATGGTTCGAAATAATTTTGATAACCGAGAAGGGTGGTTGAGTTGTAACATTTGTTTTCAAAAAGTTTGACATTTGAACTGAAAGCAGTGGCGCTTGGTTCAACGAAATCAGATGAAAACGAGAGCGTAAGTTAAAGTCGGCTCTAACCGACTTCGATATACCCGTTACTCATGGAAACAAATGTTTAATAGCCTTCCTGTATGCCTGAGGTGGGTCAGCCGAAAAGTATGCAACATTTTTTAACTCGGCTATTTATTATCCGCACAACACAGTGCGCTCTCTAAGTCTCTCTCTCTCTCTCTCTCTCTCTCTCTCTCTCTCTCTCTCTCTCTCTCACTAAGATTGCTGCTGAACGCAATGCTTAGGTTATGGGTGGGGTGGGTGGTGGGTGTTAACTGATCGTTTTTTGCTCATAACTTGAGTATCGTTCATCCGATCTTTATCATTCCTTCAGCAAATCGATAAATAATTTTGAGTACTAGATATCTCTAGAAAGTACGAACCATCTATCATCAAAACTGTAGGAGATATGAGGTTTTTTCCAAATTGCGGGGGCGTGAGGGGGCGTGGCAAAAATTGAAAATAAACTTGATCTGCGTGCAGACAATAGGAGTCTACATTTCAAATTTGGTTGCTCTAGCTCTTCTAGTCTCTGAGATCTAGGTGTTCATACAGACGGACGGACAGACGGACAGACGGACAGACGGACAGACGGACAGACGGACATGGCTATATCGAATCGGCTGTTGATGCTGATCAAGAATATATATACTTTATATGGTCGGAAATGATTCCTTCTGGCTGTTACATACATTTGCACGACTTTAGTATACCCTTTTACTCTACGAGTAACGGGTATAAAAATGTAATTTTTTTAAATCCCTAAAATGATTGTTATTTAAAATGATCCAAGTTGATATGGACATAAAGAAAGTCATTGGATAATAAGTTTATTATAGTTAGAGTAGTTTTGATTTACACAAATTAAAAAACCGATTGATTAACTAATATGTTGCATTTTAGCTGTATCGATAGGCACGGGGTGAGGCGGAATTGAAAAATTTAGTTCATGGATAAATCATTAAGAAAAAGGCTTACAAATCACATGGAATCACAACTTTTTCTTTTTCTTTGGATCCTTCTTCACGTTTTGCTGCGGCTCAGATAAAAAACTTTCAATTGTAAGATATAATTCATCATCAAATGTTTTAATCTCGCTGACTTCTAAAATTTCCTCGGGAGTGGTTCCCTCACCTGCCATGTCCCCTCCGATTTCTTCTGTAAGCCTTTCTTCCACTATTGTGGTATCTATCCCCACAGCTGCAGCCACAGGACGATCCCCTAGAAGTTCCTCTAAGTCTTCGTAGTGGTCGATTACTTTTCGCAAAGCACCACTTTTGCTGTTGCCGCGTTTAACTTTAAGAAACTGCTGTTTCAGTGTGCGGAACTTTCGTTTTACTAGCTCGCTGTTTTTTGTGAAACCTATACGAGATTAAAAACGTACATATTAAATATTGCAAATTCTTTTTACAAACTATGATATTATTAGCTTACCTTTCTGGGCCAATTGTTCAGCAAGGAGCACATACACATTGTTGTTACAGTTCCTGACCTTATTTTCCTTCATAAGTACAAGAAGTTCCTTCGTCTCCGCGACGGTCCAATAGCAACGTTTGTTTCAGTTGTTATCTCATACATTTTCCCTTTCTCCTTCGCCTGCATTCGATATGAATGTCAATTACAATATAGCAGTGCTACCATATAGTTGAAAACAGCAAAAGAATTTACAGAATTACAATATATAATAATAAAATATTATGTGTACCTTTTACCTTACCTGGGTATTTTCAAATTCAAGTACCTTTTACCTTACCTAGGTCTTAATTTTCATTTACCTTGTCAATAGGTAAGGTACTAGGTACTTTTCGTACGTGATCTTTTTCGCTCTGATTACATTATAGCCGAGATGCTGCCGCGCTTTGTTATATAGAAAAGAAAAGAGTCCGGGACCTGTTTGTGGCCTTAACTGGACAACAACAAAAGTTCCTTTCCTGTAAACGTCCACTAAATATATAGATATCAAGCTGCATCGTCATTCTCTCGTGCTCTCATATAAGCGTGTGCGATTTTCCCCACATACATGAAATAATTGCTACTATATTAGCTGAAGTTCATAGCAAATACCGACTTAGAGATATCCCAATGTTAAATAGTTACAGAAAATGTATCCAACTTTTGAAAAGCATTTAAAGTGTACAGCTTTGAAGGAAACACATGTAGCCTGGGTTTTTAGACTAGTCTGATTTAAAGGTAATAGAGCGGGATAGTTGAGCTGATGCTGAAATCATTTTTCCAAGGCACTTTAGATACACATCAAACGCTTTGAGCTTAGTTGTTACGAAATATGCTGAACAGGCTCTACCAAACACATCATTCAAGCGGTTGTACAATTCTTCCTTAGGGATGATCCGTAGTAGAAGCAGATGAAGTTTTCAACAGTAGCAGCACCAGATAGAGCAGTTTTCATGACAGTATTCAACGAATTTTGGAACTAATAGCCTTCAACCGAGGCAAAGACCTTTGCTTTAATTTGATGTAGGTTCTAAATAAAAACAGGCTGACAGAGATCCTCTAACTGAACCCTCCCCGAGGGTGTCGGCTGGGCAATGGACACTGTATGCACCTCGGCTAAAAGCGAGCTATACCTAGTGTCACTTGCGCGTCTTACACCCAGGAAATGCAGTGTCTAGCTAAGGCGAAGGCCAGCACTATCCAGCTTCAGTTGGGTAGAGTTGAGCCGGAGCCATGGTTAAGAGGTGCCTGGCAGCAGGCATAAAATGCTATGGGGTGGTTCTCAAGAACAAAAAGTAACCAACATGGGTCCATTAACATGCACAAAGTACAAGACCAAACTCGGGCTGGGATATCAGCCCAAACGTCGGTGGAAGGCGTGACTGCTACCACCGGCGGGCACGGTGAGGAGAAATCCTCTCTTCGTGTCGCCAGCGGTCACACCTCTGTTGCGGTTGGAGCAGGCCAAGACAGTTGTACAGCTACTGCCAAGACGACAGATAAAGCCAAAGTGTGGCGTGGTACCGCAGTCCATGCAGACTCGGACTGCGAGTCGCACGGCGGCTCAATAAACTCGGAGGCCGAGGAAAAGCTGCTGCTCTCCCCAGTCCAGGCGGGTTCTAGTACCTCAAGTAAGGTAAGGCCCAAAAGGACCAAGGAGGGCATGCGAGCGAAGGCCCAATACAAGGCGGCGCTTAAGATCAAAGCGCGGCTCGATGGCAGCGGTAAGCTCTCCCCAGAAGAGAGCAACAAGCTGGCATGGGCCGAGCAAAAGATCAAGGAGGGTCGCAAGCACTTTGCGGAGAGACCGGCGATGAAAGCCACCTCCGCCGCATACGTTAATAAGGTGGAGGAAAGCGTGGTAATGAAGCGGCAGCGCTCATCCGAGCAAGCGAAGGCAGAGGCCCCAGCCACCAAACGGCCATGCCCAAGACCGCGGAGCCATGCTTTACCAAGCTCCACCCCAAACACACAAAAACCGACAAAGGAGTCAGCCAGCGACGTGGCAAAACGGCATCTCACCGTAGCCCTAGTCGACAAAAGCGACCCTTTCGGAAAAATGACGCCAGAACAGTGGAAGCAAGTGGAGGGGATGCTGTTCGAGGAAATTTTTAAGAGGATGGACGACCCAGCAGCGCAACCGGTAACGTTTGACGGAGCAGGCTGGCTGTTTGGAGTCAAGATCCTCAAATGCATGGACGATCTCACCCTCAAGTGGGTCAAAAGCGTCGTTGCAGACATGGGAAGCCCATGGGAGGGTGCTCAGCTGGAGGTTGTTGACAGAACATGTATTCCGTCAGTTCCGAAGGCGAAAGTGCTCTTCCCAAGGGTAGTACCAAAGGAGCAGGCGCTGAAACTGCTACGGTGGCAAAACCCGGACGTGCCAACAAGCGACTGGAAGGTGCTATATGTTGCTAAGCCCGACAAGAACGGGCAGCACATGGTCCTCCAGATCAACAAGGAGGCCGACGATTTGCTCTACCCAAGGTTCGGGAAGATGGCGTGGGGAGTAGGTAGCGTGCACCTACGACTCAAAAAGCGCCACCCGGAAGACAAGAACGAGCACACGCTGGAGGCAGGGGAGGTCGAAAAGGACCTTGGCATCGACGAGATGGTCGAAAGAGCCAGCAGCCTCGACATTACAGAGGCAGTGCACTCTGCTCAAAACGAAGGGGATGGTGTCTCAGCCATGGGAGTTGACCCATCCAGCCTGGAGAACGACGAGGATGAGGATTCAACCATGGTAGTTGACCCATCCAGCCTGGAGAACGACGAGGATGAGGATTCAACCATGGTAGTTGACCCATCCGGGCCGGGGGACGCCGACAACGATCATGCAGTTGAAGGTCCTCCAGGTCAACTTGCATAAAAGCAAGCTTGCGTCGGCGGAGCTCCTGATAACCCTTGAGGAAGGGCCCGCCGATGTGGCCTTAGTTCAGGAACCTTGGATTGCGGCAGGGAACAAGGTCTCAGGGCTAAGGTCACCAAATTACAACACTTTCCACCCCACCGCGGTAAGTAAGGCACGGACAGCCATTCTGGTAAGAAAAGGCATCTACGCTTACCTTATGTCAAATTACAGCACGGACGACCTCACAGTTGTGGCCCTGGAAGGCCACGATGATGAGCCAATAATAATGGCGTCCTGCTACATGGCACACGAGCGAGAGTCACCACCATCCGAGCTCGTACGTCTAACGGCCGAGGCGGGTAGGAAAAACCAGCCACTTGTCATCGGAACGGACGCCAACGCACATCACACAGTGTGGGGCAGTCCGGACATAAACGACAGAGGTGAGTCTTTATTAAGCTTTATACTACAAACTAACATAAAAGTAGAAAACGTTGGAGATGTGCCCACATATGTGGGACCAACATCGGCCAACGTCCTAGACCTAACTCTGACCTTAGGGAACAGTACTCAGGCATCAGAATGGAGAGTCCTCGACAGACTCTCCTTCTCAGACCACAAGTACATCCTTTTTAAGATCGAGTTCAACCACAACCAAACCAGAAAAACCTACAGGAACCCCCGGAACACCAACTGGGTGAAGTACCTGAAAACGGTAGAATCAAAACTACCCACGCCAGTGATCATCTGCTCGGTAGACGATATTGAGATGTCCGTGAAGACGCTCACGTCCAACCTAACCGAAGCATACAAATCCTCATGCAAACTCACAGTTAGCAAACGGAGAACCAGACCACCCTGGTGGACCCCAGCGCTGAAAGAGCAGAGGAAGGACGTGCAAGAATGCTTCAAACTCGCCAAAGAAGCGGATGAGCAAATAATTTGGGAAGAATACAAGATAAGACTTCGCTTCTTCAAAAAAGAAGTACGGAAGGCAAAGCAAAACGCGTGGAGAACCTTCTGCTCCAGCATAGAGAAGGTCTCCGAAACAGCTAGACTCAGGAAACTGCTGTCAAAGCAGCCACCTATGCAGAGTCAGCTGAAAACGAACGACGGCCACTGGACGGAAAGCAGCAGGGAAGCGACATGCGCTCTTCTTGATGCGCACTTCCCAGGCTGTACTGTAGTCACTGAGTCAGATAAGCCTCTTGACCTACACACGCATCAAAGCAACATCCCAACTAATATCATCACTCCAGAGAAAATCCGTTGGGCGATCGACTCGTTCGCGAGTTACAAATCCCCAGGACTGGATGGAATATTCCCAGCCATGCTAAAGACGATCAAATGCGCAATCGTCCCATGGCTGCAATCCATTTTTGAAGCTTGCTTGAGATGGAGCTATGTACCTGTGGTCTGGAGGACAGCACGCGTTGTATTCCTGCCAAAAGCGGGAAAATGCAGTCATGTGCAACCAAAGGACTACAGACCCATAAGCCTCACATCATTCTTGCTCAAAACAATGGAAAAACTGCTAGATCTCCACATAAGAGAAGGCTTGAACCTGACCTTGGAGAACAATCAGCACGCGTACACGAAAGGGAAATCGGTGGAAACGGCGCTACACTCCCTAGTAGCCACCATCGAGAAGGCACTGTACCATCAGGAATTTGCCCTGGGAGCATTCCTAGATATATCTGGTGCATTTAACAACGTCACCACAGAAGCGATAATGCGAAGCCTAAGGGCACTAGCAATCCACAAGACATTGTACTCCTGGATATACAACCTGCTGAGCTGCAGAAGAGTACAAGCCGAGTGGGGTACCACAACCATGACGAAAGAGGCACATGGAGGAACGCCTCAGGGCGGAGTCCTGTCGCCCCTTCTATGGAACCTTGTGGTCAACGAACTACTACGAAAATTCCGCAGGAAAGCACCCAAGATAACCGCATATGCTGACGACATAAGCATAATTATCATGGGGAAATGTCCATCGACTCTTAGCTCAATCATGGACTCTACTCTCAAAGAGATACTAAAGTGGGCCACAGAAGCCGGACTCAGTATCAATGCGGAGAAGACGGACCTGATTCTCTTCACCAAGAGATACAAGGTACCGCAATGGACTCCACCTACGATAAATGGAATACAGCTAACGCCAAAGAACAACGTAAAATACCTTGGAGTAGTTATCGACAGTAAACTGTCATGGAGACTCAATGTGGAGGAAAGGGTGAAAAAGGCAACCAATGCGCTATATGCATCCCAGAAGATGCTAAGCAGCACTTGGGGCCTATCACCAAGTCTAACGCACTGGCTCTTCATCTCAATAATACGACCGATACTACTACATGGCATATTGGTATGGTGGCAAGCCACGGAGAAGTCCACATATCTAAAGCTGATGGAAAAGGCCCAGCGGCAGGCATTAGTCTGCATAACGGGGGCGCTGAGGTCCACTCCAACAAAAGCACTCGAACACATCCTAGGAGTCAACCCCCTGGACATCCAAGCACGCCTCCTTGCACAAAAGACGGCCCAACGTCTTTGTGCGGCAGGCACCATGGCGCTACAAAGCTATGGACACAGCACGGTGGGTAGAGTGATCAGCAGTAGCACGGACTACATGATCCCAAAAACCAACTTCACAGGTGCATCAGCATTAATGGGACCAGAAGACTGGCGTATAGGACTGGCCCAGGAAGCAATGCACCTATTTACAGACGGCTCCAAGATGACCTCAGGAGTCGGAGCCGCTGTATACTGCGATGAGCCGGAATTGAGGCTCTCCTATAAACTGCCAGACCACTGCACCATATTCCAGGCGGAGGTCTTCGCAATAAGGAAAGCAGCGGAGCTGGCAGAACAATACGCACCAAACAACCAAATAAACATATACGTTGACAGCCAAGCGGCAATCAAAGCAATGCAAAGACACACCATTAATTCCAAAAATGTTCTGGCAAGCAGGGAGGCAATAGATTCCCTCAGCATCTCTAGAAAGGTGCAAATCTATTGGATTCCCAGCCACCGGGGCATTGATGGAAACGAAATGGCTGACAGTCTCGCAAAAGCCGGAACCGCACTAAGCCAAGAAGCAACACTAAACATATCTATCGCCGTACAGACGCTACACAGCAAACTGGAGGAGATAGCGGAGAAAGAAGCAGAGGAAAAGTGGAAGAACACAACCGGCTGCAGAATCTCAAAAATCATGTGCAAGACAAGAGACAAAAAACTCACGCACTATATGCTACAGCTCCAAAGAAGAGACTGTAGACTGCTTATAGGCATACTAACTGGTCACTGCCTAGCAGCCGCTCACGCGAAAAAGCTAGGCATCACGACAACGGACATCTGCAGGAAATGTAAGGAACCTGGAGTCGTTGAAACTCTGGAACACCTCATCTGCAGCTGCCCAGCGATCGCTAAGACGAGACTAAAACATCTGCACTCCCCAAGTCTCAACTCTCTTGAAGAGGCGGCAAGGAGGTCTCCCAAACAACTATTGGCATTTGCCAAAACGTCAAACATCCTCTTGGATTTCTAATGGTACCCAGAAAAAGCCACCCGGCCTCACTAAGGACCGTAAGGTCTATGTGTGGTCCCTACAAAGGGCCAGCCGGAACTACCTACCTACCTAAATAAAAACAACAAAACTGTCAAGTATTTTAAAGATTGGCGTATTAAAGAAATTACGAAAAATTTGGAAACTGTTGTCAATGAGAGTTCAACTTTAAAGAATTCTGTAGACTTTTACGATACCAGAAGTGGAAGATTGGATAAAACTGAGAGCTGTTAT
The DNA here is from genome assembly GCA_037044535.1 of Lordiphosa magnipectinata. Lineage (NCBI taxonomy): Eukaryota > Metazoa > Arthropoda > Insecta > Diptera > Drosophilidae > Lordiphosa > Lordiphosa magnipectinata. The sequence continues at coordinate 32,776 of JBAMBO010000239.1, read as the reverse complement.
GAACATTTTAATATAGAATTGGAAGTCTTAGTTATCTTGCCGATTATGCAAGTCTTTTGAATCTATAAGTATAAAAACAAGTGAGAAAGTCGGTCAAGCCCGACTATAACATACTCTGTACCAGTTTATTTGATCCCGACTATAATATTATAATACATACATATTATACGCTCATCTCTAAGGTTCTCTCTCTCCCAAAGAGTGTGGGTTGTTTGAATACAGCGGTGGTTGGCTGGGTGGGTGGTGGTGGTTGGGTCGTATATCTTTTTTTGCTCATAACTTGTGTATCGTTCATCCGATCTTTATTATTCCTTTAGCAGCTCGATAAAGAATTTCGATACTAGATATCTCCAGAAGGAACGAACAATCTATCATCAAAACTGTGGGAGATATGACGTTTTTTCCAAATTGCGGGGGCGAGAGGGGGCGTGGCAAAAATTGAAAATAAACTTGATCTGCCTGCAAGTATAAGAAATATATGTCCCATACATGTCAAACCTCTATCTCTTACCATCTCTGAGATCTCATCGTTCATACGGACGAACGGACGGACGGACATGGCTATATCGACTCGTCTGTTGATGCTGATCAAGAATATATAATACTTTATAGGGTCGGAGATGATTCCTTCTCCCTGTTACATACTTTTGCACAAACTTAATATACTCTATGTACCTTCGGTACAGTTTTTGTCGCTCTCTGACAATAGTGCTTGACAGTCGCGTGAGTAAAGGCCGCCTTCCGTCCCCCGAGGTCCTGAGTTCGAATCCCAGTAAAAGTAAGTAATAAAAAAAAAAAATTTTAAATTTGTTTGTTTTTCAGAAAGAAGACATGGCCGAACTAACAAAAAATATATGCATATGTATGTTGAACAATTTAGAAGGTGGTGGGAGGTGTGGTGTTTTGGTGTGTGGGGGGTGGTCCCCTAAAATTTTAGGTCACATATTACCTAAAAATCAAACTGATTGCCTAGAACACTTTTGGTAATAGAGGCCAAAAATTATGTACATACATATGTGTTCCTTGGCTGTCTTTTTAGGTAAAATGGTAATTTTCAACAGTTTTAGGCAATTTTTTATTCTGAGTGTAGTAATATTTATAAATACAACTACTACTACTTAAAGAAAAAAGGGGTTTTTCCCCTGACATGTAAGCGATGTAAATATTTCGAAATGAAATTCAAAGCATTTACGAGGACTTTCATATTAAAGTCGTTGGGTTTTTGTGGATTTATTCAGATTCAGAAACTCAAGACTCCATATACCTTATTCTCACGGTCTTTATAGGAGAGTGTTGACACCATTTCAATAGTTACATCAAAAAACTCTTCCACTAATTTGACGTAATTTTGCTTGCTCAATATTAACATAGTATATATAAGGCCAGCCAAGACAATGCCAGAAGAGCTAAACATTTAAATGGATTCCAAACTGTTGAACTGAAGTCGGTCATAAGGATGGGGGTGGTGGAGGTGGTGGTTCTGTCGGGGAAATCGGGCTCGTAGCTGTAAAAATCGAAGTTATTAGTGTTTAGCTTACAAAATTCAAAACTAAAAGATCTTTTCGTAAAGTTGACAGATGAACAAAAATTAACTTACATAGCTCTGGGCACATTCTCTTTGAAATTGGCAGTCGAATTTACATATGGAATGTATCCTACCACAAGACATGTGGTTTCAACAAAAATAAATATTGTGCTAACAAGTAAAGTTGACTTATAAATCATTCATTTAAAAGGCCGATTTCCAGAACACACAAAAACAAATTTTTATGTCGAACTTCATGTAAAAAACAAGAAAGAAAGTCGGTCAAGCCCGACTATAACATACTCTGTACCCTTACACTCGCATTTGCTCAGGAGTCAAACGGCCAGTTAACACCCCGCGCACAACGCGGTGCGCTCTCTTAGTTTCTCTCTCTTTCTCTCTCGCACTTAGATTGTCTGTGTTGAACGGTTAGGGTATGTTGCTGTGGTTGTTGGTGGGTTTTTTGTTCGACTCGGCTGTTGATGCTGATCAAGAATATATATACGTTATAGGGTCGGAAATGATTCCTTCTCCCTGTTACATACTTTTGCACAAACTTAATATACTCTATGTACCTTCGGTACAGAGTTTAAATATTCTTATTGATTAGCCCAAAACGACTACATATTCATAAGCTTGCAACCATCATCATCTCAGAATCGGGGACGACCTAGAATAAATTATTCCGAATGCTCTCAAAGAACAAAGCGACGTCGAATTCTTGAACTCGCGCAACTCAATGATTTGCGTTCCGCAAGCCTACTACATTAGCCATCGATATTACCGGCAAAGACTTCTTCCGTCATAGATCTCATAACAGAAGCAAATTTAACAAAACATCAATGTGTGTTAATAAGAAGCCTTATTAATACGATTATTGAAGCCAACTTTTTGCCTTGCAATGACAGTATTTTAAACGAAAAACAAAAAAGTTACCCCAATAACATAACTGTAACAGAATCAAGTAGAACTCTAAAGCTTTTTAAATCATACAGCAACAAGAATTCTAGAGCTACAGAGTGATGTTATTGATGGATTTAATGGTGACTTGATCAATGAGCTAACATTAATTGGAAAATGGGGCTTCGACGGCAGTTCGGGTTGGGTGTTCGTTACGTCTTACACTTTGTGACCCTACCATTTGGCTGTCGTTTTGAGCACTTTTTCTGTTACTTTTTAGGACATTGTGGTCCGACTATTGATTACACCCCACATAGTATAAATAACTGTCAATTTTGTGACATAATTTTTTATTTGTTCTGGAAATAGGCCTATATGAATAAAACTCAAAATTGCTTACCCTGTACCCTCGCCAACACCTAAATCCTCCGTTGGTTTCCACACCATCGACAAAAAATTGTCGGCCATTTTGTTATACTTGGGATTGTCAAAATCATAAGACTTGATAGTGCTATACCACTGTTGTACACATTTAAGGGGATCATATTCCCTAATAGTTGTACAACAAAGACTTGCTCTATATCCAACCGGCTGACTGAGTGTCTCTCCCGTCTCAAGAGTTTTTACAGAAGACTGAATAAAAATATGCCGTCAGGTCTTATTTGTGATAATATTTTAAACTATCTTACCTTAGCTATGGCTTGACATTTAGCGCTTAGATCGTTGTTTAGCTGCAAACTTGGAACACCGTGCGCTTCACGCAAACGATTTATCTCATTTAGGACATCCTCCTCAAGACTTCCATTAATCGGATGAATCTTCAGTGAAACAAGTGAATATCAGGAGCGTTAATTCAAGGAAATTATCGTTAATTGTTACCGTCAAAAGTGCTAACACAGTAGTTAATAGCGCAGTGATATGCATTGTTTGTGGAATTTAAGTGAAATTTTTAACAATGACGAAAATATGAATTTTTTAATGTAACTGCTCGAAACGTGTAACAAGTATAAGGCTATTTAAGACATGCCTTCTTTGTTTTTTTATTTATTTATCTAAGGCTGGGGTGCCCAAGCCTATTGCGCACGTAGCGCATTCGGTGTGGTTTTCCAAAGGGTAAGCCGCGTTTATGACCTTCACGCTTAGCATATGGCTATACGCAGTAGCGGATCTACTGGTGGTTGGGTGATAGGGGCTGAAGCCCAAATATCTTAATTTACCAAATTTATGCGCAAAAAGCAATATGAACAAGGATTTCAGAAAAAGCTGAAAAATATGCTGCCATCAGCAGTGAACAAATTTACGAACGAAAAGTTTGGAATCACGAAAGATCGTTAAAAAATATGGTTCGAAATAATTATGATTACCTAGAAGAGTGGTTGAGTTGGGAACAACTTTAATCATTTTAAGAACATTTGTAACATTTGCTTTCAAAAAGTTTGACATTTTCTACTGAAGGCAGCTTATTTCACTATAAGTGGGGTTTGTATTTAACAGGTTTAATTAATAAAGTTTATTGATTCAATGAATAAAATTATCATATCTGCGAACGCGCACAGGCGTCGATACACAGCAGAGAATACAGAATAAATTGAAGATCTTTTTGGTTTTCGAGTTTGCGTTAGTGTGTGTGTGTGTATGCAAAGAGACGGCGCGTCAAAGTCGCTGACAGAGCCCAAAGTGGGTGATCATATTTCCTAAAGGGAAACAAAGAAAGAATTTTGTTGAAACCAATATTGTGACCTTTATTGGTCACTCAAAATGCCACGAGTGTCTTTAATGTCCCAGGAGCAACGACGGCAGGCGTCCCGTGATAGAGCTCGCATCCGTTACGAGCAAAATGCGTCTCGGATATCAACTCAAAACTCTAGAAGACTGGTCGCTATTCGAAAGAAAACAAGAAAGAAAGTCGGTCAAGCCCGACTATAACATACTCTGTACCCTTAACGTCGCAGCTCGCATTTGCTCACGAGTTATACGCGCTCATCTCTAAGTTTCACTCTCTCTCTCTCTCTCTCTCTCACTAAGATTGCCGATCAATAGAATGCTGTGGTGATGGGTGGGGGGGTGGGTGGTGTTTACTGGCCGTTTTTTGCTCATAACTTGAGTATCGTTCATCCGATCTTTATCATTCCTTCAGCAAATCGATAAATAATTTTGTTTACAAGGTATCTCTAGAAGGTACGAACGATCTATCTTCAACTGTAGGAGATATGACGTTTTTTCCAAATTGCGGGGGCGGGAGGGGGCGTGGCAAAAATTGAAAATAAACTTGATCTGCCTGCAAGTAGAAGAAATATATGCCCCATACATGTCAAACCTCTATCTCTTACCATCTCTGAGATCTCTTCGTTCATACGGACGAACGGACAGACGGACAGACAGACAGACGGACAGACGGACATGGCTATATCGAATCGGCTGTTGATGCTGATCAAGAATATATATACTCTATAGGGTCGAAAACGATTCCTTCTCCCTGTTACATACTTTTGCACAAACTTAATATACTCTATGTACCTGCGGTACAGAGTATAAAAAGGAATAAAATGTTTAATTTCGAACTCAAAAGTGGTGTTCCTGCAAGTGATTTTGATTCTGATTCTGATTTTGATTCTGATTCTGATTTTAATTTCGGTGTGACCACATAAACTGCAGAAAATGACAAAAAAAACTGTCACACAAAATGAAAATCAAAATCGAAATCAAAATCAACCTCAAGGCTGATTTCGATTTTTCTGTCTAACTAATTGTGAGAAACAATTGCTCGGCTTTAATATTTTGTGATTTAAGTATGGAGGAACAGGTGCGTCTTATGTGTTGGCCTCTAAATTACTTCAAATCATAAGTTTATGTTTGTTTAACATATTTTAGGGTGCCAGCGAAAGTATTTTAAAGCGAAAACGCACCAATATTCTGAAGTGAACGCAGCCGAAATCAAAAGAATTTTTGGAACTGGTGTTGGAGCTCATTAAAGATTCGCCTGATTTGCTCGAGGTAATCTTAAGTAAATTTAATTTGTCCTTAATATATGATCATTATTAAAGTAATATTCTTGCAGAAACCAACCGCAAAAAAATTTTATTCCCGTGTGATTGCTAGGTCTGAAACATTTAAAGACGTTAAGCACATCGCACTGAAGAATAAATTACGGACCTTGAGAGTGCACTGTAAGTGCACTGGAATGGCGAAACAATACAGGCGCCGGTCTGATATCCGAAGGCGAAGACCGAACTGTTGCAGGTATGGAAAAAATCAGAATTTATACAAAGATTTTGATGTTTCATTTACAAATTCTAGATTATATTGTAAATTTTTGCCCAAACTTTGATTTAGTGGAGCAAATTTACGGACAAAGAAAAAATGAAGATATCGATGAGTTGGAGCCTTTAGCTATATCCCCTGCGAGCATCATCGGAACGGGCCCATTTTGGTTCCCTTCTTAATATGGTACTTTGCATGCAAAGTGGATGACCAATTATTGGAACTAGAGAAGAAGAAACTAGAATGGGAAAAATAAAAATTTGATAAGGAACTAATGGCGAAATCTCAACTAAAGCCAATGGAACTTGAGCATCAGAAGGAACCAAAGCAAATGGAAATGAACAACGAAATACAAATAATGGAGATTCAAATTAAATATAAGCTTATGCAATAGTCTTGAACAATGATAAATGTATACTAAATAATAGGTTTAGTACAATACAAATTAATGCGTTTATTCGATGCAGTCATTTGACGAGGTTATTTGACCAGCGTCAGCATCATTTCCGTTATCCAAAGCATATGAGTTTGATTAAATGTTAAAGTATATGTCGAAACAGTGTTAAATACCCTTCGAATAATTCGTTGAATGGTGCCACCATCACCAATCCCTAACAATGCTGCTGTTTTTACAATGGGGGATCCTTCGCCATAGGACCCAAGACGATATAGAACCACCATAAGTTGTACGTTAGTTGGGATCTGTTGACTGCTGCGCAAACCATCAAAAACTTCATCATTTTCTATTAAGCTTAAAATAACGTTGAAGCTTTCCCAGTTTACCTTCATGTGTTGCTTGAAACGCACAATGGTTATGAATTGCTTGCATTTTGGGACAGAATGCTTGATGTTAGGAATGCCATATCGATATAGCTCTCCTTGGATACCATACAATAAGTTGATTAAAAATTTGGTTCTGCCTTTTCCTCGAACGATCTGCATTGACCAGGGGTCAATGGTGGACGCCGCACACGATGGAGATGCACCAAGGTCTAAATCAAGAAATTTATAAGACACGATTTCCCAAGTAATTGGTCACGTACCTTTAACTCGAGAATTTGGCAAACGATCAACGAAATAACACTAGTAATGCCCTTTGCACAGGTGGCTGATATCAGAATTGGCTTTATTTCACTTTAAATTCACAGGATGGCTTGATTTAATCGAAGCTTAAAATTTTCACACCTTTCTTGGCCAGCAGTGAATAGAAAAGAGAACACAGGAAACGATGACTATCGGGACTTTGACAGCGCGCAGGGTTGATCTTCGATCTGTTCGATAAATTTTCTCCCCGATTGCATGTCTAGTACTTCGGTGCTGCCAACTGATGAAATTGTTCGGCGGGTTTTTTGAACGCTAACTGCTAATAGGATTCAAATGTGCGTAAACGGTAGGATTTGTTGGGCACACCCACTACATTCTTAAAATAAATTTTGCCTAAACGTAATCAAAAAGATTTGTGCTTACAAACAATAATATTAGGTTATATACAGCTAATGAAAAAAATATTGGCATGATAAAGGATAATAAATGCTTAATTACATATACATAAATGAAATTAATTAGTTCTTTATTTAATATCAAAGTTTTACTTTTAGCTCTGGCAGCTATATACCAAAGATTCTATGAACCAAATGTTCATTATAGGCCTAACTAATGTGTGCATCAGAAGTAAAACCAAACAGATGTTAAAATTTCATGTATATATGAATTGGAAAGATATTAATATTGTTCCGCCAATCCAATTTATGGCGGTGAAAAACAAGACTCGAAATCGTCTTTCCACAACTATTCGTCTGATTGGTAACGTTGACCCTTGGACCCAGGCTTAGCAAACAACACGCACTTCTTTCTGTTTTGTGTTCAATAATTCAACTGCCTTTTAATTTGGCGACTGCAGCCAAAGACAGCAGCCGCCTTTCCAATGCGTTAATATTTACAGTATAAGAGTAAGAGTATAAGAGAAAGGGTATGCAGTGGCGCAACTCTACTAGCTTACATCGAAGGCTGACTCTTTAGTTTTAATATTTAATTAAATTTAGTTGATGACAGAACCAAACATCGGCCGCGTTGAATGGCCGCAGGGCTTCAATACAAATTGTACAATCGTTCTGGAATGGCCTGAAGGGCAAAATAAGACTTCATTGACTGGCCTGAAGGGCATAATAAGATTTAATAAGGTGGCGACAGGTAGGGGAGCCAACTTGTGAATGGCTCGCTTGAACAATCCAGCTTTGGTCCTGACGGTCGCTACCCGCACCTTTCCATCAGCGCCTTTGATGGCTTCCTCTACGACTCCTATTAGCCATTGTTGAGGAGGCGCGTTGTCCTCGTAGATGAGAACGACCTCGCCTGGTTCCACGTTGCGTGTCTCTTTGGTCCACTTCACGCGCTGCTGCAACCCTAGCAGGTAGTCGCGTGTGCAATCTATCCAGAACCGCTGCTTGATTGCGGATATCCTCTGCCATCGCTGCAAGTAGCTCAACTTGTCGTCTGTGACTGGCTCTGGCAACGCGGACGGCAGCGCTACGAGCGTTGTTCCTATTAGGAGATGCGCTGGCGTGATTACTTCGCCCGACTTGACGGCCGCCTCCCACAGCCCTCCGAAATGAGGTGCTCTCGGTGGGATGAACACGAAAGTGATCCCTCTGGTGGCGGCAGACTCGATGATGGTGTTCTTGAACTTCTCGTCCAAGTCCGTCCACGTACTCAGCATGCGAGCAGCACCGACAAAATTGGTCGCGTTGTCGGAATATAGTTTCCGGACAGGTCCACGCCGACCAATGAATCTGGATAACGACATAATAAAGGAATTAGCAGTCAGATCAGAAACAAGCTCTAAATGAACAGCCTTAGATGTGAAGCACACAAAGACTGCCTTGTACATTTTTACTGGAGATTTTCCCCGAATCCCCAGAGACACCCGTATTGGACCACAAAAGTCCACTCCACTGATCTCAAAGGGTCTATTTACGTGGAGACGATCAGCGGGTAAATTTCCCATTATTTGAGATGCTAGGGTCGGTTTGTACCGAAAACACTGGATGCATTTTCTGACCACAGAATTACAGAGCCGTCGAGCATCAATTACCCACACATGCTGTCGAAGAAGTCCTACCAAAGCTCTAGGTCCTATGTGGCAATGTTTTTGATGCAGATATGTAAGGAAAAGCCTTATAAAACGAGACTCTTTAGGCATCAGCAGTGGAAACTTTGCATTGTGTGGTAATGGAGCTTCTAATAATCGGCCTCCAACACGCAAAAGCGACCAGACACGTTCGCCATAGACATGCTGGTGCACGAACGGACTCAGTTTTTGGAGCGACGGATTCAGTGGTGCAGATTTGCTCAATTTGTGAAACTCGTCAGGGAAATACCTGTGCTGTAGGATACAAATTATTGCCAAAAATGCTGACTCAAGTTCTTCCGCTCCTACAACGACAGATTCATGTTGACAATTCTTACCACGAATAAATCGCAACACATATGCGACTATTCTCAAGATTTTTGAATACGACGACGTATTGTCTATGAGCTCGACAATGGGATCTTGGTCACCAGCTGCAGCTATCATCACGGTAGCGGATGCGACATCGGCCGCGATTATCGCACTCTTTTTTAGCTCCATGCAAGCTGCTTGAGACGGTTCATTCTCAAAATGTGGATTTATGGGCCAGTCTGTGCGCTCCATCCTCATAAATTCTGGCCCATCGAACCAAAACGACGCGATGAGTTCAGATGTTGAGCATCCGCGGGATACCAGGTCTGCGGGATTCTGTTTCGTTGGCACATGACGCCACTCAACCTCTGGCGTTAATTCTTGGATATTGGCCACTCTGTTGGCAACAAACGTATTTAGACGAGACGGGTGTGTCTGCAGCCAATGCAACACAACTTCCGAATCGGACCAAAATATAACACTTTTGATTGGCAAGTCCACAAGTTGTTTGACCTTCTCCCACAGCGTTGCCAACAGATGTGCTGCACACAACTCCAGTCGTGGTATGGTTAAGGTTTTCAGAGGAGCCACCCTTGACTTTGCGGTGAGCAACCTGACGATGGTTTCCTCTCCATTGGGAATGCGTACGTACAGGCAACATCCATACGCCCTGCTTGATGCATCTGCAAACCCATGAATCTCACATGTGGAATCTCTCGTGACACCAATGTGTCGCGGTACGGCTACTGAGTCCACCTCAGCAAAACAAGCCTTCACTGCCTCCAACTCTGGTATTAGGCGGGCAGGTATTGGATCATCCCAACTGACCTTTAACAAACAAATTTCCTGCATTAATATTTTCGCACGTGTTATAATGGGACTCAATAACCCAAGGGGATCATATAATCTCGACACAAACGACAAGATAGATCGTCGAGTTGGCAATACTTCAGGGACATCCTTCATTGAATATTTAAATTGATCCTCTTTGGTGTTCCATCTCAGCCCTAATGTTTTGGCATCATCCTGATCGCCAATATTGATCGGTGTGTCACCAGTTTGGGCTTGGAACCCATCCCAATTTGATGCCCATTTCGCCAAGGAGAACCCAAATGGCTCCAAAATAGCCACCAGTTCGTCCTTCAAGCGTTTTAAATCCTCAGTGGAAAACGCACCTGACAACAAATCGTCTACATAGAAATCGTTGGCCAACGACTTTGACCCGACAGGAGACGACTCCGCATGTAGATCGCTTAGGTACTTTAGGCAGCGGACTGCTAAAAACGGAGCTGACGCTGTACCATATGTCACGGTGTTTAAACGGAACACTGTAAGAGGTTGATTTGGTGATTCTCTCCATACAATTAGATGAAAGTTGCGATCAGCTTCATCTATTTCAACCTGGCGATACATTTTCTTAATATCCGCCGTTAGCGCATACGGACGTAGCCGGAATCGCAAAAGTGTAGCGTATAGAGTGGGTTGAATGGTCGGCCCTACCATTAAAATGACATTCAGTGACATTTGTGAGGACGTCTTGCTAGATGCATCAAATACAACTCGCAGGGCTGTGGAAGTGCTTTGCGGTCTTAACACGCATTGATACGGTATGAAGTAGTGCGTTTCTCTCGGGACTGTGTCGGTTATGGCACTCATGTGGCCTAATGAAATATACTCCTTCATAAAAGCAATAAACATTGCATGCACCTCAGAATCTTTTGCCAATCTTCGCTCAAGTGCGAGAAATCTCCGCTTAGCGGTTTCATATGATGACCCGAGGCAAGTTGGACTAGATTTAAATGGCAATGACACACTTAAACGTCCCGAGGGCAATCGAGTAATGGACTCTTTAAACGATTTCTCGCAAAGCACTTGTTCTGGGGTGTAAAGCTGTGATTTTGTCACATTCGGAACTTCTTCCAACTCCCAGAATTTTTTAAGAATTGCATCATATGAAGTCAAATCCTCCGAAAAAGTCATATGTGAAGAGGCACGCTGTTCTGATGGCCCCAAAGCCGGACAGCGACCTGAAACAATCCAGCCCAATGTAGTGGATTGTAAGGTAGGTGAATCTTGTGCACCTTTTATTCGACCTGTTTCCAATAGGTCATAAAAAACATCTGCTCCAAGCAAAATGTCTATGCATTGTGGTTTATAAAACAATGGATCAGCAAGCTCCATGTTTTTAGGGATGGTCACATTAACTACCATCTTTTCTGGCTGATACGAAGATATTGACTTTAAGACGCCAAAATCTGTCGTCATTGCAAAGGAACTGACTCGCGATGCAATCGATGTCTGTACTGCATGTCGAACTTGCGACTTGCACTTTCCAATTCCCAACAAGTTTATATTCTTTCGCTCCCTTGGCAACTGCAACCGACTTACTAACTCCTCAGTCATAAAGTTAACCTGTGATCCAGAGTCCAATAATGCTCTTGCCATCACATATGAGCCGGAATTGTTCATCACACGTACAATTGCTGTGGCTAATATTATCTGCTCTGAATTCTCTTTTGCGGCATGATTAACGGACGAAGTCTGTTCTAGAGCACCTACTGGTGTTGATGCAATATGACTGGAAGCTAAAACTTGGCTTGCGTTTGTGTCATATCTATGCAACAAAAAATGATGCGGCTTGGAACAGACTCTGCAGACACTAGCCTTGCATGTTGAAACTGAATGACCCTTTCGTAGACAATTTATACACAAGGGGCAACTTTTCACGAATTTAAAGCGCTGTTGACAAGATTGTGCCTCAAACGAACTACACGCTTGTATAAAATGATCGCTGGCCTTACAGAACAGGCATTTTTCTACAGACACTTGGCTAGGCTTTGTGACAGATAAAGCAGTCCTGTTGCCTTTTGCAGAAGCTCTTTCACCTTGACCTGCACTATGCGATTTAGGCCTACCAGATGTTGTTTCCTCAGCAGATAGGTGCTGATACCTCTTGTTAAGAGCAATTTCACAATCGTCCCAAGTTGGAATCTCTGTATAATCTAAGTTTTCTTCCCATCGCGATCTTGTCCTTGCATCAACTTTTCCCATTATTATTTGAATTAGCATAGCGTGCACAATCTGAGTGTCGTTTCCTAATGACTGAAGAGAACCATAAATTGCTGAGACACTATCTATCAGACTTCGCAAAGCAGATGCTGAAGGTTTTTGCATTACTGGTAATTTGAACAGATTGGCTAACGTGTCAAAAAAAATCAGACATTTATTGTCGTATACCCGCTTTAGCGCACTAAGTGCCTTTGGGTAGTTTTCGTCAGAGACTTGAAACGCGCTCACTGTGCCTAATGCTTCATCTTCCAAACATGAAAGCAAATGGTGAAATTTTTCAATATTGGACATTGCCAAGTCGCTATCCACTAAATTCTCGAACAACCCAATAAAATTTTTAAATTCGGAATACGTTCCACCGAATTTTAGCAATTTGATCTTCGGCAAATGCCTTGTTTGAGGCAGTGACATCATGGTAGAGTTCGCAGTTGTTTGCTGTGGAGGTTCGGGCTGGATCACCATTGACTCTAACAACCCTTCCGCGGAAACGCACAGAGTTTCCAACTCTGAAAGCGATACAAGATCAGGACTAATGCTATCTAGCTCGTCTTGAATCAGAAACGCAGAATCAATGTATTTGTTTAATAGTTTTATTCGGCATTTTAATTCTGACTGGTTTATCGGCTTTCCTTGCTTCTTCATGGCCTTCATGTTCTCCTTAATACGATGGATATCTTTGGACACATTGTTATGCTTCGCTAGTAACCCATTTAGGATTAGTGACTCGTTGGCTGCCGCATCATCTTTATCTTCCTTAGAATTTCCCATATCTCAAACTAATTGGGTTATTTTTACTACAGGCCAAATACTTACGATTTGCTCTGATGCTCAAATTCGATCAATTCAAAATTCTCCAAAAAAAAAAAACAATTGAATGGGGACTACTCTTTATGAGAATCAAACCACACCAAGAAGAATCGAATTTAAATTAAACAATTATATATATTTTACCCAAGCTTGACACACACTCTACAACCACACTTCAATCCTTTGGTTCAATCCAATGTGTATCGACTTCAATTCCAGTTCAACCGTTGAGCTTCAACCAGCTCTCAGCAACAATGCGATCAATTGCAACAGCAATTAATTCTGACGCGCTGCTCGAATCGAACGCTGCTAACAGCTACCGCTGGCGTGTATGCGAATGCAAAGCGAACGAAGAAAAAACTTTGTATGTATGTTGTGCAACGGAACGCGCGCGGTTATTGCTGTATATGTGTGTGTGAGAGTTCCGTTATATGAGCAAACAAATCAAATGCTCAAATGCTTCCCAATCCAAATGTCCACTTAGGGGGCGCCAAAATGATCCGCCAATCCAATTTATGGCGGTAAAAAAAAAACAAGAACTCCAAAGTCTTTCGACAACTATTCGTCTGATTGGTAACGTTGACCCTTGGACCCAGGCTTAGCAAACAACACGCACTTCTTTCTGTTTTGTGTTCAATAATTCAACTGCCTTTTAATTTGGCGACTGCAGCCAAAGACAGCAGCCGCCTTTCCAATGCGTTAATAGTTACAGGAGTATAAGAGTAAGAGTATAAGAGAAAGGCTATGCAGTGGCGCAACTCTACTAGCTTACATCGAAGGCTGACTCTTTAGTTTTGATATTTAATTAAATTTAGTTGATGACAGAACCAAACAGAGGGCATCCTTTACATTAGTTTTTTTATTTTTTAATTTTAAGTGCCTCAAGACTTTCTCTACAAAGGATCACAAAGTCGATCACATTTGTGGTTTGAGAAACACTTTGTGACCCTTCCATTTGGCTGTCGTTTTGAGTACTTTTTCTGTTTCTTTTTAGGACATTGTGGTCCCACTATTGATTACCATCCACATAGTATAAATAACTGGCAATTTCGTGACATAACTTTTGATTTGTTCTGGAAATAGACCGATTTGAATAAAACTCAAAATAACTTACACTCTAGCCTCGCCCACACCTAATGAGGTCGATTCTTTCCACACCATAGAAAAAAACGGGTAGGCCTCCTCCTCCACATACTTGGGTTCGTCAAAATCATAAAACTTGATAGTGCTATACCATCTTTGTACACATTTAAGGGGATCATATTTATCAACATAACGACAACAAAATTTGCCATATATTCAACCGGCTCACTGGGTTTCTGCCCCCCATTTGTATATTTTGCAACAGACTGGATAAAAATATGCCTTCAGGTCTTATTTCTGATAATATTTTAAACTATCTTACCTTAGCATGACATTTAGCGCTTTGATCGTCGTATAGCTCCAAACTTGGAACACCGTGCAATTCACGCAAACGATTTACCTCATTAAGGATATCCTCCTCAACACGTCCATTAATCGGATGAATCTTCAGTGAAACCAGTGATTATTATGAGCGTTAATTCAAGGAAATAATCGTTTCTTGTTACCGTCAAAAGTGCTAACATAGTTAATACCGCAGAGATATGCATTGTTTGTTGAATTTATTTGAAATTTTTAACAACGACGAAAATATATAGTTTTTAATGTAACTGCTCGAATTTAAGACTTGCCTGCTTTGTTATTTTATTTATTTATTTAAGGCTGGTGTGCCCAAGCCTATTGCGCACGTAGCGCATTCGGTGTGGTTTTCCAAAGGGTAAGCCGCGTTTATGACCTGCAAGCTTAGCATATGGCTAAAAGCAGTAGCGGATCCAGGTGGGTGGGGGGATAGGGGCTGAAGCCCAAATATCTTAATTTACCAAATTTATGCAAAAAGAAATATGAACAAGGATTTCAGAAAAAGCTGGAAAATATGCAGCCATCAGCAGTGAACAAATTTACGAACGAAAAGTTTGGAATTACGAACGATCGTTCAAAAATATGGTTCGAAATAATTTTGACTTCCGGGAAGGGTGGTTGAGTTGGGAACAACTTTAATCATTTTAAGAGCATTTGTAACATTTGTTTTTAAAAAGTTTCGACATTTTCAACAGAAGGCAACTTATTTCCCTCTATCACTGTATTTTCTGCATAAGCTGTTTGTTGGTGATGTCGATTCGTCTCTCCTCCTGAGTCATTTAAACTGGAACGTGCCCTGCAGAGCGATTCACCGTTTTTGACCGTTGTCTTTGCAAGGGTACAGATCAAATTACGCCCGTCATATATTTAAACTCGCATAAGTTTTTTTGTGCATATGTACGAAATCTGTCGAAAGCAAAGGCTGAGCATGCGCTTTTTTGTTCTGCCCTTGAACGTCAAACAGCTTACAAGCACACATATACATACATACATGCATATGCAAACATGCGTACACATGCGTATACAAAATATGTATACATATGTACATATTTAAACAAGCACTTCTACAACACACTAAAAAGGTAAATCCTCATACGTAGTTGTGAAGTAATGTTAAAGTTTAGAAATAATTTGGAAGAGAAGGCAGACGTGAAATTTGTTATATGAAAATTAGACATTACTTCACAACTGCGTAGAGAGCTCAAAGTAAAAAAATACGCACAATATGTATGTATGAGTGTGTGTAATATAATCGTACACACTATTAGCGACTGAATAAAGGCAATAGCCTTTTTACAATTTTTAAATGTGCATGTACAACAACACTACAAGAAAATACACACATGCAATTCACTTTTTATTCACATTTACCGTTTGGCTGACGATTTATACACCAAGCCACTAAAGTTAATTAATAAGGTCTAGAATTTTGTTATATGTACGCACTTTTAGGAAAATAGCGATGAATAAAGACAACTACTACTACTACTACTACAACTACTACTATAAGGCCAACCAAGACAATGCCAGAAGAGCTAAACATTTAAATGGATTCCAATCTGTTGAGCCGGAGCTGGTGCTGATGGTGGGACTGGTACTTGTCTCGATGCTGTAAAAATCAAAGTTATTAGTGCTTAGCTTACAAAATTCAAAACTAAAAGATCTTCTCATAATGTTAACAGATGAACAAAAATTAACATACATAATTCTGAGTAGATTCTCTTCGAAATCGTCATTCTCATTTTCTCTTGGAAAGAATTCTACCAATAGACATTTGATTTTTCTTATTTTAAATGTTCTAACAAGTTAAGTTGAATTATAAATCATTCATTTAAAAGACCGATTTCCAGAACACACAAAAACAAATTTTTATGTCGAACCATTTTTTGAGACTCATTTATTCTCTTGATTTCCAGAAGAGAAACTAAATAATCATAGCGTAGCCACATCGATGACTTGTGTGGATTGCAAGCACAGCCGATTTGCTGAACTAAATTGAAAATAAATCATTTCCAGCACATTTTTCCGGACAACATTGAACAAATTGAAAGCAAATACGAGGCGCACCAAAAAAGTAAAAAAAAAATTAATATATATAAAAAAATTGGAAGAGGGCATCCTTTACATTAGTTTTTTTATTTTTTAATTTTAAGTGCCTCAAGACTTTCTCTACAAAGGATCACAAAGTCGACCACATTTGTGGTTTGAGAAACACTTTATGACCCTACCATTTGGCTGTCGTTTTGAGTATTTTTCTGTTTTTTTTTTATGACATTGTGGTCCCACTATTGATTACCATCATACATAATTTTGTATTTGTTCTGAAAATATACCGATTTGAATAAAACTCAAAATAACTTACCCTGTAGCCTCGCCCACACCTAATGAGTTCAATTCTTTCCACACCATAAAAATAAACGGATCGGCCTCTTCCACATACTTGGGATTGTCAAAATCATAAAACTTGATAGTGCTATACCATCTTTGTACACATCTAAGGGGATCATATTGATCAATAGGATGACAACAACCATTTATCATATATTCCTCCTTAGTACTGGGCTCCTTCCCCTCCTCTCCCGGTTCACCGGGTATCTCCCCCCCCTGCTCTAGATATTTTATAACAGACTGAATAAGAATATGCCGTCAGGTCTTATTACTGATAATATTTTAAACTATCTTACCTTAGCTAGAGCTTGACATTTAGCGCTTAGATCGTTGTTTAGCTGCAAACTTGGAACACCGTGCAATTCACGGAAACGATTTACCTCATTTAGGATATCCTCCTCAACACGTCCATTTATCGGATGAATCTTCAGTGAAACAAGTGAATATCAGGAGCGTTAATTCAAGGAAATTATCGTTAATTGTTACCGCCAAAAGTGCTAACACAGTAGTTAATACCGCAGTGATAGGCATTGTTTGTTGAATTTAACTGAAACTTTTAGCAACGACGAAAATGTTAAGTTTGTAGTTTAACTGCTCGAAAGGTGTAACAAGTGTAAGGCAATTTAAGACATGCCTGCTATGTTATTTTAATTGGGGCTGAGTCCAAATATCTTAATTTACCAAATTTATGCAAAAAGCAATATGAACAAGGATTTCAAAACAAGCTGGAAAATATTCAGTCATCAGCAGTGAACAAATTTACGAACGAAAAGTTTGCAATTACGAACGATCGTGCCGAAGTTTTTATACCCTTGCAAATGCTGTTTATGAAACGCAGAGTTTAAGAACGCTTACATAAAAAACAAAAATGTTTCTAACTAAAATCCATTTTCCGACATATAAACATCTGATTTCAAACACATCAAATTAACAATCGCCGAGTTTAAGAACGATCAAATTGAAATAAAAAAATAGAAGAAAGCTAACTTCGGCTCGACCGAAGTTTTTATACCCTTGTAGCTAGTATTATTAATATAAACTAGTAGACTGATTCCACTGACGCAAATATGTACATACGGCCAAATGTACACATTTTGGACAAGGCCTCCTATATACATTTTCCACACCCAATTTCTCTGCCAGCTATTCTATATAGTTGTCCGATTTTCATAAAACTTGGTGGAATTATGTAAAAGCATAGAAAACTTAGAAATACGACGTTTGGGTTGAAGACAAAAAAGTTTTTTTCACTAATACAACATTTTCGACCGATGGTTCCTATGGCAGCTATATGCTATAGTCATCCGATCTGGCCGGTTCCCACAAATGTGCAGCGTATTTGTACCAAAAGACTTTGTGCAAAGTTGGGTTAAGATAGCTTTAAAACTGACGGAGGAGATAGCATAGAAACAGACGGACAGACGGGCATGGCTATATGAACGCAGCTCGTCATGCTGATCAAGAATATATATACTTTGTGTGGTCGGAGATGCTTCCTTCTATGCGTTACAAACATCTCGACAATTTTAATATATCCTCTACAAGGGTAAAAAAAGTTTTTCTCACCAAGACTGATTTTCCGACCGATCGGTTCTATGGCAGCCTTAAGATGTAGTCATCCGATTTCGATCAAAGTTTGCGAAGCTATTTGAAAACATATAAAAAAAGTAATCAGCAAGTTTAAGGACACTAACAATAGAACAAAAAAATTTTCTTATGACCCATTTTCGACCGATCATTCTAATGGCAACCATAAGATATAGTCACCCGATGTTGATCAACTTTTTCAAATTAGTTTGAAAGCTTTTTTTTGTTTGTTTGTTTGGGGTTTAATTTCGGCCGTCTTACTTCACTCCAGTCAAAACACTTCTTGGCTGAGTTTTTCTCCTACGCGTTTCGGCAAATATATTGCCTTCTTCAGGGAGTCTGTATATTTTTTTTATATATAAACATGAACATAAATTAGTCATACATACATATTGAACATATTACTTAAATACCTATTTTAGTGTCCGTCATAGTTTTGTTGTATTGCACGATTGTTTGTTGATGTCAGTTGTTTTATTCGTCATGATTTTGTTTGAATTGTTGTGCTTAAATGTTCCTCTTGTGATCGCCGCTGCGTATATAAAGTTTGTCTGTTCAATGTCTTCCCTAAAATTGAGTGCATGTTCTCCCTTTTCTTGTATTCGCAAGCTCTCCAATGTCATCCTCGTCTTCCATCTGTGTTCTAAGTCCAATACTTTTACGTTTTCGAAGTCAGCTGAGTGATTTGTTTTGTTAATGTGTTGTGCTAAAGCTGTTGTTGTTTTCCCTTTTTGAGTGTCTCTTTTGTGTTCGCTGACTTGCGTGCTCAGAGAGCGTTTTGTTGTTCCTATTTAAGTTCCGTTGCAGCTCTCTCCCTCTGCCACCGCGCATTTGATTTCGTAGACTACATTGGTGTTGTTTTCCTTGCTTATTTTGTCTTTTGTATTCGTGAAGAGGCGTCTGTTGCTGCTGTGCGGTTTGTATGCACTGGTCAGCTGTTCCATCAATTGTTTGGGGAATATTTTTGTTAGTGTTCTGTTGTCTGTGACATTAGGTGTGTAGGGTATGCTTAGAAATTTCTTTTTATCTGTGTTTTTGTCTTTGGGCTTATTGTCGTTTAATTTGTTTGTCGCTTCGGTGATCAATCTATTTATGAGCTTTTCGGGGTAGTTATTTGTTAAAAGAATTTTCTTAATTTTAATATAATTTGTCGGTCTGTGTTTTATATCACAAATGGTGTATGCTTTTCTTATTATGTTTTTTGCCGTATTTATTTTCTGGTTTGGTGGATGATTTGAGTTAAAATTTATTATTCTTCCAGAAGCCATGGGTTTTGTGTACCAGTTAAATGTCAGAGTTTCCATTTCCCTTGTTATTTCCATGTCAAGATATGCTAGTTTAATGCGTTCTTCTCGTTCTACGGTGAACTGGATTCTTCTATGTTGCTTGTTGAATGTTTCTAAAATTATGTCAACATCTTTGGCTCTTACTACGCATATAATGTCGTCTACATATTTTGACAAGTGCTTTATATGTATGTCAATTGTTTTTAGTTTCCCTATTGCATCGTCCATTATTTTGTCTAGTACTATATTAGCGATTGTTGGCGACAGTGGGTTCCCCATAGGCATCCCGAATATCTGATTGTATACGGTTCCATTGTGTGTGAAATAGTTGTTGTCAAGTAGGCAAAATTCTAGTAATTCTTTGAATTTTCTTTTTGGTATGTTTGTGTGAGGGGCTATATCTATCCATTGTTCCATTATAATGCTTACAGCTAGTGATGTCGGTATGTTAGTAAATAATGATATCACATCAAATGATACCAAGATCTCGTCATTCTCTATTTTTAGTTCCTGTAGTCTATTTTTTAGTTGCATTGAGTTTAATATGTTGTAGTCTTCCGATACCATGTTTTGTAGTAGGTATCCTAAGTGTTTGGCTATTTTGTAACAAGGGACGTTAGTAGATGATGCTATAGGTCTGAGTGGTGTGTTTTCCTTATGGATTTTTGGTAGTCCATATATTCTTGGGGCATTTCCTCCTGAACAGTACAGTTGGTGTTTTTGTTTGATGTCTATGTGGTTATTTTTAAAAAGTTCATTTATCATCGTGTTGTTTTTCCTAACTAATTGTGTTGTTGGGTCCTTCCTCAATGTTCTGTAGGTCGTTCTATCGGATAGCATGATATTCATCTTCTTGTTGTAATCTTCTCTGAACATGGCTACTGTTTTGTTTCCTTTGTCTGCTTGTGTTATTATCAGATTATCTTTGTGTGATTTTAAGAATTTTTCCGTGTCCGTTGCTATTTATACCCGTTACTCGTAGAGTAAAAGGGTATACTAAAGTCGTGCAAATGTATGTAACAGGCAGAAGGAATCATTTCCGACCATATAAACTATATATATTCTTGATCAGCATCAACAGCCGAGTCGATATAGCCATGTCCGTCTGTCCGTCTGTCCGTCCGTCTGTATGAACACCTAGATCTCAGAGACTAGAAGAGCTAGAGCAACCAAATTTGAAATGTAGACTCCTATTGTCTGCACGCAGATCAAGTTTATTTTCAATTTTTGCCACGCCCCCTCACGCCCCCGCAATTTGGAAAAACGTCATATCTCCTACAGTTTTTATGATAGATGGTTCGTACTTTCTAGAGATATCTAGTACTTAAAATTATTTATCGATTTGCTGAAGGAATGATAAAGATCGGATGAACGATACTCAAGTTATGAGCAAAAAACGATCAGTTAACACCCACCACCCACCCCACTCATAACCTAAGCATTGCGTTCAGCAGCAATCTTAGTGAGAGAGAGAGAGAGAGAGAGAGAGACGAGTTAAAAAATGTTGCATACTTTTCGGCTGACCCACCTCAGGCATACAGTAAGGCTATTAAACATTTGTTTCCATGAGTAACGGGTATATCGAAGTCGGTTAGAGCCGACTTTAACTTACGCTCTCGTTTTCTTTGTTATGGGTAGAGCAAATTTTGGACCTAGTGATAGGATCCATTTGGACTTAGTTTGAAAGCGTTTAATATTAATAATCAACGACCTTAAGAACGATTGACTTAAAAACAAACAAGTTTTTTTTTTCACTAAGACACATTTTCCGACCGATCGGTCCTATAGCAGCTATAAGATATAGTCATCCGATCCGGTCGGTTCCGACATATTAGCAGCGTGCAGTAAAAAGAACTGTGAAAAATTTCTGCACGATTGATTCAAAGCTGAGAGACTAGTTTGCGTAGAAACAGACAGACGGACGGACATAGCTCAATCGACTCAGCTCGCCGCCCTGATCAAGAATATATATAGTTAATGGGGTCGGAAATCAATATTTCTTTGCATTGCAAACTTCTGGGCAAAATTATATATATAATATATATACAAATATGGTTCGAAATAATTTTGATAACCGAGAAGGGTGGTTGAGTTGTAACATTTGTTTTCAAAAAGTTTGACATTTGAACTGAAGGCAGTGGCGCTTGGTTCAACGAAATCAGAAGAAAAAAATGTAATTTTTTTAAATCCCTAAAATGATTGTTATTTAAAATGATCCAAGTTGATATGGACATAAAGAAAGTCATTGGATAATAAGTTTATTATAGTTAGAGTAGTTTTGATTTACACAAATTAAACGAGAGCGTAAGTTAAAGTCGGCTCTAACCGACTTCGATATACCCGTTACTCATGGAAACAAATGTTTATTATCCTTCCTGTATGCCTGAGGTGGGTCAGCCGAAAAGTATGCAATATTTTTTAACTCGGCTATTTATTATCCGCCAGATATTAATAGACATTTGTCAATTACTAAATGCAACATAAATGACTCCAAATTCATCACGATAAACAGATCAGACAACAAAACTTTTGAAAACGTCATCAAGCCCGACTATTACATACTCTGCACCCTTAATGTCGCAGCTCGAATTTGGTCACGAGTCAAACGGCCAGTTAACACACAACGCACAACGCAGTGCGCTCTCTAAGTCTCTCTCTCTCTCTCTCTCTCTCTCTCTCTCTCTCTCTCACTAAGATTGCTGCTGAACGCAATGCTTAGGTTATGGGTGGGGTGGGTGGTGGGTGTTAACTGACCGTTTTTTGCTCATAACTTGAGTATCGTTCATCCGATCTTTATCATTCCTTCAGCAAATCAATAAACAATTTTGAGTACTAGATATCTCTAGAAAGTACGAACCATCTATCATCAAAACTGTGGGAGATATGACGTTTTTTCCAAATTGCGGGGGCGTGGCAAAAATTGAAAATAAACTTGATCTGCGTGCAGACAATAGGAGTCTACATTTCAAATTTGGTTGCTCTAGCTCTTCTAGTCTCTGAGATCTAGGTGTTCATACAGACAGACGGACGGACGGACGGACGGACAGACGGACAGACGGACAGACGGACATGGCTATATCGAATCGGCTGTTGATGCTGACCAAGAATATATATACTTTATATGGTCGGAAATGATTCCTTCTGGCTGTTACATACATTTGCACGACTTTAGTATACCCTTTTACTCTACGAGTAACGGGTATAAAAACCGATTGATTAACTAATATGTTGCATTTTAGCTGTATCGATAGACACGGGGCGAGGCGGAATTGAAAAATTTAGTTCATGGATAAATCATTAAAAAAAAGGCTTACAAATCACATGGAATCACAACTTTTTCTTTTTCTTTGGATCCTTCTTCACGTTTTGCTATGGTTCAGATAAAAAACTTTCAATTGTAAAATATAATTCATCATCAAATGTTTTAATCTCCTCGGGAGTGGTTCCCTCACCTGCCATGTCCCCTCCGATTTCTTCTGTAATCATTTCTTCCACTATTGTGGTATCTATCCCCACAGCTGCAGCCACAGGACGATCCCCTAGAAGTTCCTCTAAGTCTTCGTAGTGGTCGATTATTTTTCGCAAAGCACCACTTTTGCTGTTGCCGCGTTTAACTTTAAGAAACTGCTGTTTCAGTGTGCGGAACTTTCGTTTTACTTGCTCGCTGTTTTTTGTGAAACCTATACGAGATTAAAAACGTACATATTAAATATTGCAAATTATTTTTACAAATTATGATATTAGCTTACCTTTCTGGGCCAATTGTTCAGCAAGGAGCACATACACATTGTTGTTACAGTTCCTGACCTTATTTTCCTTCATAAGTACAAGAAGTTCCTTCGTCTCCGCGACGGTCCAATAGCAACGTTTGTTTTCAGTTGTTATCTCATACATTTTCCCTTTCTCCTTCGCCTGCATTCGATATGAATGTCAATTACAATATAGCAGTGCCCAGTGTTCTAGGTACAAATACCTAGGAACATACCTAGAAAAATATTTTGTGTACTTTTTACCTTACCTGGGTATTTTCAAATTCAAGTATCTTTTACCTTACCTAGGTCTTAATTTTCATTTACCTTGTCAATAGGTAAGGTACTAGGTACTTTTCGTACGTGATCTTTTTCGCTCTGATTACATTATAGCCGAGATGCTGCCGCGCTTTGCTATATAGAAAAGAAAAGAGTCCGGGACCTGTTTGTGGCCTTAACTGGACAACAACAAAAGTTCCTTTCCTGTAAACGTCCACTAAATATATAGATATCAAGCTGCATCGTCATTCTCTCGTGCTCTCATATAAGCGTGTGCGATTTTCCCCACATACATGAAATAATTGCTACTATATTAGCTGAAGTTCATAGCAAATACCGACTTAGAGATATCCCAATGTTAAATAGTTACAGAAAATGTATCCAACTTTTGAAAAGCATTTAAAGTGTACAGCTTTGAAGGAAACACATGTAGCCTGAGTTTTTAGACTAGTCTGATTTAAAGGTAATAGAGCGGGATAGTTGAGCTGATGCTGAAATCATTTTTCCAAGGCACTTTAGATACACATCAAGCGCTTTGAGCTTAGTTGTTACGAAATATGCTGAACAGGCTCTACCAAACACATCATTCAAGCGGTTGTACAATTCTTCCTTAGGGATGATCCGTAGTAGAAGCAGATGAAGTTTTCAACAGTAGCAGCACCAGATGGAGCAGTTTTCATGACAGTATTCAACGAATTTTGGAACTAATAGCCTTCAACCGAGGCAAAGACCTTTGCTTTAATTTCATGTAGGTTCTAAATAAAAACAACAAAACTGTCAAGTATTTTAAAGATTGGCGTATTAAAGAAATTACGAAAAATTTGGAAACTGTTGTCAATGAGAGTTCAACTTCAAAGAATTCTGTAGACTTTTACGATACCAGAAGTGGAAGATTGGATAAAACTGAGAGCTGTTATGAACATTTTAATATAGAATTGGAAGTCTTAGTTATCTTGCCGATTATGCAAGTCTTTTGAATCTATAAGTATAAAAACAAGTGAGAAAGTCGGTCAAGCCCGACTATAACATACTCTGTACCAGTTCATTTGATCCCGACAATAATATTATAATACATACATATTATACGCTCATCTCTAAGGTTCTCTCTCTCCCAAAGAGTGTGGGTTGTTTGAATACAGCGGTGGTTGGCTGGGTGGGTGGTGGTGGTTGGGTCGTATATCTTTTTTTGCTCATAACTTGTGTATCGTTCATCCGATCTTTATTATTCCTTTAGCAGCTCGATAAAGAATTTTGATTACTAGATAGAACAAGGAACGAACAATCTATCATCAAAACTGTGGGAGATATGACGTTTTTTCCAAATTGCGGGGGCGAGAGGGGGCGTGGCAAAAATTGAAAATAAACTTGATCTGCCTGCAGGTATAAGAAATATAAGTCCCATACATGTCAAACCTCTATTTCTTACCATCTCTGAGATCTGTGCGTTCATACAGACGGACAGACAGACGGACAGACAGACGGACAGACGGACATGGCTATATCGACTCGGCTGTTGATGCTGATCAAGAATATATATACTTTATAGGGTCGGAAATGATTCCTTCTCCCTGTTACATACTTTTGCACAAACTTAATATACTCTATGTACCTTCGGTACAGAGTATAACAATTGCAATGTTTTTTATAAGTATGATGCCATTTACCCTTTCTCCTTCGCCTGCACTCAATATGAATGTCAATTACAATATAGCAGTGCTACCATATAGTTGAAAACAGCAAAAGAACAGAATAGAGTGGCAACGCCTAGCACTTTATTTGCAAATAAGTTTACTAATCAGTAATTGTTTTCGTGACTTAGCTATTTGCAAATAACGAATTTACTAAGCGTTTATACACAATAATTTGTCACTCACAAAATTGTTATTTGCAAATTAGACGTGCGTATAAACGTAGTGAAACGCGCTGTGAGCTAAATAAATCTAAAAATAAAAATAAAAACAAAAAAAAATATGCTTCTGCCGTGATTTTGAACCAACGACCTCCAAGTTCTAAGGCAACATCTCTTCACCACTCGCTAAGTACTACGTGCATAAGCCATAAGGCTTCATACTTTACTATGTTTTGTCGCTCTCTGACAATAGTGCTTGACAGTCGCGTGAGTAAAGGCCGCCTTCCGTCCCCCGAGGTCCTGAGTTCGAATCCCAGTAAAAGTAAGTAATAAGAAAAAAAAAATTTAAATTTGTTTGTTTTTCAGAAAGAAGACATGGCCGAACCAACAAAAAATATATGCATATGCTGAACAATTTAGAAGATGTTGGTAGGTGTGGTGTTTTGGTGTGTGGGGGGTGGTCCCCTAAAATTTTAGGTCACATATTACCTAAAAAATAAAATGGTTGCCTAGAACACTTTTGGTAATAGAGGCCAAAAATTATGTACATACATATGTGTTCCTTGGCTGTCTTTTTAGGTAAAATGGTAATTTTCAACAGTTTTAGGCAATTTTTTATTCTGAGTGTAGTAATATTTATAAATACAACTACTACTACTTAAAGAAAAAAGGGGTTTTTCTCCTGACATGTGAGCGATGTAAATATTTCGAAATGAAATTCAAAGCATTTACGAGGACTTTCATATTAAAGTCGTTGGGTTTTTGTGGATTTATTCAGATTCAGAAACTCAAGACTCCATATACCTTATTCTCACGGTCTTTATAGGAGAGTGTTGACACCATTTCAATAGTTACATCAAAAAACTCTTCCACTAATTTGACGTAATTTTGCTTGCTCAAAATTAACATAGTATGTATAAGGCCAGCCAAGACAATGCCAGTAGAGCTAAACATTTAAATGGATTCCAAACTGTTAAGCTGGAGCTGGTGCTGGGGGTGGTGCTGGTGCTGGTTCTGGTTCTGGTTCTGGTTCTGTCGGGGAAATCGGGCTCGTAGCTGTAAAAATCGAAGTTATTAGTGTTTAGCTTACAAAATTCAAAACTAAAAGATCTTTTCGTAAAGTTGACAGATGAACAAAAATTAACTTACATAGCTCTGGGCACATTCTCTTTGAAATTGGCAGTCCTATTTACATATGGAGTGTATCCTACCGCAAGACATGTGGTTTCAATTTTAAAAATTACTGTGCTAACAAGTAAAGTTGACTTATAAATCATTCATTTAAAAGGCCGATTTCCAGAACACACAAAAACAAATTTTTATGTCGAACTTCATGTAAAAAACAAGAAAGAAAGTCGGTCAAGCCCGACTATAACATACTCTGTACCCTTACACTCGCATTTGCTCAGGAGTCAAACGGCCAGTTAACACCCCGCGCACAACGCGGTGCGCTCTCTTAGTTTCTCTCTCTCTTTCTCTCTCGCACTTAGATTGCCTGTGTTGAACGGTTAGGGTATGTTGCTGTGGTTGTTGGTGGGTTTTTTGCCCATAACTTGAGTATCGTTCATCCGATCTTTATCATTCCTTCAGCAAATCGATAAATAATTTTGTTTACAAGGTATCTCTAGAAGGAACGAACGATCTATCTCCAAAACTGTAGGAGATATGAAGTTTTTTCCAAATTGCGGGGGCGGAGGGGGCGTGGCAAAAATTGAAAATAAACTTGATCTGCCTGCAGGTATAGGAAATATATGTCCCATACATGTCAAACTTCTATCTCTTACCATCTCTGAGATCTCTTCGTTCATACGGACAGACAGACGGACAGACGGACATGGCTATATCGACTCGGCTGTTGATGCTGATCAAGAATATATATACTTTATAGGGTCGGAAACGTTTCCTTCCCCCTGTTACATACTTTTGCACAAACTTAATATACTCTATGTACCTTCGGTACAGAGTATAATAAACAGCTTTGAATAGCTGATGAAGCATTTATTGTGACTGATTTATTTTCTTGATTTTGTAATACGATTGGGTTCAAAGCCAAGCCTAGAAGTAGGCAAAAATATCGTCCATCTTAAAAACTCCCTCTAGGGCTCGATTGTAGAAGTGAGCGTTGTTCACTCAGATAACTGAGAGAAATTTATATCTGAATATGGCGACTTTCTAGCAGAGTCTGTTAAGAACCTTTTTTTTTTTTGCCGCTGCAACAGAACTCTTGATCTTTCCAAATCAAGTGCTTGCCAAAGACGGTCGTATCCTTATGTATACAATAAAAGTTTATTTTGTTTCTGTGCTGTGAAAAAGTAAACTTTTATAAGTGAACAATTACAATCCTAATCAGCCGCCACAGTCGCAGCAGATCTTGGAAAGAAATTTCTTTTCATTTAAAGTGCCACCCACCCAGTGCACAGTGGTCGGTCCCATAGGCCAAAAATAAAAAAAATAATGGTTGAACACAGTTGCAAAAGCGATAATTTGTTTTGTTTTGCTTCACACGTTCGTTAAGAGAATATCACGAAAAGAGAGAGCGCATACAACCAGGTACAACCAGAAATATACCAGTCTCTAAAAACTTGCTTCTGGTTGCACTTCCTATCCAAATCAATGTATTGAAGTCGTCCATTTTACACAGACATGTCATAGGCATGTGACAATTGTCCCCGGCAGCAGCCATTTGCAACCAGTTTAATGCCAGTTCACCTTTGATTGTTCCTTATGACAGTCTGTTTTTGTCGCTGCTCAGTATAACAGTACATCGAAATCTGTCGGTCAACTCAATCATCACAATTTGTAATGTAACTAGTTAAAGTTCAAATGGATTACAACTAGCTCAAATTAGTATTTCAAATGAACATTTCTTCGAAAGCTAATATTTGTTGTTGCCCAACTCACCCGAATCTAGCTATTTTGCTACCAGCTATATTCTACTAGCATTCCAACTAGGTGTAGGACAGTTTATTTTTGTTACTAGTTGACAATTTCTCTGCAGGGAAGCGACC
This sequence comes from Lordiphosa magnipectinata, assembly GCA_037044535.1. Classification (NCBI taxonomy): domain Eukaryota; kingdom Metazoa; phylum Arthropoda; class Insecta; order Diptera; family Drosophilidae; genus Lordiphosa; species Lordiphosa magnipectinata. The sequence continues at coordinate 4,189 of JBAMBO010000239.1, read as the reverse complement.
AACTCTCAGTGTGCACATCACTTTTAATTATCGTGTTAAATTGACAAAAAAGTTATAAAAATATTATTTAACAGCTTAAATCAAAATGAATATTAAAGTTGAAAGTATAGACATTAGGCGTGTTCAGCAGAATAATTGATCCCTGAGCAGGTATCAGAAAAACATCGAAAATCGAATAGTTTCTGCTGTTGGAGGGAGCAGTATCACTTTAAAGTAGCGTACTATTTCTTTGATACATGCTCCTGTATCATGATACCTCAAATTGGCTATTATGAAGCCGCATCTCTCGAGTTCAGTATTAAGATAATTGCAAATTTATACTTGATCAGGGAGCAAGTTGTTCTGCTGAACACGGCCATTGTGTTTCTATAACTTTTATTAAATTGGCATGCTATATGTGTTTATAATAAAGGTTCTTCCATTGTAATTTTCTGCGATCAACAGCATAAAACATTAATTTTCAGTGAAGGTAAAAGTTGTGTTCCCTTCGGGTCTCCCCAATGAAACTTTTTTTAAAACATTAATCAATGTTTAAAGAGTCTTAGCTGTTAAAATCAACAGCACGTTTTCGCATGTTTTTGTGCAATATCCGTCTCGTTTAATTTCAAGCGTTTTTATATGTGCTCTCTTTGTGATGCTATCTTTCTTGTCTTTTTTAATTTTACAATATTTTAATTTCATTCTTTTGTTCATAATCTTACTAAAGGAACATCGAATCAGTGTGAGTTCTCTCGGCAATATATTTTTTATATTTGGTGCTCTGGCAAAAGCTCCAATGCTGAAAAATTTCTGGATATTTTCAATTTAATTAAATCTAACATCGAAAGTCAGTGTTAACTGGCCTGCGTGCAGACAATAGGAGTCTACATTTCAAATTTGGTTGCTCTAGCTCTTCTAGTCTCTGAGATCTAGGTGTTCATACAGACAGACGGACGGACGGACAGACGGACAGACGGACAGACGGACAGACGGACATGGCTATATCGAATCGGCTGTTGATGCTGACCAAGAATATATATACTTTATATGGTCGGAAATGATTCCTTCTGGCTGTTACATACATTTGCACGACTTTAGTATACCCTTTTACTCTACGAGTAACGGGTATAAAAACCGATTGATTAACTAATATGTTGCATTTTAGCTGTATCGATAGACACGGGGCGAGGCGGAATTGAAAAATTTAGTTCATGGATAAATCATTAAAAAAAATGCTTACAAATCACATGGAATCACAACTTTTTCTTTTTCTTTGGATCCTTCTTCACGTTTTGCTGTGGTTCAGATAAAAAACTTTCAATTGTAAAAAATAATTCATCATCAAATGTTTTAATCTTCCTCGGGAGTGGTTCCCTCACCTGCCATGTCCCCTCCGATTTCTTCTGTAAGCATTTCTTCCACTATTGTGGTATCTATCCCCACAGCTGCAGCCACAGGACGATCCCCTAGAAGTTCCTCTAAGTCTTCGTAGTGGTCGATTATTTTTCGCAAAGCACCACTTTTGCTGTTGCCGCGTTTAACTTTAAGAAACTGCTGTTTCAGTGTGCGGAACTTTCGTTTTACTTGCTCGCTGTTTTTTGTGAAACCTATACGAGATTAAAAACGTACATATTAAATATTGTAAATTCTTTTTACAAATTATGATATTAGCTTACCTTTCTGGGCCAATTGTTCAGCAAGGAGCACATACACATTGTTGTTACAGTTCCTGACCTTATTTTCCTTCATAAGTACAAGAAGTTCCTTCGTCTCCGCGACGGTCCAATAGCAACGTTTGTTTTCAGTTGTTATCTCATACATTTTCCCTTTCTCCTTCGCCTGCATTCGATATGAATGTCAATTACAATATAGCAGTGCCCAGTGTTCTAGGTACAAATACCTAGGAACATACCTAGAAAAATATTTTGTGTACTTTTTACCTTACCTGGGTATTTTCAAATTCAAGTACCTTTTACCTTACCTAGGTCTTAATTTTCATTTACCTTGTCAATAGGTAAGGTACTAGGTACTTTTCGTACGTGATCTTTTTCGCTCTGATTACATTATAGCCGAGATGCTGCCGCGCTTTGCTATATAGAAAAGAAAAGAGTCCGGGACCTGTTTGTGGCCTTAACTGGACAACAACAAAAGTTCCTTTCCTGTAAACGTCCACTAAATATATAGATATCAAGCTGCATCGTCATTCTCTCGTGCTCTCATATAAGCGTGTGCGATTTTCCCCACATACATGAAATAATTGCTACTATATTAGCTGAAGTTCATAGCAAATACCGACTTAGAGATATCCCAATGTTAAATAGTTACAGAAAATGTATCCAACTTTTGAAAAGCATTTAAAGTGTACAGCTTTGAAGGAAACACATGTAGCCTGAGTTTTTAGACTAGTCTGATTTAAAGGTAATAGAGCGGGATAGTTGAGCTGATGCTGAAATCATTTTTCCAAGGCACTTTAGATACACATCAAACGCTTTGAGCTTAGTTGTTACGAAATATGCTGAACAGGCTCTACCAAACACATCATTCAAGCGGTTGTACAATTCTTCCTTAGGGATGATCCGTAGTAGAAGCAGATGAAGTTTTCAACAGTAGCAGCACCAGATGGAGCAGTTTTCATGACAGTATTCAACGAATTTTGGAACTAATAGCCTTCAACCGAGGCAAAGACCTTTGCTTTAATTTGATGTAGGTTCTAAATAAAAACAACAAAACTGTCAAGTATTTTAAAGATTGGCGTATTAAAGAAATTACGAAAAATTTGGAAACTGTTGTCAATGAGAGTTCAACTTCAAAGAATTCTGTAGACTTTTACGATACCAGAAGTGGAAGATTGGATAAAACTGAGAGCTGTTATGAACATTTTAATATAGAATTGGAAGTCTTAGTTATCTTGCCGATTATGCAAGTCTTTTGAATCTATAAGTATAAAAACAAGTGAGAAAGTCGGTCAAGCCCGACTATAACATACTCTGTACCAGTTCATTTGATCCCGACAATAATATTATAATACATACATATTATACGCTCATCTCTAAGGTTCTCTCTCTCCCAAAGAGTGTGGGTTGTTTGAATACAGCGGTGGTTGGCTGGGTGGGTGGTGGTGGTTGGGTCGTATATCTTTTTTTGCTCATAACTTGTGTATCGTTCATCCGATCTTTATTATTCCTTTAGCAGCTCGATAAAGAATTTTGAGTACTAGATAGAACAAGGAACGAACAATCTATCATCAAAACTGTGGGAGATATGACGTTTTTTCCAAATTGCGGGCGAGAGGGGGCGTGGCAAAAATTGAAAATAAACTTGATCTGCCTGCAGGTATAAGAAATATAAGTCCCATACATGTCAAACCTCTATTTCTTACCATCTCTGAGATCTGTGCGTTCATACAGACGGACAGACAGACGGACAGACAGACGGACAGACGGACATGGCTATATCGACTCGGCTGTTGATGCTGATCAAGAATATATATACTTTATAGGGTCGGAAATGATTCCTTCTCCCTGTTACATACTTTTGCACAAACTTAATATACTCTATGTACCTTCGGTACAGAGTATAACAAGAAAGAAAGTCGGTCAAGCCCGACTATAACATACTCTGCATCCTTAATGTCGCAGCTCGCATTTGGTCACGAGTCAAACGGCCAGTTAACACACAACGCAGTGCGCTCTCTAAGCTCTCTCTCTCTCTCTCTCACTAAGATTGCTTCTCGCTGAACGCAATGCTTAGGTTATGGGTGGGGTGGTGGTGGGTGTTAACTGGCCGTTTGTTGCTCATAACTTGAGTATCTTTCATCCGATCTTTATCATTCCTTCAGCAAATCGATAAATAATTTTGAGTACTAGATATCTCTAGAAAGCACGAACCATCTATCATCAAAACTGTAGGAGATATGACGTTTTTTCTAAATTGCGGGGGCGCGAGGGGGCGTGGCAAAAATTGAAAATAAACTTGATCTGCCTGCAAGTATAAGAAATATATGTCCCATACATGTCAAACCTCTATCTCTTACCATCTCTGAGATCTCTTCCTTCATACGGACGGACAGACAGACAGACAGACGGACAGACGGACATGGCTATATCGACTCGGCTGTTGATGCTGATCAAGAATATATATACTTTATAGGGTCGGAAATGATTCCTTCTCCCTGTTACATACTTTTGCACAAACTTAATATACTCTATGT
>JBAMBO010000238.1:0-17363 GCA_037044535.1 Lordiphosa magnipectinata | reverse complement strand
CGAAACCATCACAGAGTTTTAGAATAATACAATTTTAATCAAAAAAGTTTTTCTCACTAAGACCAATTTTCCGACCGATATAGTCATATAGTCATCCGATTTCGACAAAATCTGTTTGAAAGCGTATAAAATTATCAGTTTTATTATTAGCTTAAGACAAAAAAAGTTAAAAACGAGAAGGCCACGCTAACTTCGTCTGTGCCGAAGTTTTTATACCCTTGCAAAAGCTGTTTTTGAAATGACAGAGTTTAAGAACGCTTGGATAAAAATCAAAAACTTTTTTTAACTTAAATCGATTTTCCGTCAGATGAACATTTGATTTCGACCAAATTTCGCGAATCTTTTTGAAAACATATCAAATTAACAATCGCCAAGTTTAAGAACGATAAAATTGAAAACAAAAAAGTTTTTCTCACTAAGACTCATTTTCCGACCGATAAGTCCTATGGCAGCCTGCAGATATAGTCATCTGATTTCGACCAAATTTTTCAAATTAGTTTGAAAGCGTTTAGTGTTAATAATCACCGACCTTAAGAACGATTTACTTGAAAACAAATATTTTTTTTCAGTAAGACCCATTTTCCGACCGATCGGTCCTATGGCAGCTATAAGATATAGTCTTCCGATTTTGATAAAAGTTTGCGAATCTGTTTGAAAGCATATAATATTAATAAGGGACGAGTTTGAGGACGCTAACATAGAAACCAAAAAAGTTTTTCTCAGTAAGACCCATTTTCCGACCGATCGGTCCTATGGCAGCTATAAGATATAGTCATCCGATTTTGACCAAAGTTTGCAAATCTGTTTGAAAGCTTTTAATATTAATAATGACCGTGTTTGGGAACGCTAACAATAAGAACAAAAAAGTTTTTCTCACTATAACCCATTTTTTTACCGATGGTTCCTATGGCAGCTATAAGATATAGTCATCCGATCCGGTCGGTTCCGACATATTATCAGCGTGCAGTAAAAAGAAGACTCTGTGCAAAATTTCAGCTCGATAGCTTTAAAACTGAGAGACTAGTTTGCGTAGAAACAGACGGACAGACGGACAGACAGACGGACAGACAGACGGACAGACAGACGGACAGACAGACAGACAGACAGACGGACGGACAAAGCTCAATCGACTCAGCTCGTCGCCCTGATCAAGAATATATATAGTTTATGGGGTCGGAAATGAATATTTCTATGCGTTGCAAACTTCTGGGCAAAATTATAATACCCTTTGCAAGGGTATAAAAAACAAAATTTCTAGTCAATATCTAGTAAAATATTGAAAAACGAGAAGGCCACGCTAACTTCGTCTGTGCCGAAGTTTTTATACCCTTGCAAAAGCTGTTTCTGAAATGACAGAGTTTAAGAACGCTTGGATAAAAATCAAAAACTTTTTTTAACTAAAATCGATTTTCCGTCAGATGAACATTTGATTTCGACCAAATTTCGCGAATCTTTTTGAAAACATATCAAATTAACAATCGCCAAGTTTAAGAACGATAAAATTGAAAACAAAAAAGTTTTTCTCACTAAGACTCATTTTCCGACCGATAAGTCCTATGGCAGCCTGCAGATATAGTCATCTGATTTCGACCAAATTTTTCAAATTAGTTTGAAAGCGTTTAGTGTTAATAATCACCGACCTTAAGAACGATTTACTTGAAAACAAATATTTTTTTTCAGTAAGACCCATTTTCCGACCGATCGGTCCTATGGCAGCTATAAGATAAAGTCTTCCGATTTTGATAAAAGTTTGCGAATCTGTTTGAAAGCATATAATATTAATAAGGGACGAGTTTGAGGACGCTAACATAGAAACCAAAAAAGTTTTTCTCAGTAAGACCCATTTTCCGACCGATCGGTTCTATGGCAGCTATAAGATATAGTCATCCGATTTTGACCAAAGTTTGCAAATCTGTTTGAAAGCTTTTAATATTAATAATGACCGTGTTTGGGAACGCTAACATTAAGAACAAAAAAGTTTTTCTCACTATAACCCATTTTTTTACCGATGGTTCCTATGGCAGCTATAAGATATAGTCATCCGATCCGGTCGGTTCCGACATATTATCAGCGTGCAGTAAAAAGAAGACTCTGTGCAAAATTTCAGCTCGATAGCTTTAAAACTGAGAGACTAGTTTGCGTAGAAACAGACGGACAGACAGACGGACAGACAGACGGACAGACAGACGGACAGACAGACAGACAGACAGACGGACGGACAAAGCTCAATCGACTCAGCTCGTCGCCCTGATCAAGAATATATATAGTTTATGGGGTCGGAAATGAATATTTCTATGCGTTGCAAACTTCTGGGCAAAATTATAATACCCTTTGCAAGGGTATAACAATATCCACAAATTATAGCACTTCAAGAAATGCACATCTCTACAAGCCCAGTTCTTCCAATTCCTATTAACTACTCCTTGTATTACACAATATCAGCATCATCATATCTGGTATTCTAGTTCACAGCTCTGTGCAACATAGAGAAATAATTTTAAACAACGACTTTGAAGCAGTATGTATCCAAGTTCAATCAAAGAAGAAATTAAACATAACATCAGCATATATTGCTCCCGACAAAAGTTTTACGGAACCCAACCTTCAATCAGTCCTATTCATGCATAACAGAACTATAGTTACTGGAGATTTTAATAGCTGGCATACAAGTTGGGGGTCCCCCAAAAACAATAGACGTGGCAACACATTGGAGAAATTCCTAGCTAATTTCAATTACATACTCCTTAATGACGGCAGTCCCACACACCTCTCAACACATGGCTCTATGACTCATATTGATTTGACATTCTGTTCCCCAGAACTTGCCATTGAGGCAAACTGGAAAGCGGAAAACAGTACATACGGAAGCGACCATGTACCTATAATAACCACTGTCTTTAACACTAGCCGAAACCAAAATCGTAAAATCGTCTTCCGTTCCTTTTTAACTAAATTAGCCAATTGGGAAAAGTTTTCTGAACTTTCAGCCAAATATTGCACACACATTCCAAAGAGTAATAATATAAACAAAGAAGCAGCAAATATAACAAGAATCGTACTGAAAAGCGCTAACCAAACAATTCCGCAGACGGTTCCAAAAAAACCAACCCGTGTCCCATGGTGGAATAAAGAATTAGAATTACTTGAAAGAAAAAAAAATAAAGCATGGAATACACTTAATAAACGAATAACTAGTGAAAATATTATAAATTATAAAAAACAAAACGCTTTATTTAGGAGAACACTTAAATTGTCAAAAGCACTAGCTGTTCAACAATTCACAGCGGAAATTAGTCCTTACACTCCCATCGAGCAAGTATGGAAAAATATTAGAACTTTCTGCGGACAAGCCCAAAAATATTCATTGCATTCAAAATCCAATAACGTCTAACTTCATTAACGACAAACTAGAAATATCAGAAGTTTTTTGCAGTAACTGGTCCACAAAAGCTGCAAATTTCACCAATGTTTTTGTTGAAAACAAAAATAGAGTTATTAGAAATTCAATTTTTCACACCCCCCACCAAAAAGCTCTAGAAATTGATATGGATATTAAATACCTAGAATTTGTATCTGCACTTTCATCGCTCAAAGGTAATACTCCAGGAGTCGACCGTACATCTTACTCCATGATAAGAAACATTAGTCGCCAAGCGCAGCTAAGAATAATAGATTATTATAACTCCATTCTTAACAACTTTATTCCACCATCCCACAAAACAAGCATAATAGTCCCAATCCACAAACCTAAGTCTGACAAAACCAGCGTTCGGAATCGCTCTTTGCTCGTAGCTCTCGGGAGCCAGCTCTCGCTCTCAGCTCTCGACACTCGGCTCTTGGCTCTGAGCTGTGAGCTACAGCTCGTGAGCCGAGAGCCATCAAACGGCTCTCGGCTCGTGAGCCAGAAGAAGTGAGCGAATTATTAAATCGCGAAATAATACTAAAGAGGATAAAAAATAGTAATAATGAAAAAGGTTAATGCCAATCAAGTGAAAAATCATGCCAGGATCAATAAGTGCAATTCGCAGATAAGGGATCTCCATGGTAGTAAAACCGCTAAATGCTTAAGAAACTGATTTTCTAGGCAACAAATGACCACACATAACTACATTGCCCTGTTTATGACAATACTGAACCGCGATAAATACCATGGATGACCAATCGTAAAGAATAAAGTCCAGATCATTAAAGAAGTTTCACATCACTTTCCGTGACTGACAAACCATTAAAACGCGGAAAAACACCGAAGAGGATCCAAAATAGTAACAATGCCAAACAAAATGCTTAAGAAACTGCTTTTGATCACCGCAAACGATCTCACATAACTACTTTACCATGATAATGACAATACTGAACCGCGTTAAATACCATGGATGACCATAGATGGAGTAAAGAATATATTTGTATATATATGGCTAAATCGTCCATTTTGTTTATGCCGATTAAGAAGTTTGTTTGGCATTGTTACTATTTTGGATCCTCTATGGTATTTTTTGGCGATTTAATGATTTGTCAGTCACGGAAAGTGGTTAGAAACATTCTTTATGGTCTTGACTATATTCTTTACCATTGGTCATCCGTGGCATTTATCGCGGTTCAGTATTGTCTGGTAATCATGATTATATAGTTATGTGTGGGGATTTGCGGTCTTGAAAAGCAGTTTCTTAAGTATTTAGCGGTTTTATTACTATGGAGATCCCTTAGCTGGGGACTTTTTTTCACTTGATTGGCATTAACCTTTTTCACTATTACGGTTTTTAATCCTCTTTGGTATTATTCTGCGATTTAATATGTCCTCAGCCGAGTACCGGTTGCTGGCTCCCAGGCAAGATTCGTTTGATGGTTCACGACTTATGAGCTGCGGCTCACGAGCTGTGGCTCACGAGCCGAGAGCCGATTGATGACTCATGGCTCACGTGCTGTCGCTCACAGCTCAGAACCGAGTGTTGTGACTCACGAGCCGAGAGCCGTTTGATGACTCCTGGCTCACGTGCTGTTACTCACAGCTCAGAGCCGAGAGCTCTCACTCACGAGCTGAGAGCCGCTCAGTGCTCCCGGCTCTCGACACCCGGCTCTCGGCTCCGAGCGAGAGCCAAAAAAAGAGCGAGCGCGAGGCTCGCTCGCGAGCAATTCTGGACCCTGGACAAAACACAAATAGACTCCTACAGACCAATTTCTCTCAACCCCTGCCTCTCCAAGATCCTTGACAAAATAATCGCAAAGAGACTGTGGTGGTTTGCAACCACTTGTAAGCTACTCAACAATCAGCAAACAGGATTTAGAAAAGGAAAGTCTGTTATAGACAATCTACTATATGTAGACCACCTAATTTATAGAACCTTAGCCAGCAAAAGTCACACCTCAATCGTATCACTCGACTTTGCTAAAGCTTTTGACCAGATTGGTATACATCCGATAATGGACCAACTCCATACATGGAAAGCCGGGCCCAAAATAATAACATATGTTAAAAATTTTATGCTCAATTGAAAAATAAAAGTACGAGTTGAAAACCAAATGTCAAACACGCAGAATCTAAAAAATGGTATACCCCAGGGATCACCATTGTCCGTTATCCTTTTCATCATTGCATTCAACAATTTCAATTTCACTTGATCATGTTTTTAATGATATAAACGAATGGTGTTTGTATTCAGGCGCAGTATTATCCACGCCCAAATGCAGGCATATTCATGTTTGCAAGAAACATAATTGCAAGTGCACTGTTTCCACTGGTAACATTAATATTGAAGACACAAAAACATTGAAAATTTTAGGCGTTACAATAACAGCAAACTATAAGTGGAACTTACATATAGATAACCTAGCTGTCTCTCTTTCGAAAACACTAAACATCATTAAATGCTTAGCAAGTCCCAAATTTCATTGTAGCACACAGACATTAGTCTCAGTTGTTAAGTCCCTTTTAATATCCAAAACAGAATTTGCTCTACCAATTTATGGTTACGCAGCTGACAGTTCTCTTAAAAAACTAAACAGAATAATACACGCTGGAGTTAGAAATGCTCTCGGAGCATACCGAACCACGACAATTAAAAACCTTTTATATGAATCCAGAATCAGTACAGTACATGAAACTAGATACCAAAGAACTGCATACCTCGTGAAAAGTCAATATTGTTAAAAAATATAAACCCCCTCGTCCAGCTAAGCAAAAATCCGCAATAGACCGAATATTTAACCTAAATAAAAGTCTTAGTATTAATATTACACATAAAAAACAAACTGCAGAAGATCATCCGCCATGGGCTTTTAAAATGAATACCTTCTCTCAGAAAATTTAACAAATCTCAAACACCATCCACGGTATATATTAAAGGATTTCTAGATATTAAAAATGACAACAAGGACTACACATGTATCTATACAGATGGATTAAAAGTAAACTCTACAACTACATACGCTATCACAACAGAAAACAAAATATTAACAAGAAAGAAAGTCGGTCAAGCCCGACTATAACATACTCTGTACCCTTAACGTCGCAGCTCGCATTTGCTCACGAGTTATACGCGCTCATCTCTAAGTTTCACTCTCTCTCTCTCACTAAGATTGCCGTTCAATAGAATGCTGTGGTGATGGGTGGGGGAGTGGGTGATGTTTACTGGCCGTTTTTATACCCGTTACTCGTAGAGTAAAAGGGTATACTAAAGTCGTGCAAATGTATGTAACAGGCAGAAGGAATCATTTCCGACCATATAAAGTATATTGATTCTTGATCAGCATCAACAGCCGAGTCGATATAGCCATGTCCGTCTGTCCGTCTGTCCGTCCGTGCGTCCGTCCGTCTGTCTGTATGAACACCTAGATCTCAGAGACTAGAAGAGCTAGAGCAACCAAATTGCGAATGTAGACTCCTATTATCTGCACGCAGATCAAGTTTATTTCAAATTTTTGCCACGCCCACCCCCGCCCCCACAATAAAAAATTTTGAATAACTCCCGCAATTTTCGATTTCAAATTTAAAACTTAAGTTTATATTCGCAACATCTATAAGCCCTGAAATTTTCATCAAGATCGGATGATAAATAGCCGAGTTAAAAAAATGTTGCATACTTTTCGGCTGTCTCACCTCAGGCACACAGGATGGCTATTAAACATTTCTTTCCATGAGTAACGGGTATATCGAAGTCGGTTGGAGCCGACTTTAACTTACGCTCTCGTTTGCTCATAACTTGAGTATAGTTCATCCGATCTTTATCATTCCTTCAGCAAATCGATAAACAAGGTATCTCTAGAAGGTACGAACGATCTTTCTTCAAAACTGTAGGAGATATGACGTTTTTTTCAAATTACGGGGGCGGGAGGGTGCGTATCAAAAATTGAAAATAAACTTGATCTGCCTGCAAGTATAAGAAATATATGTCCCATACATGTCAAAACTCCATCTCTTCCCATCTCTGAGTAGTCTTCGTTGATACGGACGGACGGACTGACGGACAGACAGACAGACGGACATGGCCATATCGACTCGGCTGTTAATGCTGATCAAGAATATATAAAGTTGTCAAAAAAGTCTTGCGGCATTTTTATTGAATTTTCAATTGTTCATAAAATTGGTTATAATAATGCGATTTAAGTCAAATATGCGCCGTTTTGTTCGATGACGAGTTCCCAACGAGATGCCAACTTCATAATGCCCCTCTCATAGAAGCTCGCTTCCCTATTGGCAAAAAACTCGGAGAGCCAATTTTCACAGGACTCTCTTGTGGCCAACTTCCGACTACCAAGCTCGTTCGCCATGGACAGAAATAGGTGGTAATCACTTGGTGCGAGATCCGGACTATACGGTGGATGCAAAAGAACCTCCCTTCCGAGCTCCCGGAGCTTCTGGCGCGTCACCAAAGATGTGTGTGGCCTGGCGTTGTCCTGATGGAAGACAATTCGGCCTCTGTTGATCAAAGATGGCCTCTTCTGCATGAGTGCTGCATTCAAGCGGTCCAGTTGTTGGCAGTACAGGTCCAAATTGAGCGCTTGGCCATAGGGGAGCAGCTCATAGTGGATGATTCCCTGCCAATCCCACCAAACACACAGAAGAACCTTCCTGGCCGTCAATCCAGGCTTGGCCACCGTCTGGGCAGCTTCACCGCTTTTCGACCACGACCGTTTGCGCTTCACGTTGTCGTAAGTGACCCACTTTTCATCGCCAGTCACCATCCCCTTCAAAAACGGGTCGATTTTGTTGCGATTCAGAAGCGATTCGCATGCATCCATACGGGCAAAAATGTTTTTTTGCGTCAAGTCGTGTGGCACCCATACATCGAGCTTTCTTTTTGAATCCAAGCTTCTTCAAATGGTTTATAACGGTTTGATGACTCATGCCCAGCTCTTGGCCGATGCTACGGCTGCTACTATGCCGGTCTCTTTCGATCAATTCAGCGATTTTATCGCAATTTTCGACGACAGGCCTTCCGGACCGTGGCGCATCTTCGATCACCTCTGCACCGGAACGAAAACGTTGAAACCATCGTTGTGCGGTGGAAATGGAAACTGTATCGGGTCCATAAACTGCACAAATAATATTGGCAGCATGAGATGCATTTTTGCCTTTATCGTAGTAGTACTGTAAAATATGCCGTATTTTCCCTTTATTTTGCTCCATGTTTGCGACGCTATAACTCACGAACGACTAAAAACAAACAACAATAAATCAAACACGTGTTAGCGCGTGAAAAGAGCTTTCCAAAAAGCTCTAGCGTGAACCGATGCGACGAATACAACTAGAACTACGCGCTTGCAAAGACAAGCTTGCGGAAATACCGCAAGACATTTTGTGTGTAAGAAGCATAAGTGTAAGAAGCATAAGTAATGTCAAAGCTCTATCTCTTACCATCTCTGAGATCTCTTCGTTCATACGCACGGATAGTCGGACATTTCTATATCAACTTGGCTGTAGATGCTGATCAAGAATATATATTCTTTATAGGGTCGGAAACGATTCCTTCTCCCTGTTACATACTTTTGCACAAACTTAATATACTCTATGTACCTTCGGTACAGAGTATAAAAATAGGACTTTTGCCAGATTACTCCACGGTTTTCTCAGCGGAAATTGAGGCAGTTTTGGTAGCTCTCTTCATCCTCAAAAAACAACGAGGCAAATTTATGATCTGTTCGGGCTCACTATCAGCCTTAGATGCCATTAAAAATATTGATAATACATCATACTACCCAGCAAATATTAGGCGACAGTTAATGAAATTCATCCCGAAATTTAACGATTCTGCAAAAAACGCAAAACTTTTCCCACTAATAATAACACCAAATCATAACATAAATGACATTATAAAATACATAAAAAATCAAGCAAACAATTTAAGTAATTATAAATTCTCAAGCACTTCTCGCTGGTACCAAAACATTAATATCAATAAGATCAATATTATGGTTATATTATTATACATATTTTCAAAAGACATGAGCAGATTAGACTTCGGCTTGGGCATACCAAGCTTACACATTCGCATTACATGAACCCCACACCGTCCTTAAATACCCTTTGCGATAATAACATCACCGTTAACATAGAACATATGTTAGTTGACTGCCCAACACTTCAAACCCACAGACTTACATGCTTCCAAACTAGTGGTCGACCGTGGCGTACCAGTTGTATGTGTGGCTGCTGGTGCGGGAGGTTGTGTGGGTTCGATCCCGCCTCGGACCATCTAATAGAAAAAGTTTTTTCTTTCTTTAGAAAAAAGCTTTTACACACCCGATCACCTTCAGCAGCTACTGGCGCCAGCTGTGAAGTAACTAGCCATGCAAAAGATTCTTCAGATTTGCCGTTTGGATTCGCCGTTAAACTGTAGGTAGATGCTGTTTGAGCCAATTTTACTTTTACTTTACTTTACTTACATGCTTCCAAAACAATAACCCTCTAAGCTTCCTAGTCGACCCTACTCCACAACATTTATCTTCCATTATTTCTTTCCCTAAATTAAGTAATATATATCAAGTTATTTAAGCTGAGTTTTCTTTTATTCACAAATGCAATTACAATATATTGAAAATAATGTTAAATTTATCTGTTATACCAAAAATTTAATTTACTTTACTTCCATTAACCTAACTATTATGTATTAATTTAAGATTGATATCATATATATATATAGCCGATGGCCACAGCAGCCAGTGCTATTCAACCGTAGTTTAGCCATAGTTTGTAACTAAGCTAAGCTCTAATAAAAAAAAAAAACAAAAAAAATATTGAAAATATCGATATTGAATTTTTGAATATCGATATCAAAGTTTTTACAACCAAATTTCAATATCCACAGAAAGAAACATTATCGATTTTATGCACTCCCCCTGAACCATTTTTCTGACTTTTAAATTAATTAATTTTTTGAAACTGCTTATTTCGGTTAACGGCTCCGTTATTATTCCCTGGTTTCGATATAATAATTGACTTTATAACTGTTTGCATTTTGCAAACAACAAACGACTAAATAAAACTAAAGTCGAATTTAATTCACTTTACTGCTAAGCAGCGTTTTGTCTTAACAAGACGAGCGCCATATATTCAATGTCGTTCTGCTGAAATATTGCTCTCTATTCTAAGACAATTTTTTGTGTCGCATTGGCGATATTTATTATTGCAGACATTATGGAAACACACACGGAAAATCGAATATCCTGACGTCGGGGGACTTAACATCATTCATGTATCAAGTTGCTAAAGGAATGGATTATCTGACGTCGCGCGGGGTAAGTACAGTCGGTGACTCCTACACTCAGTGTCCCGGCCCCATACAGATATGTATGTGTGTACATGTAGTTGTAAACAGTTTTATAGTCCATACGCGTACAAACCGTCATGGTGTCGCTTGCTTGGCGGAGTCGCAGCTTGTGTGTGGCAAGCCCCTTTGCTGAAATGTAGTTTTTACATATGAATACACCCACACACATGTATGTGTTTACGTTTAGAAGTTGTTGGTAAAACAAGAGCGATATAAAAAGGAAACGTTTTACGAACCACTTGGCGTATTCGTAGTAATCTCATTCGCATTCGCAGTGGCACTGTTCAAGTGTGTTTCTGCGTGAAATCGACAGCGGTGTTAAGTTAAACGCAACTTTATCACACATGACGAACGCAACGATTGCCTGTTGCAGTCCTTTAAGGACTAGAATGCCAAGTTTAAAATATAAACGAAGTTTGTGGCGCTCAGAAACAGGCTTCTCCGACACTGCAAAGCGTATTTGTATATGGGTCATTCTATTGGAAACCGAACGGTTTGTAAAATTTAACATTTTTGATTTAAATAAAAAAAAATCCGAAATTAGATCTCGACACTCCCACCAAAACGTGATTTTTTATTATTTAAATCAAAAATGGTAAATTTTACAAACCGTTCGGTTTCAAAAAGAATGACCCATATTAGCATTTTAACAGAAAAGTTCAACCTGACCGAAGAATCAAACGTTAATCTACTGTTTTTATACTCTGTACCAAAGGCACACACAGCATATTAAGTTTGTGCAAATGTATTTAACAGCCAGAAGGTAGAATTTCCGACCAAATAAATATATATATTCTTGATCAGCATCAACAGTCGAGTCGATATAGCAATTTTGCTGTGAGGAGCGGGGGGTACAGCATCGTCAACAGCGGCGGCCACGCTGTGCCTACTGCTGTCAGTTAGGGCGGGAGTGTGTGTGAATGATTTTTCATTTTTAAAAAAATTGCTTTTAGACATCCGGTCACCTTCATCAGCTATTGGGGCCAGCTGTGAAGTAACTAGCCATGCAAAAGATTCTTCAAATTTGCCTTTCGGTTAAGCCGTTAAACTGTAGGTCCCTTTCTCTTGTGGGAAGATTATAAGCACACACGTCAAGAGATAAAGTGAGAGAAGCTTGGCTTGGCAATTTTACATATTACCGATTCGACAAATGTCCAGACAATATGTATTTCATGACTTCGTTTAAGGCTATATTCCGTCAGCTCGTCGTGCTGATCAAGAATATATATACCGTATGGGGTCCAGATCTAGTGTAGCACGAATATACCAAGCTTTTTGAGAAATCCGACAACTTTTTATTCAAATACTCTCATTTCCGTTGCAGATTATTCACAGGGATCTTGCCGCACGGAACATACTTATAACTGAGGATCACACATGCAAAGTAGCTGACTTTGGTTTTGCTCGAGATATTATAACATCTAAGATCTATGAGCGTAAAAGCGAGGGAAAACTGCCTATAAGGTATAAGAAATTGCAGGAAGTATCCAAAATTTAAGTGCTCAGAACGAATTATTTATATTTCAGATGGATGGCTACTGAGTCACTTTATGATAACATATTCTCCGTTAAATCAGATATCTGGAGCTTCGGTATTCTAATGTGGGA
The DNA here is from genome assembly GCA_037044535.1 of Lordiphosa magnipectinata. NCBI lineage: Eukaryota > Metazoa > Arthropoda > Insecta > Diptera > Drosophilidae > Lordiphosa > Lordiphosa magnipectinata. Next base: position 4,992 of record JBAMBO010000238.1, on the reverse strand, counting down.
AATTGTTACTCTGGGATCGACCCCATACCCAGGCATATCAGCAGCGGATGTTATGCGCAAGGTATGCTTTGCTTTTTTGTTTATACGTTACGACTTATTACTAATCATCTGCTCGATTGCACTCCTAGGTAAGGGACGGATATCGCCTTGAGAAGCCAGAGCACTGCCGTCGCGAGCTCTACAATATTATGTACTATTGCTGGTCGCAAGATCCTCAGGAGCGTCCAACATTTACAGAAATAATACAGATGCTCGATAAATTACTGCATACTGAAATGGACTACATTGAACTGGAAAGATTTCCCGATCATAACTACTATAATATTGTTAGTCTCAGTGGTGAAAAGTTATAAGCCCTGTATGGCGCTGCAAAAACTTACATCAACTCTATAAACTAGCCACAAAGAGCGAAAAGGTCAATCGTACCTGCGCTCCACTTAGTTTCCAGTTGAGAATATTTAGTTCGCAATATAAGACTATGCAACACAGTTAGCTGAAGTAGCTGTGCTGTAACACTTCCAACTTTGAATAAGTCAACGAATTCACACACAAATTACTTTTATTTATTACTGAGTTTTAGTCAAAATGACAAGGAAACAATCTTCTTTACTGTCAACTCAATTCGTAAACCTCAACTTATAAAAAATTGTGAAAGTTTCTCAGTGTATTAAAACAGCTTTGATTATCTTTTAGCCTGAGACATGGATAGAGCTTTATATTATACAAATTATTAAAAGGATACCACTTTGTGTTCTTTTATAAGATACTGTGTGAGAAGAGTACATTTATCATCGTATTAATTTACATTTGTATTTATTGTATTTTATATGACATTTGATTGTTAAATATAAAAATTTATTTAAATGATATGCATTGGTGTACAATATGTTACAAACTGGATATACATGGGTAATGCAAGATGGTCTGGCGATTTTACAACAGTATATTGTGTAAGTATGTATAGGTGAACCTTTTGACCAGACCTAAGTGAAGGGATGTGGGGATAGTTCGTTACGGGGCAGCAGCGTTTTCTTATAATATTACAACAGTATTATAATAAGTTAAGAAATATAACTTTATGTTGTGTTTGTAGGTTTTCCTATGGAGTAGGGTAGCGCTCCAGACCGACTAATCTCGCCGTAACCGGGGTGGTCCTTTCGGACGCCATCCTTACCCAAACACACAAAAGTTTTTTATAGTCTGTACCGAAGGTACATAGAGTATATTAAGTTTGTGCAAAAGTATGTAACAGGGAGAAGGAATCATTTCCGACCATATAAAGTATATATATTCTTGATCAGCATCAACAGCCGATTCGATGTAGCCATGTCCGTCTGTCCGTCCGTCCGTATGAACGAAAAGATCTCAGAGACTAGAAGAGCTAGAGCAACCAAATTTGAAATGTAGACTTCTATTGTCTGCACGCAGATCAAGTATATTTCAAATTTTTGCCACGCCCACCCCCGCCCCCACAATAAAAAATGTTGAATAACTCCCACAATTTTTGAGATATCAATCTCTTACAACTTAGATTTATATTCGCAACATCTATAAGCCCAGAAATTTTCATCGAGATCGGATGATAAATAGCCGAGTTAAAAAAATGTTACATAATTTTCGGCTGTCCCACCTCATTCACACAGGAAGGCTATTAAACATTTGTTTTCATAAGTAACGGGTATATGGAAGTCGGTTAGAGCCGACTTTAACTTACGCTCTCGTTTTTATTTTAAAGTTGTACACTTCTTAAATTGTGTTTTAGTTCCAAAATACGTTGAATACTGTCATAAAAACTGTTCCATCATGTGGCGCAAGGAGCTATTAATTTAAGCTTACAAATTTTCTCAACTTGTGGATCTGCTAACAGCATTTCAGATTGCCGTCGCTAGATTGGATAAAGCTGTAAAGGAAAGCTTTAATCTGGATGCAGTGCAGCCATACAAACTATAATCAGCTGAGGACAAACGAGCATTAAAAATCCTTGAAGACACTTGTATAAAGGTAGATGGTCGTTATCAAGTAGGATTACTATGGCGCAACGAGGATGCGGTTCTGCCCGAAAGTTTCTCAAATGCTGTAAAACGAATGGAGTGTCTGAAAAACAAAATTAAAAAAGAGCCAGATTTGTACGGCAAAATACAAGCCCAAATTGATGATTTGGTTGACAAAGGGTATGCCATGGAAATATCTCCAGAGGAAGAATGTCAATCTAGTAAAAGAGTGTGGTATCTCCCTATATTTATCGCGCTGAATCCAAATAAGCCACAAAAAATTAGGCTGGTGTGGGATGCAGCTGCAAAATCGAGACGCAAATCTCTAAACGACTTTATGCTTAATGGACCTGACTATCTCAACCCTTTAACGGATGTACTGATGGCGTTCCGAATAGGAAAAGTCGGTGTCTGCGGAGATATTTCGGAAATGTTCCACCAAATACAGATCCAGAAGTCTGATATGCATGTTCAAAGATTCTTGTGGTTCGACAGGAACAGTAAAACACTGAAGATTTTTGTTATGCAGGCTATGACGTTTGGGATCTGCTGTGCTCCGTGCATTGCCCACTATGTTCGTGAAAAAAATGCTGAACAACACCGAAATGAAAATCCAAGAGCCCACGAGACCATTTGTAAGGCGCACTACGTCGATAATATGATTGATAGTTTCGATGACGAAACAGAAGCAATCGAAATAGCATCCAAAGTAAGAGAGATCCATGCATCTGGTGGATTCACCATTCGAAATTGGGTCTCAAACTCAACTGAAGTACTACTAAAGCTAGGAAACCATCCTACAGACGCAATCATCCAGCTACCCAAAGATTTATGCGACCCTGAAAAGGTGCTAGGCATATTTTGGGACCCTTTATCAGATGTTTTTCGTTATATTTTTCGATTTGCGAGATTGAAACTAAATGTCATCGAAACTGATTTGGTCCCTAAGCGAGAAACACTCCAGGTCCTGATGTCCATATTCGACCCGCTTGGATTTTTATCGTGCCACACAATAGGGCTAAAAAGGCTCTTGCAGCACGTATGGCGAGCTGGAATTGGATGGGATGAGTGCTTGCCAGAACACCTATTAACCTTCTGAAACCAATGGAGAGTAATACTCCGACAAGCTGCGTCTGTTGCAATTCCCCGTCAATATTCAAAGATGCTTAAAGATGCCCATCGCATCGACCTCCACACATTTGTGGACGCTAGCGAGCAAGCATATGCAGCGGTATGCTACCTCCGCGTGCAACGAAACGAGGAAATAGAAGTCGTATTGGTTGTGGCCAAGAGCAAAGTGGCTCCTTTAAAATCACTGTCCATTCCTCGGATGGAGCTTCAGGCGGCAGTTCTTGGAACACGGTTGGTAAAAAGTGTGAGCAACACGCGAGGACTCAGAATTGATAGCCATACATATTGGTCCGACTCGAAAACTGTCCTGCACTGGTTATCTATGGATCCGAGAAATTTCCAGTCGTTTGTTATGCATCGAGTTGGCGAAGTTTTAGAGAACACAAATGTTGCACAGTGGAGATGGGTCCCAACAAATTTAAACGCAGCGGATTCGGCTACGAAAGTCAAAGCTAACCCAGACGTCGAGCGATGGCTGCATGGACCAGGCTTTCTGAAGCAGAGTGAAAGCAGCTGGCCCAGATCATGCGCAGCTGAAGTCTTATTCAATGGAGATCGACTCACTTCAATCCAATGGAGCTTTGAAAAAGACCAGCGCATTGACAAGCATGAATGTATACCTTGACCAGGACGAGATCATTCGCGTTCAAGGCAGAGCGGACCGAATCAACTGCAAAGATGACGCGATTGTGCTCCCTAAGGAAAGTTACATTACATATCTACTGGTGAAGGAATTTCATGAGAAAAATCACCACATGTTTCACGAGTCAACCTTAAACATCATAAGGGGCATCTATTATATTCCATGATTGCGTATACTCTACAAAGCTGTTCGTAAAAGATGCCAAAAATGCAAGATTGACCAGGCAGCGCCACAATTTCCTCAGATGGCACCGCTACCCGCAGCTAGAAAGGCTAGCTTTGAGAGGCCCTTCACCTTTACAGGCGTGGATTATTTCGGCCCTATTCTCGTCAACGTAGGAAGGCATAAAGAAAAACGCTGGGGTGTTCTCTTCACGTGCCTTACATTGAGAGCAGTACATTTGGAAATCGCCTATAAATTGGATACGAGCTCCTGCATAATGTGCCTTCATAATTTTATGTCGATCCGTGGACAACCAAGAGAAATTTACTCTGATAACGCCACCACCTTTAAAGCAACTGAGAAAACGGTTAAAGAGGAGCTGCTAAAGATCGACTTTGATCAAATAATCATAAAGTATTCGGCAATAAAATGGAATTTCAACCCACCCGGAGCGCCGCACATGGGAGGTGCTTGGGAGCGCTTAGTTCGCTCAGTCAAAACTGTACTGAAGTCCATTTGTCCTGGTGGAAGCTACACTGACGAGACGCTGAGGAATGCTTTTAATGAAGCGCAATTTATAATTAATTCTAGACCTCTAACCTTTGTCTCTTTAGATTCTGCAGATGATGAGGCACTTACTCCAAACCACCTTCTTTTGGGATCGTCGACTGGTTATAAGCCTGTGCCGGCAGGATCCGCAGACCTAAGACAGAGGTGGCACCAGGCCCAGGTGTTTGCTGACCATCTCTGGAGACGATGGGTAAAGGAGTACCTACCGACGATTACGAGACGCGGCAAATGGTTTAATAAGCGGCCCCCTATTGCAATAGACGACGTGGTTGTGGTAGTGGACGACACTCTTCCAAGAAACCTTTGGCCAAAGGGAATCGTTACTGACATCGTAAAGGCTAAAGATGGTCAAGTGCGCCGTGCAACAGTTAAGACGGCACACGGTACTTAGGTTCGCCCTGCGACTAAAATTGCAGTTTTAGACGTCGGCAAAGGAGGCCAACTTCCGTCGGTCGTTGACGGGGGAGGGAATGTTGCCGCCGAAATGCAGAGCTA
>JBAMBO010000237.1:0-37014 GCA_037044535.1 Lordiphosa magnipectinata | reverse complement strand
CGAAATTATGTCGTCGGAAGTATGTCGCTATGCCGTTTACTGGTGTAAGCGTGAAAGTTGGGAATATGAAGTGAATGTAGCAGTTATGAAAGAGTATGTATGGAGAGTGTATGAGTGTATGTATGAAGGGAAGTATGCTTGCGGAGCGGAGTGAATGTGGGGTCAGCTTGTGGACAGCATCGACAATTTCTCTTTCTTTTTTTTTACGGACTTTATCCATGTTCTTTACATAGCCCATCTTTTTCTTTACTCTATCCATTTTTGTTTGTTTGAAGAATTGGCACGATTCTACATTATTGAATATGTTTCTGGATGAGATTAGCCCTTCAAAGAAAGAACCCCACCAAATACGGCGAGCTTCAGCCGGGCTACCACCGTGCCAGAGGGAGGCGAGCTGATCTTACATGCCGGGAAGGAACATATCACACATTAACATATTGTCACGTGGAAGAATAAATGTTAAAAGTAAAAGAAAGAAAGATGGATCTATACTGTTCCTCAAGGGAGAGTCATTACTGTTCATAAAGTGATTGTCCGCAGGTCGTAGCTCTGGGCCACTAATAAATGCTGAAACCCAGCTCAGACCTCACAAATTGATCAGCAAAGCTAAGGAACAGTAACTAATTACTCTATGATTCACTTTTCTGGGTAGGCTGTAGATCCAGTCCACATATAAACCTAAATCCAAAGATGAGACTTACATTTTTAATTAGCAACAAAAAGGAAAGCTCTGTGCTGGTAGGAAACGATTTCACAAATCTGCCAACTAGTGATATAATCGCGATTTAAATCGAGCGCGGACTAGGAGCTCCAAATCAAAATTTAGGACAAGTACAGGAAGACAAGGGGAAGACAGGAAGTAAGTCGGAAGATGTTGTTACAATTTCTTGGTCGGGGCAAGCCGATTCGGCCCCACCTTGGGCGCCATATAAAATTATATAACTGGTAGCATGTAACGTGTAAATTTGAAAGAGCAGATGGTAGCTTACTTTTGGCAGAGCACGCGCTGGCTTCATAAAAGTATTCGCGTGCTATAAGGGGAACAGGAGGAGGCAAGACGGGAGTAGGATAGTTAGGCTACAGTATAGGGACAGGACTGAATTGAAAAGTTGAGATGAATCCACAAGGCTTTTGTAATGTATCTTGTCGCGGCCGATTCTGCAATTTATATTCAGCCGGAAAGCAGGCAACACTTGTTTGGAAGTTCTGCAGCCAGCTGAGCATGAGAGAGAAAGTTCGAAATGCTTTCTTTAACAGGCTGAGTCCTCCAACCCTTCGAAAATGTAAGCTTCACTTTGATCAATGTTAGTAGGTTCCTTGCGTTTGACCAGCCAGTCCAGCAGTCTTTCGCTTTTGGGTAGTGATCTTGACAAGACGGGCTTTTGCTAAAACCAACAAGTGTCTTATCTTCAAGTTTTTTTTATAAGTGGCGTAAAACTAAGGGGAAAAAGAATCCCAAAAGTCGCGAAGTGATTGGATGCTGATCACTCTGCGCAGCCATACCCAAGGGAACTTCGTTTAACAAACGACTTACCAAGCCTTTAGGGGTAAATGTCCGTTTCTGTTTTTTTGGTCGCATAGGACAAATTGGCAGTAGGAGCAGTGTTTCCAAATCAGCTTTTTTCCCGTCATTTCTAGCTTTTTATACTCTGTACCGAAGGTACATAGAGTATATTAAGTTTGTGCAAAAGTATGTAACAGGGAGAAGGAATCGTTTCCGACCCTATAAAGTATATATATTCTTGATCAGCATCAACAGCCGAGTCGATATAGCCATGTCCGTCTGTCTATCTGTCCGTCCGTATGAACGAAGAGATCTCAGAGATGGTAAGAGATAGAGGTTTGACATGTATGGGGCATATATTTCTTATACTTGCAGGCAGATCAAGTTTATTTTCAATTTTAGCCACGCCCCCTCCCGCCCCCGCAATTTGGAAAAAACGTCATATCTCCTACAGTTTTGAAGATAAATCGTTCGTAACTTCTAGAGATACCTTGTAAACAAAATTATTTATCGATTTGCTGAAGGAATAATAAAGATCGGATGAACGATACTCAAGTTATGAGCAAAAAACGGCCAGTAAACACCCAGGATATTAGTGAAACTGAAATTAGAATATTACATAAAAAATATTATATGTGTTACAGATAGCTGAGTCGATTATAAGGTCCTTCCTAGTAACCCAAAGCTAATAGGCACAACTGAGGCCTACGACAAGGATGAGGACGAGGAATTTCATCACTCTGAAGTTTTAAATATATAATTGCATAAATAATAAGAATAGCCATGCGCGTTTTTTTCCAACTTTTTTGTCCAAAAATATTGCATTTTTTTCCTCTCTGTGCCGCCGAAAACGGATTTTTTTTCTCGGCAAAAGTTGGCACCACTGAGTAGGAGTTTTTTTTTTTTTTTGGCGCAAATTTCTTTGAAGACCTCATTGCAGGTTTGGCATCTAGTCCAAGATTTTGTTTGAAATTTATTTATTGGCCTAGATCAATTTTCGGGCTTAAGAGAGTTGCCGTTAAAAATGACTGCGTCGTGGGAGTGAAGAGAAAAACCTATCCGCTCATTCCGTTCTATCCGCAATTTTTTTTCTGCTAATCGGCGCTTGTGCTTCACCCAGCTGCCTTGAGAGAGAGAGGCGAAACAGATTGCAGGGCCAGTGATACATACGCCGAAAGCGGTAGTCCATTTGAGCTGGCTTTGCGTACGGTCGAACCAGGAAGCTCGTACAAACGCGGCGTGTGACGTCAGGTGCAACTAGAAGCAGTTTAATTGTATTAGGAATCGTCGGAATTTGTGTTAGCATCCAATATACCAAGAGAAAGTGTCTTAATGCTACAGTGGAGCCTCAAAGCTGAAACTCCCTAACCAAACGGAGAAAAGAAAGGTTAAGAGAAGAGTAAAGTAATTATCCGCCATAAAATCAATCAAATCGGTAACGCAATTTTGTTAAGGATCTAATAATCTGAAAAAGACGGCACGAAAAACGGATTTTTGCATGTGATCTCTTTTTAATTTCTTCTTTTTAACTTCTTCAAGTTCTCTATTGAGGTTCTCTGAACAATTCTTAGTGCCTTTGCCATTTTGGTTTTTGTTTGAAACAAATTTACAGTAGCCGCCGCAACTAAGAAATCGCTTTCCCCGTTGGACAGATAACTGAGTAAGTGATCTAAATACATATGCCATTTGCTGCATTGTTTCCCCTACCATTCCTTAAGAAAGAAAAAATGAGAAATTAAAGAGGAATTGCCAATTTTTATCCGAAAGGCATAGAAAAAAAATAGTCAATTTAAGAAGCAAGTTAATAGAATAGAAGTTAATAGAATGTTTATCCAAAGGGAATCAATAAAAATTTTAGTTTTAATTTTGCCATGCCCTGCTTTTGAAGATTAGATTCATTTTACTTCTAAGAAGTAGTTTTCTTTTAATTATTTTTGATTGAATATTATTATCACTAGTCTTCTTTCATTTTAATATTAACTCTATTACTAGTCTTATAAATTATTTTTAATTTTTTTTTATCTTTCGTATAGTTTATCTCTTTTGTTAGTTTTTTCTCTTCCTCGAAACTATGAATGAAAATTTTGAAAATGTTAGTATTAATAAATATATGTCTTAAAATAAAGATGTACTAAACGTGGTTGTTATTCCGGAGCCATGCGTCGATCAATTAGGGTGAAGTAGGAAGGTAAAACTTTCTTTTCAGGAATCACATATAAATGTTATTTGGTCAAATGTGATCTTGGTAGGGTGGGCGTATTTTGTTGCTACAACATCAGAGCAGCATTAATCTTTGTGTGTGTGCGTACCAACAAATTTGAATTTTTCCTGTCTCTAGTTCTCCTCTGTGGTCTATCGTTCCGATGAAGTATCTCGAGTTAATTTTTTTTTGCTCGTGATATTAATTTGTGTATAAATAACTAATGCGAGCACCTGTTTAGTTGGACCAGACATGAACCAAGAAATTTGATCCGCATCTTACTCTTTTGTTTAGTTGTGTGATTTCATTAAGCAAGCCCAAAGTTAATTAAAGCAAAGCACTTATGCAAGGTTTTCCTCCCACGCAGAAAGATATTTCGTTGTGTAGTCCGTGTGTAGTAGTTTCGAACTATTTGCCTTTGACCATAGGTATGAATTCACTTTTTGGTTAAACAGGTATGCGGCTCGTGTTTGCCGTATTAGATAAGAATTGAGTATTTAATCACTTTTCTCAATGAAACAATTAAAATCTGTACCACCAAAGAGTATTCAAAACTGGTCTTAAACTTTGATTGAAGACATCAAGAAAAAACAAGAAAGAAAGTCGGTCAAGCCCGACTATAACATACTCTGTACCCTTAACGTCGCAGCTCGCATTTGCTCACGAGTTATACGCGCTCATCTCTAAGTTTCACTCTCTCTCTCTCTCTCTCTCTCACTAAGATTGTCGTTCAATAGAATGCTGTGGTGATGGGTGGGGGGTGTTTACTGGCCGTTTTTTGCTCATAACTTGAGTATCGTTCATCCGATCTTTATCATTCTTTCAGCAAATCGATAAATAATTTTGATTACTAGATATCACTAGAAGGTACGAACCATCTATCTTCAAAACTGTAATAGATATGAGATATGTTTTTTCAAAAATTGCGGGGGCGCGAGGGTGCGTGTCAAAAATTGAAAATAATCTTGATCTGCCTGCAAGTATAAGAAATATATGTCCCATACTTGTCAAACCTCTATCTCAGACGGACAGACGGACATAGCTATATCTACTGGGCTGTTACTGCTGATCAAGAATATATATACTTTATAGGGTCGGAAACGATTCCTTCTCCCTGTTACATACTTTTGCACAAACTTAATATACTCTATGTACCTTCGGTACAGAGTATAAAAATATCAATAGGCTGAGCAGGTTATGTGGTCGTAAGCTCAATATATCCGATGTCGTGCAGGCAGGGACCACTGTAGAGCGACGGATGATCTATAACCTCAATAGACCCAATATGTCATACGCATCCTATGGTAGAGGAATAGGTCATCTAGGAGTGAGGTGGCCCATAAGCTTCCTCAAGTAGTTGCGGGTCAACTATGGCCCATTTAGGTTAGGCTCGATCGTTGCGAAAATGGAAGTACGACTCCACGAGGTGAAATGCCCTGATCACAGGTTCAATCAGTCCTCGATTACGGGAGCACCATGAGACGAGTCGAGCACTGCACGTTATGGGGGGGACACTTTAGGCGACATCAGTGTCTCGTGGACGAGTTACTTATGGAATGTAATTCAATTTTCCTGCATGGAACTAGTGGTGCCAACCTAGATTGGAAATTAAACATTCATAAGCCAGTGTCAGCTATGAAAATTAACAATATTTACCCCAGATGGGCTGACACCACCGACGATATGAATGTTTTCTAACCAACGTGAGGACGGAGTAGCCCACGGAGGGGGCTGTGTGCTGGGCAGAGTTCTATGTGCGGAAAACTCGTTCACTCAGCATTTTCGATTATGTAAAAAGGGTTACACAAACTACTCACAATTGGTTTCTTGTATAATTATTGACGATAATTCCACAACTTTTTGTGCAATGCCACTAACACATACTCGCATACATATATGTATGTATTGGCGTGGGCATCTAGGTTTGGTTAGACACATTAATGATTTTCACGAAAGGTTTTAATTGTACAACTGCACACTTTGACGGCCACTAGAAGAAAAGATCGAAATGGCTGTCTGGTGGATCTAGGAAGTCAGTGTTAGCTCAATTTTTCTTTTTAGCTTGATTTCTCATATACACAATTCGGAGAATGCGAATAGACAACAAACTGCGATCTAACTGGTGCTGCCAACTTGGAGCCAGGTTTCATTCGACCAAGAGATATGTTGCAACAAGCAGTGCCGAGCTGAAAAGCGTTATTTTTTAAAAATGGAGAAACGATTCAAACGACAAGCGAAATATATCCTCCAAGAAGTGTCGCAGAGTGGCACACTTCTTCCCGAAGGGAGATGAGAATGCGATTGTTATGCGATATCGCCAGAGTTAAGCGATACCTACTGCAAGAGTCGCATTCTTATCTTCTGCGATACAAAGTGTTTGCTGGGGTAATAGATATACAATATAATCTTGTGTTAAGCCAAACTTAAAATAAATATAATTTCAAATCATTCCCTTTTAAATGCATTGCATACTTTAAAGGGCACTAAGCACAATAAATGTTGTGCGTATAAACGTAGAAGACCCAAGTAGGCCTTTTCCCAAATTATTTACCTTAGATATAATTTCATTGCTGACAATTCAGTTCTGTTCTAGCTGTTGTGCTGTACACATCATAGAATTTGAACAATCTTTTTGTTTCTAATTTATTTCATTTATTTTTCAACAATTATTTCTGACTTAGTGATCTTTGGTTTCATTTTTTCATTTTGCATGCTACGACACTCCACTGGTGGTAAATCCAAGAAACGAATACGATTTTCGATTATGTCCACCTCATCATCTACAGTTTTCGAGGGTGTAGCCATAGTTATACATGATTTGATTTGCTCCTTAGAGATTTCGTTACTATTTGTTGAAAATGTGATAAATTTTGACTTTGTTGCTGCAGCCAAACTTGAATGGCAGCCTCATTGGATGGATCCTCAACTCAACATAATGGGACGTTCGAGACAATCATCTGCTGAAACTTTTTTAGTCTGTTGTATGGCCTTAGCTTTGGTCTCAACAACTTCCGCAGACGGCAAAGATTTCTTTACGCTTATGTTTCCTTCAGTCCCTTGATCTGCCGCTATCAGTCCTTATTTGTTATGCAAAGCCCGTTCTGCTGAAAATTTCCTTCATGGCGTCGATTATCGTCGCTATGGCACAGTGTCATTTCGTTTTTGATTAAGGATTATGACTTATATCTGTATATGAAAAATGAAAACTGAAGATATCTGCATAATGCGTTCATAGCAGGGGATCAAACCGAATCGTTTTTCGGTTCCGGTTCTGGTACGTACCGAAACTTATGTTTTGGTAAAAGGTTCTGTTTTGGTTCCAATATTATTTCGGTATTCAGTTCCGTACCGGTACATAGATTTTTATTTCGGTATACCCGGAATGTACCGGTATGTACCCTTAAGATATAAAGAAAGATCGGTCATTGGTTTTGCGTCCACCCAAATTTTTATCGATGACATAATAATTATACTCCAATAAACAAACGTTTTACGCTCACTTGCCCTTCTCAAAGGCAAATGTGGAAACTTTGTCGAGTTTTCATCTTCTTTATTTTGAGAACGTTTCTCGGGATGCCATTTAACTGTTTGGGGAAAATACTCATCTATTTGAATTTTCTTGTTCCTTTTCATACAAATACATTATCCAAGCTGCATATTACGACTTGGAGAAGGAAATAAAGTCAAGTTGTTAAATGACAAATCAATTCCGCTTATTGATTAACATAGAAGCTGCGGCCCTGGTAGAGAACTAATGAATGATTACTATAACGAATTCGGGTATTGATAAACGTTTTTAATAGCATCGTTAGCTGAAAGATTTCTTATCAAAAAATATGCTTTATTTTTAGCAAAAAATAATCTCGACGATATCAGAATTCATAAACCAATCTTCGAACCAAAACCGTAGGCTCGATAAGTAAAGGAACCGGTTTGAGAAGCGAACCTAACATTTTCCAAGGGTTTTGAACCCCCGGCCTAATCCTTCTTTAGAATTTCAGAGGTTTGCAGCCTTGGTCAGAGCTGCTTTCCTCATTAAGTTTCATTTGAAGAGGAATGGATAACACAAGTACTTTTTTGTTGTAAGGTTATCATGACAATATAATGAGGGTCTAAAAAAATAGGATGCAACATTTTCAAAGAGACTGGTTTCTCGTTTTTCTATATCACACTCACACTACAAAAGATTTGCAGTCTAGTTGTTGCTCAGAACCGAAATTGTACCGGTACAACGTTTAGGTTCTTTTCGGTCTTTTCGGTTCCAGAAATATCGGTTCTCGGAACCGGTTCCGGTTCTGGTTCCGAGTTTTAATCGGTTCTAGGTAAAATAAGTTGTTGTTGTTGTTAGCTAGTGTCGCTTTCTAGCTGTCCTGACGATTTTGCACTAAGACTCCTCCAGATTTCCTATCCTTATGCGCCAACATAGATGTTTTAAAAACAGCACCCGCGTCTCCAACACCACTCGGCAAACGACACCAAGCGCTGTGCCATGCAAATCAGCTAGCACTTCGGCAAGTGTTGGTCTTAACCCTCCAATGGCCTCTGAGGTTGACTTCGCTTCTTTAAACCAGAAGGTGGCGATTATTTTATGACGTCGACGGGATAAAGTTGGCAGTATGAAGCAAAACAAAACAGGGTGACGTGTTTGGGAAGGCTTGGCAGGGTCTTAGTTCAGCCACACCAACAAGGCTGTTACTGGACTCACTCGCTGAGTGTGCACAGTCACCAAAACGATCTCTGGAGTGCCCCAATCCGATGCAGCCACTTGAAAACGTTTTAGCCTTTGAAGGGCCTGCTGCCCCCAAATGTCTTGTAAGCAACACTCTCACGCCCCTGGTGTTAAGGAATTTGAATGAAATTACTTCTCTGTATCATTCTTAATGCCTCTAAGTATTTTGGATTCGGGAATTATCGTAAAGTCTTCTAGCCCCTACAACGCTCCAGTTTTTGTTGTTCCCAAAAAAGCAGATCATTCTCTGATCGATATGTGGCGTGTTGTAATGGATTTTAGAAATGTTAACGCGTACACAATAGATGTAAATTCCCAATCCCAATTATGGAGGACCTATTTTCAAAGCAAGGAAACTCCTAGTATTTCTCATCTTTAGATTTGACCAAAGGATTTCATCAAATTCCTATTAAACCGGAAGACCGCCATGAAACGGCATTTTCTACAGCAACGGGTCACTACGAATTTACACGAATGCCATTTGGCGCATTATGAATGAAATTCTCCATAACTATATCAATACAATATGCGTGGTATATATATCTTGACGATATACTCATATTTTCCACTTCATTTGGTGAACATGTGCACTCGCTCACAAAGATATTAAAAAGACTTTCAGAGTTTAATATGAAAGTCCAAATTCACAAATGTAGCTTCTTTAAGAGGCAATCGGAATATCTAGGTCATACTATTTCGACCGGTGGAATCAAACCAAACCCTGTTAAAGTTGATATTATACAAAGAATAGAATAGAAAATAGAAATAGAAAAGTACTGGCATAGCCCAACTTTAGTAAGCCTTTCACATTAACTACTGATGCTAGTAATGCTGCATTGGGAGCCGTTTTATCTAAGGCTGATCATCGTATTCGCTTCTCGCACACTTAAAAATCATGACCTAAATTATAGCACTATAGAAAAGAAGCTGTTAAGTATAGTCTGGGCAACTAAATATTTTAGACCTTTTCTTTATGGAAGGAAATTCCATTTCCAAACAGACCATCGTCCTTTAGTATGGCTGAATGTACACTGCTCTAGTCCGTCCTGTACTTGAATGCTGCTCGTCCGTCTGGTGTCCGCAATATAAAAAGCATATCGATCGTATTGAATCAGTACAAAAGCAGTTTTTGCTTTTTGCTCTTCGTGGACTAAATTGGGACCCTAACCTTCGTCTGCCATCGTACTCCAGCAGACTCTTGCTTATTAACCTTCCTTCGTTAACTAATCGTAGAACAGTCCTAGGCGTTTCTTTTCTTCATAAGTTAATCATTAGTGATGTAGATTCTACCGAACTCTTAGGTCGCCTTAACTTTTCCGTTCCTTCTAGGCCAACTAGAAACTATTTACCTTTAATCTTGCCCAGATGCACAACTGATTATGCCCAGCACAATCGTTTTCGGGTCTTATGTCAAAATTACAATGATCTCTATCACCTGCTCTCAACAGATCTCTCTCTCTTCTCTCTAAAAACGTCTCTCTCTAATTATCTCCGGGGAAATCTCTGACCACTCCCAGCTGTAAGTAGGGGCATAGCTTGTCGGACTGGCTAAAAAATCCTCCCCCACCGGGTCAGTGATATTCCGGTTATTTAGTTTTAAGTCTTACGTATACATTTTTTATTTTTAAAGTTTACTTTTAGATATTTTTCTCTCTTTCTCAGTTTTATTTTAATTTAATATATTATCTTATTTTTTTCTCCTTTGTTCCTACATAACTGTAGGTTTTTGGTTTTTTTCTCTCTTTCTCTCTCTCTCCCTCTTCTCGATCTTTATATTATTAAAGTTTTTGTTAGCTCTAATAACGTCTCTGACTACAATTGGCTGTGAATAGGGGCATAGCTGGCCGGACGGGCAAATAAAATTCCCCCACCGTGTCGGAGTCATTATTAGTTTATTTTGTAGCTTTATTAGATTTTCTTTGATAGGCTTCATTAGCTCATAAAAATTTTTGTAACGTATATACATTTTCGTTGACAACCTTTTTTTGCCAACTCTAAATAAATAAATAAATAAATAAATTCATTGAAAGAATCCAATTTGAAAATGCAACGTTGGAAAATTAGGTTGAATGAGTATGGCTTCGATATTGAATTTATAAAAGGGAAATCCAAAAATGTCGCAGAAGTAGAGTTGAATTAAATGCTATGGACCATGAGGACGACTTCGGATCGGATATAGCTACAATACATAGCGCACAAGAGGATCTTAACGATCATATCTATATCACCGAATCGCCGATTAACATCTACAAACACCAAATTATCGTGAATTGATTGTAACACTTCGGAAAACAACCAAAAGATACAATTCAAGCAATAAAATTGCGATTTTTGAAGTGTTGACGTTACTTTAAGATATTTTTGAAAAGGATCGCCTTCTAGAGGAAATCGAAAACAATCATGCTAAGAAAAACTATAGAGGAATACAGGAAACGTACCTTTCATAACTTCATAGTATGTAATATGGGTAAATATGACAGGCAACCTTCTAAATTGAAAATAGCAATCACAAGGACTCCGTCTAAGTCAAATCAAATTGTGCAAGTTAATATATGGTTTTTAAATAAAATTTTAATGTTTTTGACATGTTCTGACAAACTTACAAAGCATGTTTCGATTCATTGTCTTTCTGATCGAAATTCCATTGCGATTCTAGGTAAGCCACATAAAATTATTGCAGATAATGAACTTCGTGCTGCATATATTAAAGATTTTCTTAGTTCAGAAGAAGTAGAATATCATAACCAAAACCGAATGACTTACTTCATAACCATGACGATAAATCAGTATGGAATAATTTTCAAGAGTTTCTCTGTACAACAAAAAAGAAAAAATTATTAACAATCAATGAAATGAGTTGAACATTAGGAATTTCTTGATCGTGAATTCGTAAAAAATTTGGGTTTTCAAAACATAAAACAAAAACCAAAATATATCATCAAAACTGTCAAAGAAAAATATAAATCTGGATTTGTTGACGAAAATGGTTGGAAAAGAGATCAAAATATAGTGAAAAGAAAATACAAACATCAGAATGAAATTGAACATGTTCATTTCGATAGGAAAGTAACTGGAAAAAACAAACAAAACCGCTGAATTTGAATTTAAAATGACAAAATTATTCCATAATCATGATTTATTGTAAATTTTATAATTTTGAAATGACATTCCAGGAGTAATGTAAATTCATGATCTTATAATATGATTTGTGCCACTGTACTTTATCACAGTACCTTCACGAATGTCCCACTGTACATTCATCGCATTAACTGTTTAACCACGTGTTCTATGCACACTAGGGTGTCCCAAAAACCATTTTTTTTTTAATTTTCACGGTTGCTCAGGCATTTTCTGAAAGCTTATGGGGGTAAATAATTTGGAGTTTTTTTCAGATTTTTTGGAAAATGTTTAGAGGTTTTCCGTCCTGTTTTTTAATTTTACTTAGAACTTGGTCAATAACCACGATATTCTTAGTTTTCAAATCAACATTTTTAAAGAAAAATATCAATATTTTACTTTCATGAACATAAACGATAAGTTTTGGCTATGCTTTTGCTCATTAAGGGCGGTATCCACGGGTCGCCAAAAAATTTCTTGTGAAAAAGTTGATATTCCGCAGATTCTTAACAGAGTCTGCTAAGCCTATGTTAACAACACGATAACACAATTTACTCTGTCGATAAACGTTTCAAAGAAACCTTGCGCTGCTCTGGCGCTGTTAAATATGCCCGCGAACTTATAAACAACAACAACACCTTGCAGGATTATGAATATAACATATTTAATGTGCTATTTTAATATATTTTTATTATTAAATGAAATTAATAATAAATTAATTGTTATCATTCTGACAGTTCGATGTAGTCCCGAGCAGCGGCCCTTAACGAACACCTCGCACTTGGCTGCCATGGCAAAGATTTCGTTCATATTGATTGGAAAGTAATTCGCGCATTTTTGGCGATTTGCCTCCGAAAAGGTGTCAGGTCATGATGATCTTCTGGATGTACTGCTGTAGCATGTGTGACTTGGCGGCTCCGCTGAACTCGAAAATAGTAATGGGCAGCGGTCCCTGGGTGGTCACATAGCACTTGGCCACCTAGTCGGGGCCCTGTCAGGGAAACGTTAGAAAATGGGATTGATTTATAAAGTTGAAGTTTGGTTCGCCCATTTGTTACCTTGATAAAATTGGCATTGATGTAGGGCACATCCTTCGCTCCTCACTTTCAAGGGCGGGCAAGCTTGCCCGCCATAGAAAGTGCCATTAGGCGACGCTTTCTGCAGAAATCTTTTTTTTCATTTTTCATTTTCAATTTGGCCATTCAATTTCGCAGCACAAATTAGAATAAAAACCTATTTTGTTCACGTCACGGCAAAAAAAGAGGCGTTCACAGCACTTAAAGCACTTAACAGCACTTGAACAAGACGTAGTGGTAAACGTAAGAATTTCTCGCGATTGGTAGAAACCGAATTTAAAACGGCCACACACAAAAATTCCTTAGCAGTTTTTTTTATATGGAGTTTTTCATTTCGCGGCCGTTTTCGTAGCCATGGACAGCGCCCTTTAGGTACGTAAATTTTGCTTAAATTTTGTAAAAAACGCATTATAACTCTTTAAATTTCTATGAAAATCAAAAAAACTAGTGATGCAGTTTAAAAGATGGGCAAATTTTCCTTCACCGTTCCAGAGTTATACCAAAGGTAACACAATGAATAGATCGGACATCTCATACAATACAAAAATTGTTATGGCGGGTCCTGCCAGTGGAACCCGCTCTCTTCAATGAAACCCACACGCAGCTACCGTTTATTTAGAAATTTTCGTCGCGTATGCAAATGGCGCTCTGTTAAGAAGCGGCGGAATTTCTTTTTTTTTAATATTATTTATTATATTTAAAAATTTTCTTATACTGTTGGGGATCTTAGTTATGGGAGCAGGCTGAGTGATTGGAACAGAGGGTCCATAATCATCAAGAACCTGAGGAGTTTATAGGTTGGAATAATGCAAGCGTTTATTAATCTAATAAAGTACGGCTTAGCGCGGTCTACTACCGATACTGTGGAGTTCTCTCTGACGACTAGCTATGCCAGCGATTGATATGTACGTCTGTACCTCTAATTGATCTGCTTAACGAAGAAGTACAAGACATGAGAGACGCACATACACAAACACATCTTCTAATCTCTCTATGTACATTATGCATACACAACAGTGCAGTAAGTTGGGAAACATTGTTGCTTTGACAAACTTCATATACAATTGCAACATATACTAATATTTATCTCACTTTTGATTGCAAAGTCAATGACAATTTATGATTTACTTAAGTGCAGGTGCAGAATTTACCTGACTTTGGGGTTTTTATGCAGCTTCAGCAGCTAACTGATCTACCGGATTTGAAGAAAAATGGATTGAACCGGGGCAAACTTACAGCAAAAGTACACAATACTCCAATTTTAATAAATGAAACCAGATTAATGTGCACTTGCTGCAGTTTTTTTTCCATTTTTTGTGACTAAGAACATACACAGACATTTTTGAAAAAAAAAGCGGAACTTGGGGAAAAACCGTTGAAATGGATGCAGGTGCAGCAGATGATGCAAGATATAGCCTTTTTTCTTAGAGGGTGTTTGCATACAAATTAGTTTATATCGATTCTCCGAACGATAAGGGCTAGTATTGCTGCTGTGCGGTTTTTAAAGTGTTTAAAACTATATTGGTGATTTGTCCAATGGTGTTTTGTTATAAATATATATCCAAAATACAATTCTCCACAATTCCATTTAGTTTAAAAATTAACTGTGCGCGCTTACTAAATATATTGCGGTAGTGACTGCTGTGGACTGAACTGATAAACATAATCCTAATACCCTTTGATTATTTATATAATCCATTTAATATTTAAACCAAAGTCTTTCTTAAGACTCTTATGTTGATTATTATCTTTTTCAGGTTTCTTATATTTTGCAATATTATATAATCGTTTTATATTTATTCATAGTTACAAATACATCTTAATTACATTTTTCAATTTTATTCTATGGTAAAGAGTGAGAACACATGAGCTCCGCTCCAAATAAAAATTTTGTTAAATCTGGCATATAATGCTGCGTACAGAAATGCAGGAAAACAAAGCGAAATTGCCAAACTTAAAATTCTTCAATTTCCCTCAAGGGACGAACTTGGAGGGAAAAGTGTCGCATTAATATTGGGGACTACAACAAAAATTTAAAAATTTGCGAGAACCATTTCTCGCGTACTTATATTGGTAAGCGATTTTTGAAAATCGATTACATTCCAACAATCCAGTTCGACTGGATGAGTTTGACGACTTCGCTGAAAATAGCACCGGTGATTTAAAAGAATCTCAAAATATTTATGATGAAAATGTTGTTCAAAACAACTGAAGAAATAGCTTAAAAATTATAAAAAGTCGAAAGTTTTACGAAAAAAAAACAAAAGCGTTTGCAGAAAAAATCCAATTGCTACAAGTTCAATTGAACTCAAAAAATCGAGTTTTCACAAAGAAAAAAAAAGGAAATCGAAATCAGCTAATTGATGAAATTGATGCTTTGCAGCATATCAGTAACGAGTCAAAAAGTTTTTGCAAATTACTTCTCAGTAGTAGACCAAAAGAATATTCAAGCTCAAAATATATTCTATATGTTTCAATCAACCTACTCTTTGCTGAGAGATAAATTAAATCTAAATCTACCGCATATTAGAACTCCAAATCGATGGGCCCCTTTAAAGTTTCTACAGCCTGGTTTTAAAAATACCGCATTTGAAACCATCAAAAAAAGTGCTCAGAACTAACAAGCAAGAACGAAACCCATGTTGTTCTTTTAATGGATGAAATGAGGCTTCGCAAAGAGATGAGATACAGCCAGAATTGAGATCTAATTGATCGCTTGGAGAGCAATACGCTCAAAAGAAATTAAAACGTTGCCAACCAGACTTTCGTTTTCTTAATGAAATCTATTTTCTCGAAATGGAGCATGATTTTAAATTTCTTTGTTTCTGGGAATGAGCTAAACGCAGAAATTCTTCGTAGCATAATCAAAGAAAATCTAAAAAAACAAGAAAGAAAGTCGGTCAAGCCCGACTATAACATACTCTGTACCCTTACACTCGCATTTGCTCAGGAGTCAAACGGCCAGTTAACACCCCGCGCACAACGCGGTGCGCTCTCTAAGTTTCTCTCTCTCTCTCTCTCTAGCACTAAGATTGCATGTGTTGAACGGTTAGGGTATGTTGCTGTGGTTATTGGTGGGGGGGGTGGGTGGGGTTAAGTGGCCGTTTTTTGCCCATAACTTGAGTACCGTTCATCCGATCTATATCATTCCTTCAGCAAATCGATAAATAATTTTGTTTAGGTTAAGGTATCTCTAGAAGGAACCAACGATCTATCTCCACAACTGTAGGAGATATGACGTTTTTTCCAAGTTGCGGGGGCGCGAGGGGGCGCGTAAGAAATATATGTCCCATACATGTCAAACCTCTATCTCTTACAATCTCTGAGATCTCTTCGTTCATACGGACGGACGGACAGACAGACGGACGGACGGACGGACAGACGGACATGGCTATATCGACTCGGCTGTTGATGCTGATCAAGAATATATATACTTTATAGGGTCGGAAACGATTCCTTCTCCCTGTTAGATACTTTTGCACAAACTTAATATACTCTATGTACCTTCGGTACAGAGTATAAAAATAGAGGAAAGCTAACTTCGGCTCGACCGAAAATTATAAACCCTTGTACCTTGTATGATTTATATAAATTAGTAGCCTGATTCCACAGACACAAATATGTACATTCGGCCAAATGTACATATTTTTGACAAGGCCTTCTATATACATTTTCTACACCCAATTTCTATGGCAGCTATACTATATAGTTCTCCTAACAAACTTGGTGGAATTATGTAAAAGCATAGAAATCTTAGAAATACGAGGATTGGGGACGTTTGCGTTGAAGACAAAAAAGTTTTTCTTACTAAAAGTACTTTTTCGACCGATGGTTCCTATAGCAGCTATATGATATAGTCATCCGATCCGGCCGATTCCGACAAATGTGCTGCGTATTTGTACCAAAAGGCTTCGTGCAAAGTTTGGTTAAGAAAGCTTTAAAATTGACGGAGGTGATAGCATAGAAACAGACGGACAGACGGACATGGCTATATCAACTCAGCTCGTCATGCTGATCAAGAATATATATACTTTATGTGGTCGGAGATGCTTCCTTCTATGCGTTACAAACATCTCGACAATTTTAATATACCCTCTGCAAGGGTATAACAAGAAAGAAAGTCGGTCAAGCCCGACTATAACATACTCTGTACCCTTAACGTCGCAGCTCGCATTTGCTCACGAGTTATACGCGCTCATCTCTAAGTTTCACTCTCTCTCTCTCTCTCTCTCTCTCTCATTAAGATTGCCGTTCAATAGAATGCTGTGGTGATGGGTGGGGGGTGTTTACTGGCCGTTTTTTGCTCATAACTTGAGTATCGTTCATCCGATCTTTATCATTCCTTCAGCAAATCGATAAATAATTTTGTTTTCAAGGTATCTCTAGAAGGTACGAACGATCTATCTTCAAAACTGTAGGAGATATGACGTTTTTTCCAAATTGCGGGGGCGGGAGGGGGCGTGGCAAAAATTGAAAATAAACTTGATCTGCCTGCAAGTATAACAAATATATGTCCCATACATGTCAAACCTCTATCTCTTACCATCTCTGAGATCTCTTCGTTCATACGGACGGACAGACGGACGGACGGACGGACGGACGGACGGACAGACGGACATGGCTATATCGAATCGGCTGTTGATGCTGATCAAGAATATATATACTTTATAGGGTCGGAAACGATTCCTTCTCCCTGTTACATACTTTTGCACAAACTTAATATACTCTATGTACCTTCGGTACAGAGTATAAAAATAGTTTCAGTAGAAATGGGTCTTTTTGGCTGTAAACTAGTGTAGTCAATGACCTTAAGATAGATTTACTTGATAACAAAAAAGTTTTTTTCACTAAGACCCATTTTCCGACCGATCGGTCCTATGGCAGCTATAAGATTAGTATTATTATTATTATTCTTCATCCTACTGATTCAAGTTTTGTTAACTTATCTTACTGCACTAGTCGCACTGATATAGTCATCCGATTTTGACCAAAATTTGCAAATCTGTTTGAAAGCATATAATATTAATAATGGCCGAGTTTAAGAACGCTTTCATTTACTATAAATAACTATAAGGAAGTCTTCAAGGCCGAGGTGCGAGTCTGTCTCTCCAAGGTCTCCCATAGAAAAATTTATTTGTTGCTGGGACTTCGGGACAGAGAAAACCTAGCCCTCCCTTCACGGTCACTGCCACACAACGGCCGAATAAATCTCAGCCCCCCTTTCTTCCATGTCACAGCCACCCCGCCGGCCGTTCCCTACACGGGCAGTCGTTGGTCGCCCGGTGGAGTCAGGATCGTTAGTTCCAACCGGAGGCGTTAGTTTATATGGAGAAAGCGGCCATAAATACTTCCTGTGGAAATATCTGGCTGAAATTTATACTGATACCACTTCCCTGCGGCAGCGCTGCAGCTGCGAACATTCTTTTGCTCATAACTTAATAATCGTTCATCCGATCATTATCATTCCTTTCGCAAATCGATACATAATCTTAATAACTTAATATTTCTAAAAGGTACGAACCATATATCTAATGAGGGAGATATGACGATTTTTCCAAATTGCGGGGGCGGGAGGGGGCG
Organism: Lordiphosa magnipectinata; assembly: GCA_037044535.1. Lineage (NCBI taxonomy): Eukaryota > Metazoa > Arthropoda > Insecta > Diptera > Drosophilidae > Lordiphosa > Lordiphosa magnipectinata. The sequence goes on along the minus strand of JBAMBO010000237.1, from coordinate 18,808 downwards.
TGGCAAACATTGAAAATAAACTTGATATGCCTGCATGTATAAGAAGTTCATGTCCCATACATGTTCAACCTTCATCTCTTACCATCTCTGAGATCTTTCGTTCATACGGACCGACAAATCAAAAAAGTGCATTACTTTATGGAATACTACACGAGCAGCTGCAGGTGGCTGCAGCTAAACTAAATATTTTTTTAATCTTAAAGTATTATGTAACAGGAGACAAGGAAACAAGATGTTAAAAAGAATAGTGAGGGCAAAGGAGTGCAAAACACTTAAATCTTTAACTAAACATTTGACACACGAACCAAAAACTAACGCAAAAACTTCAAAAACGTCAAAACACAAAAAATACAAAAAATTAGACGCGAAATATTCATTTTACTCAACTTCATTTAATATAACTTTTACAAAGCAAACGAACAAGTGGTCACACTTTCGATGGTATTTTTAGAAAGCACCGTAAGAATCAAAGCAAAACAAGTATGGCATAGTGAAGTTTGCTCAATAAGCTGTTCATTTAAGCAGTAATGGTTGGAAAATTTTGAGATTAATTTTTTGATTTTTGGCCTATGGCAGCAAACACTGGGCATAGGCCAGTGCCAGTTGTTGTGGCTTTTCCCTATCATTCTGTCCCACTTTGTCGTGTGCGTGCTTAGCTAAACCAAATTGAACATGTTTTTTATTTGATTGTTGTTGCGCAAATATTACAAGAAAGATCACACTCGCACTGGCAAAGTGATATTTTATACCAATAACCGTCCCCGTAACCAAACCCCGAAACAGAACAAGGTTAATAGCCGTAACCAGTGCCGTAATACAGGCGTAACCGGAAAAAAAGCGATCGTCCAAAGCAGTAAGCGTAGTTCTAAACGCTATTCGTTTCGGTTTTAATCTCTGGTGTGACGTGCATCCGATCTTCATCATTCTAAGTATGCGTAGAAGGTACGAACCTCCTTTTACGGGGGCGTGGCAAAAATTGAAAATAAACTTGATCTGCCTGCAGGTATAAGAATACTGGTTACCGATTAGAAATCAATGCTGTATGGCACACAGCCTTCGAAGTGTTGCTCGAAGAGGTGCTCGATTATGTAATGTGCATTTGCGCCGCTGGGTAGCAACATTCTCGAACTATTGTTTACAAATAGAAAGAGTTGAACTGTCAAAACCATTTAAACGCCATTTATAGGCTTTTTACACTGAGCACATCTAACATCCCATATCACGAGTGCTTAAGGAATGAATGCTTAGTAACTATATGCTATGCCAACATTTGTTAGTTTTTGTTTTGTCAAAATAATAAGTAGGTTGGTGTCTAAAAGGACTACCCAATAAAGATAACAAATTTTGACCCGACAAATGGTTATGACTCATGATGGGGGATGTTAGATGTGCTCACTGTAATTAGCCCTTAAGAATCTTGATTTATTTTATTTGCTTGATGTACTTACATTTATTTCAATAAATTTGCCTAATTCTTTATTTCAGAATGGATCTACATCTGCAGTTGATTACAGACACATATGCACTCTTCTCACAGTTTAACATATTTGTACCACAGGAAGATTATGATAAAGTTGAAGGTCTTCAAGTTATATTCAACAAAATGTTAGATAATGTGAGTATGGAATTTACTAAAAATATTTGTATTATTTTTTGCTGTTATTCGCGGGGTCATGACTATCAAGCACTCACATATAATGATAAATTTATTCCCATTTCGTTATTATATTGCGCCTTAAGATTAAACTTCAGAGAGCGAAAAATAATTTTTTTAGATATTTGCAGAACATGGCTCAAGAAATGCAGAATATATTTGGAAAATTTAACGAAAATCCAAAATAAGATATTTTAAGCTTTGATGGCCTCGCGGAAGTTTCCAATTTTCCCTTAATTTGTCTTTGAACTATCAATTTAGGCAGATACCATTTACAAAAATGTCGAAAAAAATTTAGATATTTTATACATATTAGAGCAAGCTACAAGCACGGTTGCCACTTTTGGAGAAAACGCTCCAAAATGGATATTTTTTCTCTTTGGAGTACTGGAGTCAGTTTTTGCAAAATGGTGTTATTTTTTGCATAGCAAACAGTTTGTTCATAAGATCAAAAGCGCTAATTGAAATTTGTTTTTAACTTATACTATCATATATAGAATTGAACCGTTAGATAAGTAAATATTGAAATGGCACAACGGCGAGATAGTAAAGTAAAACTGGCTCAAACAGCACCTCTAGGAGGGCCAGGGCCAAGCTTCTCTCAATCTTTCTTATCTTCTCTCAACGGCGAGATAGCGAGGTAATAAAAGGGGCTGAAAAGGGCAGGCATGGAAAAAGTCAAGGCAAACGGCGGCGGTAGAAAGACCCAACGAACGCCTCTTTTAAATCGTTCACCGGGTCTAATAAAACAATAATACAACAATATGTTAACTGACCGTTTTTTGCTCATAACTTGTGTATCGTTCATCCGATCTTTATCATTCCTTCAGCAAATCGATAAATAATTTTGAGTACTATATATCTCTAGAAAGTACGAACCTATCATCAAAACTGTAGGAGATATGACGTTTTTTCCAAATTGAGGGGGCGCGAGGGGGCGTGGCAAAAATTGAAAATAAACTTGATCTGCCTGCAAGTATAAGAAATATATGTCCCGTACATGTCAAACCTCTATCTCTTACCATCTCTGAGATCTCTTCGTTCATACGGACAGACAGACGGACGGACGGACGGACGGACGGACAGACGGACAGACAGACGGACATGGCTATATCGACTCGACTGTTGATGCTGATCAAGAATATATATACTTTATAGGGTCGGAAATGATTCTTTCTCCCTGTTACATACTTTTGCACAAACTTAATACAGAGTATAAAAAGAATTTTTTGTGACGAATGTTCTTCATGCGATTCAGTGGTTAGGTTCAACGTTGAAATAAATCCAAGTAAGGCGGTGGAAGAAAAATTATAGTGGTATGGTGTAGTGATTATGGTGTATTCCAGCAACACAATCTGAGGTTAAATACAGCCAACCAGACGTAAAGAGGCAAGGCTAAAATTGGTAGCCAATCACGGCCCAGAGGCACCCCCGCCGCCTAATCCCAAGACGACTGCCATGGGGAGGAACTCTGAACCATCTTAACGCAAAGTGAGTCCATTCCGAGAGGCCAGGAAGCTACCCAAAACCCACAATTGTTCGGGCAGCACCTTGGATCCTCCTAATTGTCCCAAAGGGATTAAATAATTGGCGCAGTACCGTGGAGGAGGCCATCTCTAGTCCGCAAAAAGCTGGACGGGGCCATCAATCCCTGTCATCGGCTCATCGCTGGGGCGGCCGAAGCCCTCATCCAACCTAATCCCAGAGTTGGGTTCATTATATTTACACATTTATTTATTTATTTGTATATTTGTAGTTAATAATATATTAGTTCATAAGAAAAAAATAGTCGGAAGGGGGTCATCACCCAAGGGTTAGACGGGCGTCAAGGGTGGCGTTAGCACTTCGAGCCCAGATGAGCTGAAAGGAAAAAGCAGAAGAGTGAGAAGACTTACTTTGGGGAAGGGGACCAATCTAAGCATTCGAGGGCTTAATGTATTTTACCTTGAGGACATCGCGATTACCACTTGGAGCTCCAATAGGGTAGGTAGGCGAGGTTCCCGTTTTTTTTTGAGGCCTTTGTTTAATGCATCGAGATTTGGATTGGAATCTGATCCCTACATTTTTTGCCAACATTACATGGGGCCATAGGCTCATCCTCGAATACTGCAACAAAAAAAAAGTTTATTAATTAATTAATTAAACTGAGACCGTATGTGATAGACAAACTATAAGATTTAAGTATGTGTAATCCCTCAAAGATATTGTAAATTAAATTTAAGCGAGATAAATATGAATGCGTAAATTATTCCAAGGGGGGAAGCGGGTCCTAAGCTGGTCATGGAGTAGATAGGCGTAGACGTCCAAGATGGGTGGACAACCCCAAGACAGACAACCTGTTGGCCACAGGAAGGGTGGGCGCGTCGAGGTAAAACTGCCAAACCTCCGTCTTTAAGTGTTTTCCGTTTCATTTGAATTTTGTTAAGTAGTGTCCGGGATGTTTTGTGTTAGGTGGTGGAGATACCGATTTGTCGGGATTGTGCGGTCTGCGGGCATTGGGAAGAAATCCCGCCCTGAGGGGGACTAAAGCTAGCCGGCTCGCCCTTGGTGTAAGCAGACTCGTAACAAAATCTTATTGAGCAAGTGCGTAACGCCGAGTATGCACCTATTATGTTTATTGTAGTCCACAATCTACCATTGTTATTAATAGGCTACATGGCCAATTTGTTACGAGTTTGCTGTCCAGATTATAAATTCGCGAATCAAATAAAAATTCTTTACAAAATTTAATCGGCCTTGCAACCGATTGACAAAATGTCATCAAAGCCATATTAAGTATGGATTTCAGTCTATTTTATCTCAAATGCACTTGCCATTCTTTTCTCTTATGCTCAAAAACTTCCACCTGATATCGAACATCTTTGTAAAACATCTATTTCGACTACCTTTATGACTCAGAACCCGAAACAGATGCTGCAGCTAACTTATTAGATAAAAATAGAGGAAAGCTAACTTCGTCTCGACCGAAGTTTATATACCCTTGTAGCTTGATGGCGCCACTACTTTGAGCATTTGCTTCCCAGTTTGTTATATGGCAGCTATACGATGTGTCCATCCGATTTTCACCGAACTCCCCAAAATTGTGTGGAAACTGATAATATTCACAACTGGAAGGTATAAAGACGCTACCATTGAAAACAAAAAAGTTTTTCTCAATAGAACTACTTTTTCAACAGATCGTTCCTTTGGCAGCTGTATGCTATAGTCATCTGATTTGAATCAAACTTGGCACAATTGTGTGGTAGCATATAATGTTGATCAGTAACAAGTTTGAGAGCGATAGCATTGAAATCAAAAAAGTTTTTCCTACTAAGACTTTTTTTCAGACATATCTTTTGTATGGCAGCTAAACTATATAGTTGTCCGATTTTCATAAAACTTTGTGGAATTATGTAAAATACGAGGTTAGAAATACGAGGATTGGGGACGTTTCCGTTGAAGACAAACAAGTTTTTCTCACTAAAACTACTTTTTCGACCGATGGTTCCCATGGCAGCTATATGATATTATTATTAGTGTTAACTGGCCGTTTTTTGCCCATAACTTAGTATCGTTCATCCGATCTTTATCATTCCTTCAGCAAATCGATAAATAATTTTGATGCATGTATGCATGTAATTTTGATTACTAGATATCTCTATCATTCCTTTATCTTTATCATTCCTTCAGCAAATCGATAAATAATTTTGATGCATGTATGCATGTAATTTTGATTACTAGATATCTCTAGCAAATCGATAAATAATTTTGATGCATGTAATTTTGATTACTAGGTAGAGATAGAGATATCTCTATACGAACCATCTATCATCAAAACTGTACAAGATACACGTTTTTTTCAAATTGCGGGGGCGGGAGGGTGCGTATCAAAAATTGAAAACAAACTTGATCTGCCTGCAAGTATAAGAAATATATGTCCCATACATGTCAAACCTCTATCTCTTACCATCTCTGAGATCTCTTCGTTCATACGGACGGACGGACAGATGGGCAGACAGACAGACGCACATGGATATATCGACTCGGCTGTTAATGCTGGTCAATAATATATATACTTTATAGGGTCGGAAACGATTCCTTCTCTCTGTTACATACTTTTGCACAAACTTAATATACTCTATGTACCTTCGGTACAGAGTATTATAAATATGTTGGATTGCTATTTTTAGCACTTAATATATCTTAATTATATATTTATCTATTAGTTGTGTTTGTCTAGAGTTTAGACGGCTCTCTGAAGATGTGTTTTGAGGTCTTTACTAAATGTTTGTGCGCCACTGATAGTATTAAGGTTGTGTGGTATTTGGTTCCGAAGGCGAACAGCGTTTACGAAAAAGTGTTTGTCGGAACATGCCAGTCTGTTTCTCACGCAGACAAGATTGCTGGTTCTTCAGGGTGAGGTAAAGCTTAACATGTTAAACAAGTAGTCTGGATTTTGTCTGTCGATTATTTTGTGAATGAATAAAAGGACTCTATAACTAATCAAAGTGTTAAGGCTGAGGTCATATATTTTAACTGCAGAGCTTGTGACGTGATCCCTTCATTGTAGCCCATAAATATATCTTGCAATACTATTAAAAGCTACATTTAATTTGTGTTGGCTACCAGTATCACAATTACCAAAAATTTCTATACCGTAAAAAAGTACGGGAACAACGGAAGACTTCGCAATCAGCAGTCGTATGTTTATAGGTAAACAATTCTGGGTTAGCGATAGTTGCCTAAGCAGTGCGTAAGTCTTCCCAACTGCCTTATTTATATGATCCTGCCAGTATAGAGTTTTGTTGAAAGTTATTCCAAGGTTCTCAGCCTTATTAACATACAGTATAGATGCTCCATCTATTTCTAATTTTGCAAAGTTTTCAGTACTTGAGATCTTTTTGTGTATGACAAGGCATTTCGATTTGATGGGGTTGATGCTAAGTCCATTTTTCTTGGCCCATTCACTTACATTAAACAGATCATTGTTACACGCATTAATACACTGGTCAATTTGACTCAACGGACTACTAACCATACATTTGGACATATCGGGACTACAGTCGACCAATGACGGCATTTACTGTTCCAGGGAAGGGATTATTCGAATGGAAGGTAATGCCATTCGGGTTACATTCGGCGTCAGCAACATTTCAGAGAGCACTCGGCCAAGTGATCGGCCCAGAAATGATGCCACACGCGTTTGCTTACCAAGATGACATTATAGTAATAGGTCATACACTAGAAGAACACATGGCAAATCTAAAGGAGGTTTTCCGACGATTAAAGAATGCAAACCTGCGGATAAATGTCAATTCTTCAGAAATGAATTACAGTACCTCGGCCATCGGATAACAGGAAAGGGCATATGTACGGATCCAGAAAAGGTGGCAGCGATTGCGGAACTAAAACCACCAGCTAACGTAAAGGAACCACAGTATTTAGGGGTCGCATCATGGTACAGAAGATTTGTCCCAGACTTCGCAACAATGGTACAACCGTTAGGTCAAATGGATATGGACAGATGAGCATCAGAAGGTATTCGAATTGGTAAAGAATTAATTTACTGCCGATCCGGTTTTGACGTGTCCCGATTTTGAACGAATGTTAATACTACAGACAGATGCGAGCGACTATGGTATTGGGGCCGTTCTAACACAAGAAACAGAAGAGGGCGAAAAGGTCATATCATACTCAAGTAGAACGCTTAACCAAGCGGAGAAAAACTATTCGGCCACAGAGAAGGAATGCTTGGCAATAGTTTGGGCAATCCGAAGGCTGAAACCATACTTAGAGGCATACCATTTGAAGATAGTCACGGATCACATGGCGTTAAAATGGCTCAACAGTATCGAAAGCCCGACAGGCAGAATAGCTAGATGGGCATTGGAGCTACAGCAATATGACTTCGAAATTGCATATCGAAAAGGCCAATTAAACGTCGTGGCAGATGCACTGTCAAGACAACCGCTAGAAACCTGCAGAAGGGCCAAAGAAAAGGGAATTGCAGAAGTACACAAGGAAGACACAATTGAGTGCGAAAGGATAAAGTACTAAGAAGGTACTAAATAATCCACAAAAATTTCCAGACTATTTGGGAGAAGGTGGAGAATTGTACCGTCATATCTTTCACAGGGCAGGGAACGAAGACGTAGTTTCTTGGAAATTATGTGTTCCTACAGGGTCTAGAGGAAGAGTACAAGGAGAAAACCATGACTCAGCGTCAGCGGGGCACACCGGATCAAGAAGAACCATCGCGAGAGTAGCATCAAGGTATCATTGGCCAGGAATGCATAGAGACGTACGAAGGTACGTGAACAGGTGCGAAACGTGCCAAAAGTATAAGCCAAGCCAACTACAAGCAGCAAGCAAAATGCTCACACAGGTCCCCGAGAAACCATGGGAGACTGTATACGCAGAGTTTGTCGGCCCTCTACCACGATCTAAGCATGGAAATACCATGCTTTTAGTCCTCATAGATCGGTTTTCGAAATGGACAGAACTAATCCCGATGAGAAAAGCAACAGCGGAGTCGTTAAAAAAGGCGTTCAGAGAAAGAATCGTGTCAAGATTTGGGGTTCCAAAGGCCGTAATCACGGACAATGGGGTCCAGTTTACAAGTCGGGTTTTTAAACGATTTTTGGAGGACATAGGAGCCAAACAGCAGTTCACAGCTCCATACACTCCACAAGAAAATCCAACTGAACGAGCAAATCGGACCGTGAAGACAATGATTGCACAATTCGCAGGAGAAGAACAAAGAACATGGGACGAAAAGTGGCCAGAAATAATGTTAGCCGTAAACTCGAGCGTAACAGAGTCCACGGGATATTCGCCGACCTTCGTTACACAGGGAAGAGAGCCAAGACTTCCGAAAGCCTTATATGACGAGGTGACTCTAGGAATCGGACAAGAACCACAAAAACCGACTGAAAATGCAACAAAACTGCGAGAACTATTCGAGGTAATTAGAAGGAACCTAGAAAGAGTGGCCCAAGATCAAGCGAGATACTACAATCTGAGACGTTGACCGTGGAAGCCTGAGATAGGACAAACAGTATGGGCTAAAGAGCATAACTTGTCAAAAGCAGTGGAACGATTTGCTGCAAAATTGGCACCCAGATACGGAGGACCGTACGTGATTGTCCAGTAATCTGCAAGTTAAGACACAAGAGGGATCAGAGAGAGCGTACCGCTCACGTAAGTGAGTTAAAACCACAGGTCGTTGAGGGTCAAAACGAATGATTGACGATTGTCAGAAAGTAACGCCCATGGTTATGAATGCGAGAGAAACTGATGATTTTCAGTTGAAAGCGAAAGAAACTGATGATTTTCAGTTAAAAACGAGAGCGTAAGTTAAAGTCGGCTCTAACCGACTTACTCAAGGAAAGAAACGTTTAATAGCCTTCCTGTGTGTCTGAAGCAGGACAGCCGAAAAGTATGCAACATTTTTTTAACTCGGCTATTTATCATCCGATCTTGATGAAAATTGGAGGGCTTATAGATGTTGCGAATATTAATGTAAGTTTTAAATATGAGATCGATATCTCAAAAATTGTGGGAGTTATTCAACATTTTTTATTGTGGGGGCGGGGGTGGGCGTGGCAAAAATTTGAAATAAACTTGATCTGCGTGCAGACAATAGGAGTCTACATTTCAAAACTGGTTGCTCTAGCTCTTCTAGTCTCTGAGATCTAGGTGTTCATACAGACAGACGGACGGACGGACGGACGGACGGACAGACGGACAGACGGACATGGCTATATCGACTCGGCTGTTGATACTGATCAAGAATATATATACTTTATATGGTCGGAAATGATTCCTTCTGCCTTTTACATACATTTGCTCGACTTTAGTATACCCTTTTACTCTACGAGTAACGGGTATAAAAACGGAGAAAACTGATGATTTTCAGTTAGATAAAAGAAAACAGATAATTCTCAGTCTGGAGGTACAGCCTGAAATATAAAAATTTTACTTCATAGAGAAAAAGTCCACCCTAACAAAACATTACCCCTGCTAGTTGCTATGCAACGAAACACGGCGAATTGGCGGAAGAAGGGAAAACCAAGGGGCAATGGGAGGGAAAGAGACAGATATAGAGGGATAACGATATAGCAAACTCCAGTTAGGATTCCTCTCTGGCCAAAAATCCATGATGGCCACCATGATCCTAACGGAGTTCGCAAAAGCTTCAAAGACCTATATAAAGGGCCTCAAACGCACTGACGGCACCAATCGAGAGTTTAAACCGAAACATGTTACCGACCAGCAGACCAAACGGACGTATAGTGTTGAGGTTCGCCCGACGAGGACGACGTCTGGCATGTGGCAGGAAGCACCTGCCATTCGCAGGAGTGGGGCCAATCCGACGACCACGGAGTCCGATCCGTATCCCGAGGAGCCCATCGCCGGTGTTGCAGCTACTGGCGTCACCACTGGTGTCGGAGGCGGATAATTTCCTGACGCCAATCCCGTCTCCACAACAGCTGGGGGCATGGAGCAGGGAGACACAGTTCGGGGTGGCAGAACCAGCCATGCGATCCGACGAGGAGGCAGCAGCCGTAGGACCACGGTTCTAGCCGTTGAGGAGCCCATCTCCGGTCTGGGTACCGGCCAGACCACCCACACCTCATCCCATGGACGAAGTGATAGTAATCACGGACTCTGAGGGTGAAGTCGACCAGGAGAAGGAGCCGGAGCCCGAGCAGCCTCAGGCCCATAAATCCGCACCGCCGACGCGGTCTCAGTGGCAGCACACTTGGGTGACGGAAGGCTGGCGTTACCATCAGGTGACTTGGTGTGAGCCGGTTCGCGAAGGCAATGGTAGTGGAAGGGATCCACGAAGGAATGGGAGCAACCAGTCTCACCAAGTGGTGAGGCTGTCATCGTAAGAAGACGAAGTGCCGTCCACGGCGAGGTCTGTGGAAGTGGAGTCAGGTGAGGCGGATGATGAGGAGCAGGAAGCGAAGGGACCGGGGGAGTGGCCGATCCCAAGGAGACCAACGGTACAAAGGCAACAATCATGGCCGGAAGAGCAGCTCCAACGGGCTCCGCCGAGGCCAGCCTTCGTAAGGCAAGCCTCACAGCAGCACCCACAAAAGGCTGAAGAGGCAAGGGGCGAGATAACCTGGGGACGATGGCGCTCGTTGGGCCTAGGAGAGTGGCCGCGCGAGGCATTAATGATGCTGTTGGCCAGAAAGAACGAGCCAAGGAAGAGGTGGTCCCACATTTTGTGGATAGGGGCCACAAGGTACCGCCTAAAGGTACGAGGAGGCAAAGGGGAGGTATGGGTTGAGACCGGAGCTCATTAAAAAGAAAATAAAAACGAGAAGGCCAAGCTAACTTCGTCTGTGCCGAAGTTTTTATACCCTTGCAAATGCTGTTTCAGAGTTTAAGACCGCTTACATAAAAATCTAAACAATTTTTAACTAAAACTCATTTTCCGACAGATAAACATCTGATTTCGACCAAATTTTTGCGAATCTTTCTGAAAACATATCAAATTAACAATCGCGGAGATTAAGAAAGATAAAATTGAAAACAGAAAAGTTTTTCTCACTAAGACTCTTTTTCCGACCGATCGGTCCTATGGCAACCATAAGATATAGTCACCCGATGTCGATCAACTTTTTCAAATTAGTTTGAAAGCGTTTAATATTAAGAATCACCGACTTTAAGAACGATTTACTTGAAAACAAAAAAGTTTTTTTCACTAAGACCAATTTTCCGACCGATCGGTCCTATGGCAGCTATAAGATATAGTCATCCGATTTTGACAAAAATTTGTAAATCTGCTTGAAAGCATATAATATTTATTATCGCCGAGTTTTATGACGCTAGCATTGAAAACAAAAAATTTTTTTCTACTAAGACCCATTTTCCGACCTATTGTTCCTATGACAGCTATAAGATATAGTCATCCGATCTTGACCAAAATTTGCAAATCTGTTTGAAAGCATCTAATATTAATAATGGCCGAGTTTAAGGCCGCTAACATTGAAAACAAAAAAGTTTTTCTCACTAAGACCCATTTTTTGACCGATGGTTCCTATGGCAGCTATAAGATATAGTCATCCGATCCGGTCGGTTCCGACATATTAGCAGCGTGCAGTAAAAAGAAGACTCTGTGCAAAATTTCAGCTCGTTAGCTTTAAAACTGAGAGACTAGTTTGCGTAGAAACAGACGGACAGACAGACGGACAGACAGACAGACGGACAGACAGACAGACGGACAGACAGACAGACGGACGGACAAAGCTCAATCGACTCAGCTTGTCGCCCTGATCAAGAATATATATAGTTTATGGGGTCGGAAATGAATATTTCTATGCGTTGCAAACTTCTGGGCAAAATTATAATACCCTTTGCAAGGGTATAATAATAAATATGAACATACAAGGCAGTGAAACACTTTTATTGTGGGGACAAACGCACTGACACGAACACGCACGGCGGACACACAAGGGCTAAACCGGGAGGGGGGCACATTAAGGAGGAACAAAACATGGATAAAAATGATCACAATCATTGAGTATCCACTCAACACACACAGGGGTCCAATTGGGAAACAAAAAAAATAAAATAACAAATCACAAATAAACAAAATAAAATAATTTAAACAAAAACAACAAAAGCAGGCGCTGTGCGGGGGAAAACGTTGAGGCAGGGCAAGGGCAGACAGGCATGCCAGCACACAGCCATGGCCATACAGGGGCATCGGCAGCGCAGTCGCAGTCCTCAGAAGCGTCAGGTGATGCTAGAGGGAAAGGAGAAAGGGGTTAGAGCTGGCATATCAAGATAAAAGAAAGCCTTATCTGAGAGAAAAATATTACCCATGTGCGTTAGGGAATGGGAGATCGTCGATTGGCATGTGGCCGATTAATATCGATATAAGTAACGATGTCGGGTAACGGTGGTTACTTGGTATCGTTGCAGTTGGGATGGGATGAAGGCCGATAGGTGATCGATCGATAGATCATGGGGGCAACGATTGTATTCAGGGCGGGAAATTCGAAAGTTGGATACACAGGAAGACGGAAATGGGACATTTCCGCTTCCCGAAGAAAGAGGGGAGTGTGAGGAATGGTTATTCCTCACAGACAGAAGGGCATGGAGCGAAAGGGGAAATGTAGATTTCGAAAGGGGAAGTGTGGCGAATTCGCTGCATAAAGGGGAAACAAGGCGGATTCAGGGGAAAGGGGAAATGAATGGGAGTCCATGGGAATAGCAGCACGACAGACGGCGGATGCGCAGCTAATAAACGGAAGGATCCGTTAAGATTGGAGCAGAGGATAGTTGTTGTTGTAGCGGCTCCTGTGGATGAGAGTAAGGTACGCATATGTTGTAGGGGAAAATAGAGAGAACAGATTAGAGTGGAAAAATTTTGAAGGTAGAAGGGGGGAGTGTGTAGTGTAGGGGGTTAAGGTGTTGTGAGTGAGTTTGAGTTGTCCAGGTCCAACCCGAGGAAAGTTGCTGCTTGGACAGGGTTTGTCCAGAGGTCTGTTGTTGTGAGTTGTGTGGGGGCGGCTGGGCAGTGGAAGAGGTGTTGAGTGTCATGCGGAGACTGCCCGCATTTTGGACACTCATCAATCACTGCATCGTTTATCCTGGATAGGTAGCTGTTTAGCGTTGCAGAGTAGCCCGAGCGAAGTTGTGCCAAAGTTGTCCGGGTGCTTCTGGGCAGGGTTTTTTCAGCATCGCTGATGGGGGGAGGTCTTCCTCCCAGGACAATGTTTGGTTTCAGCTTGCTGATCGCTTCGGCCACAGTACTCTGGTGGATGGCATTTCTCGCATTTACAGCTACAGATTCGGAGATGGTGGTGGAGTTCGAGGTCAAGGTGAGAACATCCGGCAGTTGGGTCCTCAGTTCTTGTCTGCTGGTACGTGGGGGCAGTGGGACCTGTAGGGCCGAGTGGTTTGGATGTTCCTCCTGAAGGCCATTGACAAGGAACTGCTTGGTCAGCATGTTGCAGTGATCACGGACGCCGAGCATGTGGGTTTCCTCGTGTAGGTGGTCCACTTGAGCCATGGTGTGACATCCGGTGATGGTGCGGAGTGCAGCATTCTGGGCACGTTGGAGATTACCCCATTGTGTGTCACTTATGGCTGCTGTCCATGCAGGCGCCGCGTAGTCGCACTGCACACGGCCTATGGCCTTGTATGTGACTAGCAGGGTCTCTTTCTCCTTTCCCCAGGAGTTACCAGCTATTGCCTTGAGTGCCCGATTCCTTTCCCTTACTTTGCGGGCCGTGTTCTCTGAGTGCCTCGAAAAGAAGAAAAGGTTGTCAAAAGTCACTCCCAAGATTTTTGGGTATTTGATAGTGGGAATTGTGCCTCCGTCCACAGTGACATTGACCTGGGTGTTCACTATCTTGGTCCAGGTAGTGAATAAGGTGGTGCTGGATTTTCCTGGGGAGAGAGACAGGTTTCTACCGGCCAGGTATGCAGAGACTGTTGGGAGGTAGGAGTTTAGACTCGCAACTACCTTATTGTAGTCCCTGTCCGATCCTAGGATGGTGTAGTCGTCTGCATAGCTGACGAGTTTGAGTTCCGGAGGTGGTGTAGGTATTCCAGAAACATAGAAGTTGAAAAGGAGTGGGGAGAGGACTCCACCTTGGGGGACTCCTTGTTTCAGCTTCCTATATTTTGATTGTGCGTCACGGAACTCAACATAGGCCTGCCGACCTGTCATGTAGTTTGCCAACCAGCGCTTGATTGTGTTCGGGAGCGCGGTGCCTTCGATATCCTGGAGTAGGATGGCATGGTTGACAGTGTCAAAGGCTTTTGACAGGTCAAGGGCAACCAACACAGTGCGTTTGTGAGGGCTAGGAGAGTTTAGCCCATCTGCGATGTCGGTGGTGATTTCGCAGAGCGCTGTGCTGGTGCTACGGCCTTTCCTGAAACCGTGCTGATGGTCTGCTAGCGGGAGGTGGTCTTGGAGGATGGGCAGGACCAGTGCTTCCAGGATTTTAACTGCTGGTGCAAGCAGCGTGATGGGCCTGTACGAGGTGCCCAGCTCTTATGGCTTCCCTGGTTTTGGGACAGGTAGGATTTTACCTGTTTTCCATATGTCAGGAATGATCAGGCTGGACATGCTGAGGTTGTACAATTTGGTGAGGTATTCTACACCTACACCTACACCTACTACAGGATCCGTTAAGATTGGAGCAGAGGATAGTTGTCGCACTCGCTCCAATTTGCTGAGGAGGCGATATCGCCGGCAATTCAAAAGAGCGCTGTTGCTAGGCAGAGGAAAGTGGCGTATGTAAGATCTGGGAGTCTCGAATGTTCTAGAAGGAGACAAGGAGACACCGGGAGACAGCCCGGGAGGACTATATAAGGGGTCGCTGACGGCATAGAAGGAAGTCAATGTGAATTGGGATCTGAGCGAGTGCGAAACGAATCGTAAAAATACAAGGGCGGCGAAACGGAGTATCCCAGAATACTACAGACGGGAAATCGAGTGCGGAATCCTTGAAGAGGATACGGAACAGTCCTCGTGGAAGGACTTGAACCTGATACAGGAAATCCAGGCGGAAGGATATCGACTATCATCGAGAAAGGTAGCTGTGCGCACGTAGAGCCTGTGTGTCGAACGCAGATTCGACGTGATAGGCGGTCATACTAGCCAGCGCATCCTTTGAGTCCTTGTAGGACGATAGTAGGGCAGCACGTGGGAGTTGTGCGGAATAGACGAAATTGCGAGTCAAGCGATTGCTTGGACGTGCACGGCGTGTCTTTGGCCAAGGAAACCCTGCGAACACGGCGGTAAGCCAGATATGAGGCGTACCTTGCGATTTGGCAAGGATACCTCAGATAGGTTTATGCGAATGTACCATATTTATAAGTGAAACATCAAAGTGAAACACCAAAGTGAACAATAAAGTGAACCACGTCGCTGGTGAATAATAGAATAAAGAATTCCCTGTGTTGTTATTGCAAGTCCAATATAAATTTGTTGGAACGATCCTCGATTACCCTGAGCATAGCCTGCATTGGTTTTCGGGTCAAAAAGGACTTGTTACAGCTGACATAATCGGATATAGTCATCCGATCCGGCCGATTCCGACAAATGTGCAGCGTACTTGTACCAAAAGGCTTCGTGCAAAGATTGGTTAAGATAGCTTTAATGTTGACGGAGAAGAACATAGAAACAGACGGACAGACGGACATGGCTATATCAACTCAGCTCGTCATGCTGATCAAGAATATATATACTTTGTGTGGTCGGAGATGCTTCCTTCTATGCGTTACAAACATCTGCACAATTTTAATATACCCTCTACAAGGGTATAAAAAGAGAAAATTAACTAGTCTTATTTTGGAAGAAGTGTAATACGTTTGGTTTAAAAGACAAACCTAGAAGAAGGCAAAAATATCGTGCATCTAAAAAACTCCCTCTAGGGCTCGATTGTGGATGAGAGATTGCTTAGAAAGTGAGCGTTGTTCACTCAGAAACATGAGAGAAATTTCTATCTGAATATGGCGACTTTCTAGCAGAGTCTGTTAAGAACCTTCATTGGCCGCTGCAGCAGAACTCTTGATCTTTCCAAATCAAGTACTTGCCAAAGACGGTCGTATCTCCTGTATACAATAAATGTTTTTTTATTTCTGTGCTGTGAAAAAGTAAAGTTATATAAGTGAACAATTACAAGCCTAATCAGCCGCCACAGTCGCTGCAGATCTTGGAAAGAAATTTCTTTTCATTTTAAGTGCCACCCACCCAGTGGTAAGTTAGCCTTTAAATGGCTTGTTTCTCCCAAAAAAATTTCCATCTGAAATTCTCGTCCGAGTCAAGGTGAATTTTATACCTTTTTCGCCTGTTTTTTAGGTGTGGCGCAAAATTTTAAAAAGCACTTTGTTGCTTTCAAATTGGCCTGCAGGTCCAAAGGTCATCTGACCTTGGATCCACTCTAAACAACAAGATCCAATTGCTCTCCAATCCGTTGTGCTGTTCAACACCCTCCTGGCCTACAAGCGAGACGAACGAGAGCGAAAGCTCCCTCATAGGAGTAAATTTTCGCTGCCTGCGCTGCAAGCTCCGCTAAGCGCCTCAGTCCGGAATGCGTCCCATAGCAGCTAACATCGGGAGAGCCGCTGCAATCAAAGTAGTGCTGTGTCCCTAATCAATCAAATAACCGGGATCGGCGTCCAAAAATCATATGGTTCATTTTTTGTTCTTGTGTGTGTGCCAAGCGCCAAAGGCAGAGACTTTACGCTCCTCTCTCATCCCTCCCTATTGATCTGGTAAATACATGCCTCCATTGGAGGCGTAAATTAAGTTGCCTTAAGTGCCTAATTAAGTGGGAAAAAAAAGTTAAGAACGCACGGCGCAAAATCATTAGAAAATTCTAGTAAAATCAAATTTTCATTTTCTTTTCGCAAGTCTCCAATTTTCAATCGTGCTCTCCTTCTTAATCGACCGCCCTGTTCTGCGTGAGAGAGTTACTCTCCCATACATTTTTGTTCTAACGAAAACGTTGCTATAAAAAGAGTAAGAAGAGAATAAGCCTCTTCTTGTCTTTGGTGCATTTTTTTTGTCTAGTGTTTTTTTTTTGATGTTTCAATTACAGAGTTAACCAAGTGAAAGCGCTTTCCTCGTTGGACCACAAGTTGGACACATGTAAGTGAAAGCTCCCTTTTGATCTTTCCCTTCTCTCGACATAAATTTACAAAGAGAGAGCACCGTTTTTCAAGTAAAAGAGAGACTTGTTCCCCTGTGTTCTGATTTGGTTAAATCTTTTGGTCTAATACCCTAGAACAGCCAGTGCGCATTAATGATTATCAACCCAATTTCCATTTAGTTTTTTTCTTTTTGAATTTAAATGAATTCTGTTAAACTATTAAAACCTAATAGTGTGTGTATAAGAGGCGACCACCGAACGTGAACGTGGTTGTGTTTGTTGTTGTTGTTTTTGTTCACCAACAATTCTGGAGAAGACCATGCACTCCTCAATAACACCGAGTTCTAGCATATATCGGCATACAGTAATTTGTCCGTGGCCGGAGATACATCATAGTGTCGCTGTTTTATAGGTTTTGCTCCTGCCACATCAATCGTATGAGAAATTAGCGCAGTACGACCTAGTCCTTACTTGGCAAAAGATGGAAACTTATTGATAGTATCCGTTAGGGAAGACATTGAACAGACAAACTTTATATACCTGCGGCGATCACAAGAGGAACATTTAAGCACAACAATTCAAACAAAATCATGACGAATAAAACAACTGACATCAACAAACAATCGTGCAATACAACAAAACTATGACGGACACTAAAATAGGTATTTAAGTAATATGTTCAATATGTATGTATGACTAATTTGTGTTCATGTTTATATATAAAACAAGAAAGAAAGTCGGTCAAGCCCGACTATAACATACTCTGCACCCTTAATGTCGCAGCTCGCATTTGGTCACGAGGCAAACGGCCAGTTAACACACAACGCACAACGCAGTGCGCTCTCTTAGTCTCTCTCTCTCTCTTTCTCTCACTAAGATTGCTTCTGCTGAACGCAATGCCTAGGTAATGGGTGGGGTGGTTGAGGGGTGTTAACTGACCGTTTTTTGCTCATAACTTGAGTACCGTTCATCCGATCTTTATCATTCCTTCAGCAAATCGATAAATAATTTTGAGTACTAGATATCTCTAGAAAGTACGAACCATCTATCATCAAAACTGTAGGAGATATGACGTTTTTTCCAAATTGAGGGGGCGCGAGGGGGCGTGGCAAAAATTGAAAATAAACTTGATCTGCCTGCAAGTATAAGAAATATATGTCCCATACATGTCAAACCTTTATCTCTTACCATCTCTGAGATCTCTCCGTTCATACGGAGGGACAGACGGACAGACAGACAGACAGACAGACGGACAGACGGACAGACGGACAGACGGACAGACGGACAGACAGACAGACGGACGACGGACATGGCTATATCGACTCGGCTGTTGATGCTGATCAAGAATATATATACTTTATAGGGTCGGAAATGATTCCTTCTCCCTGTTACATACTTTTGCACAAACTTAATATACTCTATGTACCTTCGGTACAGAGTATAAAAATATACAGACTCCCTGAAGAAGGCAATATATTTGCCGAAACGCGTAGGAGAACAACTCAGCCAAAAAGTGTTTTGACTGGAGTAAAGAAAGACGACCGAA
>JBAMBO010000235.1:0-43805 GCA_037044535.1 Lordiphosa magnipectinata | reverse complement strand
TTTGGCTATTTAGCATCATCCTAGAGAGCGCTCTGTTAGTAGATGCTGCTTTTGCGCTTGCGTAATCCATGTGCTCCCGGAAACTGAGCCTGGTATCAAGCATTACCCCCAGGTACTTCAGCGCTCTCTTTGAGGTAAGCGCCACATTGCCCACTGTAATTTGAGCAGTCTCCACCTTTTTCCGACTGCTAATTAAGACAGCTTCTGTCTTTTGGGGCGCTAGTTCCAAGCCTACTGAAGAAAGCCACGCCTCTATCTGCTTGATTGTTTTGTCGCACAGTGATTCTGCCTGTTTAAGGTGTTTAGCCATTACCACCACAGCAACGTCATCCGCAAATCCAACGAGTTGCACTCTTGGGGGAAGAGATAATCGCAGGATGCCATCGTACATCACGTTCCACAGTAATGGACCTAGCACGGATCCTTGCGGAACACCTCCGGTTACGTTGTACGTCTCTGTGCGTACACTGGTGTCGAATTTGAGCACCCGGTTACTGAAGTAACTGCGGATCATCTGGAGGAGGTACAGGGGGACTCCAAAGTTAATTAGGGCCTCTATTATACGGGTCCACCTTGCAGAGTTGAATGCGTTACGGATGTCTAGTGTAACAACCAGGCAGTATTCCTTCTCGCCGTTTCTCCATCTGGTTCCCTCTATAGCTTTCGCGGCTATGCCCACTACCTTCTTAATGGCGTCGACTGTAGACTTTGCCTTCCTGAACCCGTGCTGGCTCTGTGAGAGATCACCAGCCGCAGCTATTGCGCGCTCTAGCCGTGTGCAGACAAGCTTCTTTAGGATTTTCCCAGCTGAGTTGATCAGGCAGATTGGTCTGGATGACGAAACCTCTCCTGGTGGCTTGCCTGGCTTTGGTAACAGGACCAATTTCTGCACCTTCCACATTTCGGGGAATACTCCTTCCAGTAGGCATTTGCTGTACATTTCTGCGAAGACTTCCGGTTTTAAGGTCAATGCTAGCCTAAATGCCCTATTCGGTAGCGAGTCTGGACCGGGGGCCTTGTTGATCTTCATGCTCCCAGCGACTTGGAGCACTTCCTCAGCAGTAACTTCCTCAATAACCATGTCCGGTGGCAACTCAGGTGGTGAACTGAGAATGTCGCTGCCGCGAGGGAATAGCTGCTCTACTATTGCTTTCATCATGTCGGGGTCTTCCGGCTGAGATTGCGAGTGGGCGTTTAGTTTTTTCACAACGATTTTGTAAGCGCTGCCCCACGGGTCGTGCTCAGCTGAATCGCAAAGATCTAGAAAGCATTTGCGCTTACTATCTTTGATGGCCACTTTGAGCGTCCGTCTACAGCTGTGGTAAACAACTTGCCACGCACCAAAGTCTGGAGTTCCACGAGAGCGTTGGTAGCGCCTCCTTGCGTGGTTACAGGAACGCCTGGCCTCTGCAATTTCGTCGGTCCACCAGTACACTGGTGCATGGTGCCGTCCATATGGTTTCCGTTGGGACATGCTGGAGTCGCATGCCGTTCCGACTTGGGTCATTATGCGCTCTGCCATTTGTTTCGCGCTACCAATTGCAGCTAGGCTTTCAACTGAGCTCGCAAAAGCCTGCGTGTTCAGTGTCTACGCGCGGTACACTTTCCACCGGTGTGCCCGGGGCACCTGTCTATATGCTGGCTCGCCTAATGTACACCGAATGGCTAGGTGATCACTTGCCGTGTATTCACTGCTTATGTTCCAGCTCGCAGTAGGGTACAGTGAACTGCTTACGAGCGTTAGGTCTACAATTGAACCAATGCCCGCTCTGCTGAAGGTGTACTGGTTGCCATTGTTCAGCAGACCAATGTTCAGAGTCGAAAAAACCTCGAGAAGTATTCGGCCTCTTGCGTTCGTGGCTACACTGCCCCAGTCCACTGCCCACGCGTTAAAGTCCCCTGCGATGACTAGAGGGTTGCGGCCAAAGGCATCAGCCGCAAGCACGTCCAGTATAGCAGAAAATTCCGCAGTGCTTAGGCTGGGGGCAAGGTACGCACTATACACCCATATCTCTCCGATTTGGATTCCAAACTCTCACAGACGCTAATATGGATTTGCCTCATTTTAGATAGCGAATCCTTCATGCTCTGGTTGATATGACGCACTATCGGCTTTTTTTGGTTCACCAAGCACACAATGTCATCCAACATTTTGCCCAATACACGGATCTGCTCGGTGGTGGTTGGGCCAGGACCTTTTCGTTTTTTTGGAGGGGTAGTCCCTTTTTGGGGTCTCAGCCCCCGTTTCGCACCTTTCCAGTACCTGATGTTGCCCCACCGTTACTAGCGGCGGTTCCCTAGGAGGTGTCCGTGCAACTCTTGCTCCTTTTGCAAACGGGTCTCCGAACGTTGCTAGTGCATCCGACCTAGCACCTTGTAACGCCGGCGCACTGGGCGTTGCCCATTTCTCCTGGGGCGCGCTTGCCGACAGGTGTCGTGCAAGCGCCCCTTGATCCGGTAGCTCCAGAATTTCTTTGCCCCTTTCCTTGTATGGGTGTTGGTGGGAGTGCGTGCTGCGTTGACATTATTGGAAGATGGTTGGTGGTGATCGATTTATTTTGAACACTTGTTGTTGTTGTGCTTGTTAATGTTGATTGTGCTGTGGTAAGCGTTACCGTACTCATCGTGGGCAGAGGGGAGGGGCATTGGGCACTCCATGTCGGAGCGGTTGAAAAAGAGCTTACGTTCACATCACTTGTTGGTTTAAGCGTGCTGGCGGGGTCGGGGGAGACTACTGCAAAGTAAGCATTGTTGCGCTGTATAGAAAGCCGGCGATCGCTTTGCTGTTGTTGCATTTGAGCAGTGAGTTCTCTCTGACTCATGGTGTTGTTAGTATTTTTTCCAGTTGCATTTGTTGTATTTGTATACATTTATAACAAATTAGATATTATTGGACAACATAAGCACGAGTGCCTATGAATGTCCATTAGCGTCTTTTGTCGCGGGTCGAAGGTGTTTGTTAAAATATCCGATTTAAACACTTTTATAACGTTTTTAAACGGAGCTCAAGAAAAACACGTCTGACCTCGTCGGCGGTTGTTGCTGCAAACTTGCAAGAGAAATTACTACAATTATTTCATTTACCAAAAAAATTTAAGTAATTGAAATAATTGTTTTAGTAACTAGCTTTTTAATAACGAAATAATTGTAGTTTTTTAAATATACATTACATACATACATATAATTGCAGTTTACAGCTCTGTTCTGGAGTATTCCTTCACCGTGAAGTCCTTCCCCACAACCCATGGCATAAATACCAAGGTGTGATGCTAGACAAGCGACTCACGTTCAAACAACACATCGCTGAAGTAGCTGGAAAACTCCGAACCAAGGCGACAAGGATGGGCAGGCTTCTTAACGACAACAACAATCTGTCGCTCCGAAATATGGTCCTTATTTATAAGGTTATCCTTGCGTCAATTTGGAGATACGGCATTCAGGTTTATGGCATCGCGGCAAAAACCAAATAAGGGGTTTTCAGGCTATAATACTCAGACGGATCAGGATCAATGGAATCAATCCTTAGGATCCACTCAACCGATCTGGTTGAACGAAGGATCTAGCTATAACATACCCACCTATTATAACCCTAAATGGTAAATGTTGTTCTAAGGCAATTGCTAGTACAAAAATGCCAATAAACCGCGAACCAAGGCTGCGTTGGTATAACTGAAAACGCAGTTCTGCCTATTTTCAGGTCTGGCTTATAGCCCATATGAATTGGTTTGTTAGTGAGTCTAAAAGTGGGACTCCGTATCGCGGATTTTTGGCTGTCGAGTACCATCTCTTGTGGACATGGATAAGTCCATTAAACCATCATAAAAATCGATTTTAATGAAAACCTACCGTGCGCTTTTAAAGATATTCAAGAATTATGGTTTAACTACTTCTGGAGGTACCTTAAACAATTTTACGATTAAAGTGAATTTTTTATATTGCGTTCCCAATGACCCTGTCCACATTTGCTGAATTTTCCAGATTTTTATCTTAAGTCCTTAATATCTAAGATAAAATTGTTGTCGCTGTGTGTTGCAAGTACTAAAGTACCCATAAAACGCGAATCGAGGCCTTATTCGTAAAACTGGGTATGGGTTGATGCTTACAGAGGTCCTTTTTATCATTATTTTAGGGTCTTATGCTGGGTTTTTTAAAAAAGATGAATTTTGTCCAACTGTGTTATATCAGAGTGAAGAGGGTT
The DNA here is from genome assembly GCA_037044535.1 of Lordiphosa magnipectinata. Taxonomy (NCBI): domain Eukaryota; kingdom Metazoa; phylum Arthropoda; class Insecta; order Diptera; family Drosophilidae; genus Lordiphosa; species Lordiphosa magnipectinata. The sequence continues at coordinate 39,607 of JBAMBO010000235.1, read as the reverse complement.
ATAACAACATGTAACATAAAGACACACATGCTGATGCGAACGGAAATGAATTCGATGTTATGAACATTGTCAAAAGGAATGAGTTACGAGGAAACGATTTCGGCGATCACGGCGAAAAATAGTATAGTTGCTGGCAAAGAGTTTGCAGTCAGAGACAGAGGAGTTGAGCCACGTTTCAGTGAAAGCAATAACGGTGGCTTCAAAAGAGACACTATTTGCATACCACAGTCGAAGTTTACCTAGAAGACTGTTCACATTCTGATAGTGAACACAGAAGGACGACCTTAGTTTTTTGAACAACTGACTTCGAGGTTTTTCCTTTGTCTTCGAACTCAAATACAAGGGTATGCTTAGGCTAGATAGTGTGATCAAGAACCTTACAAAATAACGAATCAGGAATTGAGATTTTAAATGATGACATGATTCTCTGCCCTTTAAATCTGAACTTTCTAATATCAAAAACAGAAGCAGGGGCATTAAGGTAAGTGGATAAGTGATTTCTAACATCAGTCTTCAGTCGCATCAATCACTAGGCGGTATACAAATATTGACTGTGTTCAGCAGAACAACTTGCTCCCTAATTAAGTATAAATTTGCAATAATCTTCCTACTGAACTCGAGTGATGCGGCATTATAATAGCCAATTTGAGGTATCATGATACAGAAGCATGTATCAAAGAAATTGTACGCTACTTTAAAGTGATATTGCTCCCTCCAACAGCACAAACTATTCGATGCATAATATTTTTCTGATACCTGCTCAGGGATCAACTATTCTGCTAAACACGCCTATTGATTTCTTTGGGCTTCCTGGCCACAACACTAGTCAAAGGTCGCGATGTCCCAGGTGCAGTTGATAGTAGGGGCCGCTAACCACCGGATTGTGGGGCGTTAGTAGCAGCTCCAGCAATTGAGATGACCGTTGATTCATCGGTAATAAAGTGAATCGAATCAGAAGCAGTAATGGTCATATTAGTAGTAGATGCAGCACCAGAATCAGGAACAGAGAGAGTTTGTTTCAGAGCAATTTGTTTCAGAAATAATCACTATTGGCGTCTTTTGGGCAGCAAAGGTAGGCGACACAGCAGTCGTATTCGGAGAAACCTTTCCGGTATTCCAGGAAAAGTGGTGGCTCTGGCTATGATTACGACAACGATTGTGTTGCTTTTTCTTCCTTTAGTGCTACACAAAATACCCCGCTGAATGAAACCATGTCATTGACTATGCCTATAAATTCCATTCCAGGTGGAAACATAGAAATATGTTTATCATCCATATATTTAGCCGTGTTCATGAAAATCTCAACTCTTACAAAAATAAGTAATTTAGTAAATTTTTTAAACTTTTGATCTTTAACATTCGTCTATTTACCCGTCTCATAATATTCTTAACTCCATATAAAATGTAGAAAATTTCGAGTTTTTTTGTATCATTTGATTTACACCTCCTTTAAATCTTCACGATAATCTAGACCAGCGTTGGTCACCGAGAGCGAGGCCAAAAAGTGAGAGTGTATTAGTGTGTGAAAAAAAGTGCCGTGAATTTGCTTTGACCTGACAGCATCAAAGGCTAGCCAGCGACTGAAAGGCTTTTTGCTCTCTTCTTTTCAGCTTCGGCATGCGTAAATAGCGAAATGTCTTCGCCCCCCAGGGGGTTCTTGTGACCATCGCTGATCTAGACTCATTAGGAAACTATTCAAATTTTCGCAATTTTTTGTACCAATTGACCATCACATCCTATCTACCCGTCTTTAATTGCCATCAATTCGGTCCAGCCGTTTTGAGTTACAAATGGTGTATGTAACCCGACTTTGGGGATCGAATGATCGGTCGAAAATCTAGAAAAACTTTTTTGTTTTCAATGCGTATATCCCCAAACCTCGTACTTTTAAGTTTTCTGTGCTTTTTCACAGTTCCACTAAGCTAAATGAAAATCGGACAACTATATAGTATAGCAGAAATACAAAAGATAGTTCTGAAAAAAAGTTTTGGTAGAAAAAACTTTTTTGTTTTCAATGAAATCGCTTCCAAACTTATTATTGGTCAATTATACACGCTACCACACAATTTTGATTCAAATCGCATGACTATAGATCTTAGCTGCCATGCAAAAGTTAGCTCGGAAAAAAAGTTTTAGTAGGAAAAACTTTTGGCTTTCAATGTTATTGCTCCCCAACTTGTTATTAGCCAATATTATATGCTCTCACACAATTCTGCCAAGTTTGATCCAAATTGGATGACTATAGCATACTGTTGCCATTGGAACGATTGGTCGAAAAAGTAGTTCTAATGAGAAAAACGTTTTTGTTTTCAATGGTAGCGTCTTTATACTTTCCAGCTATGAATATTATCGGTTTCCACACAATTTTAGGGAGTTTGGTCAAAATCGGATGAATATATCAATATATCGTATAGCTGCAATATAGCAAACTGGCAGGCAAATGATCAAAGTAGTGGCACCATCTATGGCTGAGTTTGTAAAATAACTTAGTTAAGAAAGTTCGACGAAAATCATTTAGAACCTTAATTTACATAAATTATACAAGCTGCAGGGGTATATAAACTTTGGTCGAGCCGGGGTAAGCTTAACTGTATCATGGAGAATGAGTATTAGAGAACAAATTTGCGCTGCCTCTCAATTTTGGTGGTGCTAAACCAGGGGTGCCCAAGCCTATTCCGCAAGCCACGCATTTGTTTTTGCTTTCCGCTAAGGCATAGCCCGCACGCATACGAAAAACGCGGCCATATACATATATTATCATATATATATATATACATATACATATATTTGCCATATCAATGCACAAAGTTTGGCAAAGAAAATAGATGAGCTTAGGTATCTTATTGTGAACTCCAAAATTAACATTGTTTGTGTCTGACCTTTGTGATGCTTTAATTGTATGTGATGGATTTAATGTTTTTCGTTCGGATCGACTAGGCCATGCAGGAGGAGTAGAAATCTATGTAAACAAAAAAATGAAGTGTAGTAAGCAACCAACAAATAGTTCAAGTGAATATTTATTCCTTGAGCTTTTGAATATTACAATGACAACATTTTACTTGGCTGCTTATACCGACCTCACAGAAATACTGACTTTTCAGAAGTTATTAATGAACTTTCTACTCTTACATTGACTTATACAGACGTAATACTAACGGGTGACTTAAACAGCGATATGCTCCAGGAGAAGCCACTGTATAACGAAATGCAAGCCTTAGGATTACATCTAGTAAATTCTAGCGTTCCCACTCACTATACTAAAACAAATGACACCCTTCTGGATGTATTTTTTGTAAGCAATGCCGATAAAATTTTATTATATGACCAAGTCTCAGTACCGAATTTCTCAAAGCATGATTCAATATATCTAACATATGACGTATTAATTGAAAAAAGTGACCAAGTGATTAGTTATAGGAACTTTAGAGACATTGACTATGTAAGATTAAACAATGCACTTGAACTTTGTGACTGGAACAGCATTTACTTGACTCCATCAGTGGATGAACAACTAAATCGTCTAAACATGAATATTAACTATTTATATAATACGTTCGTACCGTTCAAAAGTAAGATAATTAGACCCAAGGATAAGCCCTGGTTTAATAAGCGCATACAAGATGAAATGCTAAAACGAAATAAGGCATATTTAAAGTGGAAAAGGTACAAGACTGAACAATTATATACTCAATTTTCAAACTATAGACGCAGAGTAAGCAACCTGATCTGCAATACAAAACGTACATACTACACACATAAGCTAAATAGTGCAATATCCACTAGTCAAACATGGAAAAATATTAAGGATATTGGGATAGGAAAACACAACCCTGTTATCACAGACGGTATTGACGTTAATACCCTTAATAGGAAATTTGTGCAATTAAATATACCAGAAACTCCATGCAATCTGTACCTGAACACACCTCCAATTAACTGTGATAATTACTTTAACTTTGTATGTGTGAATCAATGTGATGTCCCAGAGTCTCTCCTTAATATTAAGTCAAATGCAATCGGACTGGACAGACTGGATCCAAAATTTCTTTCAATGCTGCTCCCCAAAATATTACACCATTTAACGCATATAATAAATACAGCGCTCACATCGTCTACATTCCCAGACAACTGGAAAATAGCGAAAATTATCCCAATACCAAAGACTTCGAATGAGTTCAGGCCAATATCCATACTGCCATTTCTTTCAAAAGTGTTTGAGAAGTTGATGGCCAAACAAATTAACAGCTTTCTTGAAGAAAATAAGTTACTCGATAACAGGCAATCTGGTTTTCGCAAACATAGAAGCTGCACAACAGCAATAATAAAAGTAGTTGAGGATATACGACAAAAATTGGATGACAGTTATGTGACTTTTCTAACCCTTCTTGACTATAGTAAGGCCTTTGACACGGTAAACCACGATATACTATTAACTAAGCTTAGATACTTAAATAATTTTTCTGAGACTGCTCTGAAGTTAATAAAATCATATCTAAGCGGCAGAAAACAAGCTGTAGTAGCGAATGGATGTGAATCAGAACTGGTTTCAATCACGCGGGGAGTCCCACAGGGATCAGTGTTAGGACCACTACTATTTGCCGTTTATGCAAATGACCTTCCCAAATCTTTATTAACGAGTGATGTCCATATGTATGCAGATGACGTCCAAATGTATGTTAGTCGACCGTTAAGTAAAATCTGTAATTGTATTGATATATGTAATTCTGATTTTTCACGTGTTTCTGAATGGGCAAATAAGAATGGACTGTCTATAAACCCGAGAAAATCAAAATGTATTGTTATCTATAAACGAAAGATCGTTACAGAAAACTTGCAAAAACTTAAGATAGATAATCAGACCATTGAATATGTAGAAAGAGCCGAAAACTTGGGACTGACTTTTAATAATACTCTAACATGGAATGATCAAATTAACAAAACCGCTGGAAAAATGTATGGTCTGTTGAGGCAGCTAAATTACACAAAAACACTTCTGCCTACTAAATTTAGATATCTAATCGCAAAAGCTTTCCTAATTCCAACACTGACATATGGAATAGAAATATTTGCCAGCAGTGATATGACTAGTCAGAACAGAATAAAAGTAGCATTTAATAAAATTTCTGGGTATGTTTATAATCTCGGACGGACTGAGCATGTCACTATCCACACAAACAACCTGCTTAATACTAACTTAAACAATTGGATTCACGGCAAAGTATTAAAACTACTGCACAAAATTATATTTACTAAGGAACCCGCATATTTATTTGATTTGCTTAACTTTGTGTCGTCAAGACGAACAAACAACTTGGTATCCTTAAGATGCAACCTGGAGAGCTGTAAAAAACAATTTTATTATTATGCTATTCAGCTCTGGAACAACCTACCCCATTCTCTAAAAACAACTACAAGCACACACAAATTTACTAATAGTTTAATGGAACATTTTAAAAATAATAGTAATATATAATTAGACTTTTCAATATAAAAACAAACAAAATGATCCCCTTTTTCCATTTTTAATGGGAACAGGGTATAAAAACAAAAAAAAACAAAAATTATTTATGTTAAAATTAGGGATATATATGTTTAATGTAAATTAATTTTAAGTCAGTTTTTTTTTTTTTGTATTATTCTGTAAAGAAATTGTCGTTGTGACTAGTGCATTAACTTAAGGAACTCCTTGTAGCACTAGGAAGAAGAAAATAAAATAAATCTAAATACAAACGCGGCCATATACAAACGCGGCCATATACAAACGCGGCAATATACACAACAAAAACAATTTTATATGCGTGCTTCCTCTTTACGAACGAAGGTTTTGTTGTTGGCGCTTGTAGACCTGCAACAACAACATCATATGTGACTCTTCTCTCTCTAATACAGAGATGGGCGCGTCGCGACGTTCCAATGCACACGAGGCAGCGTGTGCATAGGACCTCTGCCGCGGCCGACTGCACAAAATCACACGTACGCTATAAGCATTGAAAGCTATTTATAGAACACGAATGCGGCGCACGCAAATTGTGCTTGTATGCGTGTGAAAAGTGTGACGATATGTGTGCATGCCCATCTCTGCTCTAATATGACTCTGGCAAATTAAAAACCAACAACAATGTTGCCTGAGCGCTCGCACTTGTGTGCTTGAGACAGCAATGCCCACACACACACTCACACAAACAAACAAAAATCGGTTTTCTCTTTCTATTTCTTGTAGTTGTTCTTGCTTGAGTTGTATTTTGTGCATTTCTATTGGCTTTCACGCGCTCGTAAGCTTATTCTGGGCACCCCTGTGCTGAACCAAGGCGTATTTAACAAGGTGGCAGCGACGTCGACGTCGCCCTCTTTGCGCCTTACGCAAGGCGTATTTAACTCTCTCTCTCATTTTCGTAAGCTCTCATTTTTCGTAAGGCAAAGAGACGTCGACGCTGCTGCCACCTTGTTAAATACGCCTTGTGCTGAACGATAGTGCCCAAAAAGATACTATATAGTGCCAGTAGGAAAACAGTGGTTAGAGCGAGACGGACATATTCTCAAATGTATCCAGAGAGCGTAAGTGAGAGCGAACAGCCGACTAATTTCTGACGGGAGCGGTGTCGACTGCGCAATCATTCAGTCTAGATATCTTAGTCTCTGTTATGACTGTATTTTTTTTCACCCTCTTTGTGCATTTGTTTTCAGGAGACACTTTTGCTGTGTATGCGCGTCGAGTGCTTGTGTGCTATTTTGTCCCCATTCCTCTTTAACGCAAAAACAAAGACATAGCGCAACAACAACAAAAAAGACACTTGGCTTGCTCCTTATGCTCAGCTACTTTTGAGAGCCGAACCGAATTTTATGATGACAGTTTCATGTGTTTCTCTCATCGAGAAATATGAAACAAAAATAACTGTGACAACCCCGCTAAGTGTGTTTCCCCCATTCATTTTAAATATATTTATTTAATATTTTAAAATGAAAATCAGGCCTGGAAAAAAGTTTAGAAGTTAAGCCGGGTATCCAGCACCGCGAAAACTAAAAATTCCTGGCAAACTTCATATAAAAAAAACTGTGCCAGGAATTTTTAGTTTACCTTTTCGTTGCTTGAGTATCCAGCAACATGAACGAAACCCACAGTTTCTTATCGGTAGTTGGCCTATCGATAGCGCGTGTGGATCGAGAGAACAGCTGATACACAGCTCAGGAATATATTGTTTACAATTATTTTGGACGTGATGACTGAACATTTGGGGGGAATGCTTCTTTGTTTTTGTTATGCTGGGGAACCAGCAGAGTGCAGAGATTGGTAGGGGATGGTGCCAAGGGGACACTTATGCCAGATTGCTGAGGCGGCGCGAGAGATGCCCTCCATAAACACAAAGGTCGATGGGATGTCGTAGGTTGAGCCTGTTTGTCTCCAGATCAGATGCAAGTCTATGAGAGTGGGCCACCAGTCAGTCAGGATGCATACATTTTGAATTGGGCTCATAATGGCAAGCGTCCAAATCGTGGTATTTAGTTGTATGCACACATGCCAGGGACCTCACATAAAAGACTAGTTTATTGAGGGCAGTGGAGCATTCCGTACCCCATACCGGGATCCCCTGGTCCAGGAAAGCAAGCTGATCAAGGATTTTGGATCGCAGCGAAATACCACTACGAGGCTGCAACCGTAGCTGCTGCCCGAGTCACAGACTTTCCTGGTCAAGCGGCGGTCCAGAGACAAGCCATGGTATTTAACCGCGGTATCCGTATATGGGAATCTTGATCCTAGGAGTCGCACTCGAGCAACTTTTGCGGGTCTCATGACTCTTTGAACGATTAACGGGTATGTTCCAGCTATTCGCCCATCGACCAAAGCCAAGGTACTGATCTGCACTCTGAGTTCACAAAATCCTTAATATTAATGTGAATGTATTTATTGTATTTGACTGGCGACCAACCGAGAAGTCATACTACTTTGGAGATTATAGCATTTTAAAGTTGTGCAGATAACAACATGCTGCATTAATGATTTGCGCCATCCGGGTCATGCTCAGCCATCGGCCTATCATCCTCTAGTATAGCATTAAGTAGCACCTACTTCGCGATGCATGCTTCCCCGGAAAATATAATTTTTTTTCTCTACATTTATTTAATTTCAAATAATTAACAGTGTTAACAGCTGATTAATCAGAGTGACCTTACACCTTTTAGGTGCATGGTCACCCTGCTTTAGTTATGTTCCACACACACAAGAAATAATTAGCAAATTCCTGGCAGGAATTTTCCGCAGTGCTGGATACAAGCCTTTAACTGATAACTAAGAAGAATAATGAAAAGAAATGAATTCAACAATATATTGGCAAGTTTTTATAACAATTGGTCAATAAAAAGAATAATAGAAAAAAAACTGTACCTCCAATTACTCTGGTGGATTTTGTGCGTCTCAAAGCAATTGCTTGAAGTAAAACAGCCCATTTGACAAAATTGTACACAACTAACAATATGGGCAATAGAAAGATTAAGAAGAATAAACTGCGTCACAAGGCAACCTGCCGCTATCACGGCCCGAAAGCGAGTGACAACTGAACCAATCAGACGCCTATCTCATTACGGACTTTCGAAAACCGGTTGGGAATTGTAATAACATTTGGGGGTGAAAATTCATTAGTTGGCCATGGAAATGTGTTTGTTGTAATTATTATATTTGAATTTTTGGCGGTTAAAAAAACTGCGTTGCATAATTGAGTTTAAAAACGTCAACCAAATAAAAATTGGCATCGAAAATGTGTCTTGTAAAACCTCAGACGAGACTACTCAACGGTGGATAGCATGTTCCAGACATAGCATCATCGTTTCTGGCCGCAAAGAAAAAATTATACCTATGTTTTGTGAATTTCAAAGCAGTCAACAGAAGTAGCCTTAGAAGCGCTTTATGACGGAACTGAATCAGCTTGGAAAACAACACTGAAGTCAAAGAGGAGTGTATTTTAAGCCCTCTTTTGTACGCCTTATTTATCAATGATATCGAAAGCTCGATGAGGGTTGGAATCTTGGTAGCGGGCATTAGGTTAAAATTTCTAATGTACGCAGATGTCCTTTCCTCCTGTCCTGCTGGCTGATTCACCACGGATGCGGAATGATCTATACTCCTACTGCTGCTGACAACACGGATAAAACGAAAAACCCTTCCAATAAAAGTCAATTTATTTCGGATCTGCAAAGAAGAAAAATCTGGTACTTGAACACATCCGAAATCAAACGAGTTAAATCTTTTACATACTTGTGAGTTACCGTCATGTCTAACATGTCATTTAAAACTCATTTTCAGCTGAAACTTCGAGATGCTATTAAGGCTCTCAACTGTCTCAGCTGAAATACGCTACTGGGCAAACAAAATGTACTACCAAGTGTGAAATATAGAATGCTTGCAGCCACTGCCCGGTCCGGTTTGGAAGGTTTTCTTGAATATGAAGAAGTGGTGATGCTTTGGCTACCACGCAATACTCCGAACTATGCTCTGGTTTTAGAAACTGGTCTTTCTACCCTTTCGAACGCTAGGATTACATTTCTCTGACATAAAAAAGATTTTTAAAATGTCTGAAGCCCGATTAGCTTCTGTTGTTGCCAAATCCCTGCTGTTGTATCAATCCCAGTGCTTTGAAACATGGAGAATACTTGCAGGTGAACAGTTGAATAATACGAATACGTGGTAGAGATCTAATCGACTAATTTGGTCAGGAATTGTTCAAAAATATCACTCTGAAAATTATTTTTCTATATTTCATCAAATCGCCCTAGAATCGAAATCTCCTTCAAATTTAGGAAAATTTTTCTGCATTTTAGAAAAGTTGCCTTTAAAATTAATTTTATAAAAAAAACTTTAACAATAAAATATTTTTTTTCTAAATTTTATGGTGAATTTGCTTTATTGCCTTTTCTAATTTTTAGGCTATTTCGCCTTTGATTTTAGAAAATGTTTGTTACAAATTTGGGATATTTTGCCATAAAATTAAGAAAATTTAGAAAGTTTTTCCAAAATAACAAAACAAAAACAAACGAGAAGGCCAAGCTAACTTCGTTTGTACCGAAGTTTGTATACCCTTGCAAATGCTGTTTTTGAAATGTCAGAGTTTAAGAACGCTTACATACAAATCTAAAAATTGTTTAACTAAAACCCATTTTCCGACAGATAAACATCTTATTTCGACCAAATTTTGCAAATCCTTTTGAAAACATATCAAATTAACAATCGCGGAGTTTAAGAAAGATAAAATTTAAAACAGAAAAGTTTTTTCTCACTAAGACTCATTTTCCGACCGATCGGTCCTATGGCAGCTATAAGATATAGTCATCCGATTTTGACCAAAATTTGCAAATCTGTTTGAATACATATAATATCAATAATGGCCGAGTTTTATGACGCTAGCATTGACAACAAAAAAGTTTTTCTCACTATGACTCATTTTCCGACCGATCGGTCCTATGGCAGCTATAAGATATAGTCATCCTATTTTGACCAAAATTTGCAAATCTGTTTGAATACATATAATATCAATATTGGCCGAGTTTTATGACGCTAGCATCGAAAACAAAAAATTTTTTTTCACTAAGACCCATTTTTTGACCGATGGTTCCTATGGCAGCTATAAGATATAGTCATCCGATCCGGTCGGTTCCGACATATGAGCAGCGTGCAGTAAAAAGAAGACTCTGTGCAAAATTTCAGCTCGATAGCTATAAAACTGAGAGACTAGTTTGCGTAAAAACAGACGGACAGACAGACAGACAGACGGACAGACAGACAGACAGACAGACAGACGGACGGACAAAGCTCAATGGATTCAGCTCGGCGCCCTGATCAAGAATATATATAGTTTATGGGGTCGGAAATGAATATTTCCATGCGTTGCAAACTTCTGGGCAAAATTATAATACCCTTTGCAAGGGTATAAAAAAAATGCTCCGCTGGGCCTTGATGCCAGGCCTCGACCAACTGCGTACTTTCTTAACTATGCTTTTGACGCTTCATCTTGCTTAAGGCTAATAGTCGAGTGGGCTAAGACGTTCGACCATGTAATATGTTTCAACATATGTGAGAGGTCCCGAGTTCAAGTCCCAGTAAAGTTAGAACAGAATTTTTATTTTCTTAAAAATAGGGCGAGTCGCCTTTGACCCTTTTTTTTACGGCGATTATCTACAAATTAGTTGGCGCGACTAATTTAACCATTGCTATATGTCAGCTATACGATATGTTTTGACCAAACTATCCAAAATTGTGTGGAAACCTATAATATTCCTAACTACAGTGTATGAAGACACTACCATTGAAAACCAAAAGGTTTTGCTCACTAAAACTACTTTTTCGACCGATTGTTCCTATGGCAGCTATAGTCATCCGATTTGGATCAAACTTGGCATAATTGTGTGATAGCATATAGTATTGATCAGTAACAAGTTTGGGAGCTACAACATTGAAAACAAGAAAGTTTTTTCTACAAAAACTTTTTATCAGAACTATATTTTGTATGGCAGCTATCGTGGAATTATGTGAAAGCATAGAAAACTTATAAAAAGTTTGGTCACGATAGCTTGAAAACTGAGAAACAAACGGACAGTCGGACGGACAGACGGACGGACAGACGGATATGGTTATATGAACTCAGCTCGTCATGCTGATCAAGAATATATATACTTTATGTGGGCGGAGATGCTTCCTTTTATGCGTTACAAAAATCTGGACAGTTTTAATATACCCTCTGCAAGGGTATAACGAGAGCGTAAGTTAAAGTCGGCTCTAACCGACTTCGATATACCCGTTACTCATGGAAAGAAATGTTTAATAGCCATCCTGTGTGCCTGAGGTGAGACAGCCAAAAAGTATGCAACATTTTTTTATCGAATATTCATCATCCGATCTTGATCATGGCTTATAGATGTTGCGAATATAAATGTAAGTTTTAAATTTGAGATCAATATCTTAAAAATTGTGGGAGTTATTCAACATTTTGTATTGTGGGGGCGGGAGTGGGTGTGGCAAAAATTTGAAATAAACTTGATCTGCGTGCAGACAATAGAAGTCTACATTTCAAAATTGGTTGCTCTAGCTCTTCTGGTCTCTGAGATCTAGGTGTTCACACAGACAGACGGACAGACGGACATAGCTATATCGACTCGGCTGTTGATGCTGATCAGGAATATATACTTTATATGGTCGGAAATGATTCCTTCTGCCTGTTACATACATTTGCACGACTTTAGTATACCCTTTTACTCTACGAGTAACGGGTATAAAAACAGGCTTAGGCTAATAGCATTTGTATTCAAAGGTACATGTGAAATGCTGAACATACGTTCCCGCCCAAATGACGACACGGAGGTCATCTGCACATACTGAAATTAAAACGCTAAAGAAGACACGTTTCCCTTTATTGTCCAATTTTTCAGGAAATTGGAAAGGTGTATTGGCAGCAAGAAGAATTAAGCCCACAACGATTCATTGAAATTATAAACGGATCAAATTGGAGTGGTCTTTGCAAATTTCTAGTAGAAGCATCGACATATACACTCAGAGAAAAAATAGAGAATTTCACTCTTGAATCAAAAGCATTCGTTCTCAAAAGTACGGTAAGAGTGAAAATTCTTGATCCAAGAGCAAAAATTTTGATTCAAGAGTGAATTTTTGATCCCGACATTCCTGATTCAAGAGTTTCAGCTCTTGATCCAAGTATAAATAATTTTTGATTCAAGAGTTTCAGTACTTGATCCGAGAACGAATAATTCTCAAAACTCGCAACAAATTGGAATAACATACCTCAAAACCCCAAAGCATAATTTCAGTCTGAACTTTTCATAAACAGAAAATCTCAGGCTGGAATTTGTATAAGTTTAATTCTCAAGTCTTTATTCGGCCAAATGACCGTTTAAATAAAGAGTTTGACTAGGGCTTGAAGTGTGAAAAGCAACAACGTCTGCTGATGAGTGAATTGTGGTTAATTCCGAAACAGCCTGTACAGACTAACCAATTGCTATTCCGAAATGTTGTGAGTTATCTCTGAATAAAAATGGTATTGATTTATTATTGATATTGATATATTAAATTACAATCAATCCTGACCTTTGAGCCAGCACAAACAAAAACTTTGACTAAATCAAAAACAGGTCGCAAAAACCATTATAAATAATAAACTTAAAAAGAATATTTGGGGTGGGGGGTGTGAGAGACTCGACCGACCAGACCCGACCGACGTGGTCGATCAACAAACTGCGCATGCGCTCTCTCTCTCTGCGAGAGCGACTCCAACGCTATTCTCTCAAAGTTAAGTTGCCTTCACCCCCCTTGCCTATAAAAAACCAAATTGAGAACGTTTAGAACGAATTTATCTCGATTCCAAGAGCGAAATTCTTGAAAATTCAAGAGCGACTAATTTTTTTTCAAGAGCGTTCGTACTCGAAAATCGCCAAGAACAATTCAAGGCACAGCACGTACATTTGAGAGCTCCGTATCTAAGTGTTCTTTTTGCACTCACGGTCTATATAAAAAACTCTTGGACCGTTGAAAATTCCCAATAAGTGGCACGCCAACATAAATCTTCAATAAATTCTGCAGAAGCAGGCTAAACACCTGATTTAACTTTTAAATCATTTTATCTGTTGACACTTGTTTACGTGTTTGTGTGTGTGCGCGCCCGAATCAAACATAAAACCAAACGCAATACACTCAAGAAACACAAACTTGAATAGAAGCAAAGCAAAGGAAAGAGCACAATAACTGTAGTCTACACTATACTACAAAATATCGCCACCATCGAAACGTGTCCGGGAGAAAACATCTACTGACCCTAAGGCTGGTAAATCCTCTACGGGTCTGTCACCGAATTGCTCCAGGGCATCAACCAGCGAATCACGGAGCAGACTGAGCTCATTAATGGCAACATGCGTGGGATGGAAGAGCGCATAATGGTCATCCTTAATGAGCGGCTTAACTCGATGGCTAGAGACATGCAGCTGCTGGTCGAGCGTGTGCAGCAGCTTGAAGGTGAGATCGCCGAAACGCATTCCATGAAGGACCAGGTGGTACAACTAAAATCCATGGCTGAGTTTAAGATGAACGAAAACGTAGCACCTGATTTTCGCTTACTTGGAGTGCCGTTTACCCAAGGTGAGAACGTCAAGGCCTTGTTCCTCACGCTTTGCTTCTCACTGGAACTTACATCGCCGCCTCTAATCAATGACATCTTCAGAATGAGACCATCAAGAAACACGAGTACTACTGTGGATCCCATCATTATTATAAAATTTAGCCACAATGGGCATAGGCGCGAGACCAAGAAGCAACTAAACTTGGAACTCCTAGGCTTCGATTCTGCTGTTCCAATTTACATTAATGAGCAGCTTTCAAAAGAACAGTATGAAATCTTCAAAGAAGCAATGCGTTTGAAAAGGCAAAAGCGTCTCTCTGCTGTTTGCACACGTCGTGCCATTGTCCACGTAAAGCGAGGGGAGAGCAACGATGTCATCTGCATCGAGAGCATGCAAAAGATCACCGAGCTAGATGAAGAGATGCACTCATGCCCTGAACAGAGTTCTGCTCGCTCAGCAAGCGAAACGGATGATCAAACAAAATTATGCTGTACGACCAGGTGTCTGTCCCAGCGTTCTCTAAGCACGACCTAATATTCCTTATCTACAAATTAGCTATTGAGCCGGGTGACTATATTTCTCTCGACTACGATTATAATCAACATATGTAACTGGGACATCATATACTCGCTCCCTCATGTATAGGAGCAATTGAATCAATTTCATCTCAACTTTGACTACCTTTACAATAAATACGTGCCACTCAAACGCAAGAAGCTTAAACCTCAGTTGATACCATGGATGAACGAAAATATAACGAGAAGGCCAAGCTAACTTCGTCTGTGCCGAAGTTTTTATACCCTTGCAAATGCAAATGTCACAGTTTAAGAACGCTTACATAAAAATCAAAAAATTTTGTAACTAAAACCTATTTTCCGACAGATAAACGTCTGAAAAAAGTTTTTCTCACTAAGACTCAATTTCCGACCGATCGGCCCTATGGCAGCCTTAAGATATAGTCATCCGATTTCGGCCCAATTTTGCGAATCTATTTGAAAGCATATAAAATAAGTCATCAGCGAGTTTAAGGACGCTAACAAAACTAAACAAAAAAGTTTTTCTGACCAAGACTCATGTTTCGACCGATCGGTTCCTATGGCAACTATAAGATATAGTCACCCGATTTTAACCAACTCTTTCAAATCTAGTTTGAAAGCGTTTAATATTAATAATCACCGACCTTAAGAACGATTTACTTGAAAACAAAAAAGTTTTTTTCACTAAGACCCATTTTCCGACCGATCGGTCCTATGGCAGCTATAAGATATAGTCATCCGATTTTGACCAAAACTTGCAAATCTGTTTGAAAGCATATAATATTATTAATGACCGCGTTTAATCACGTTAACATTGAAAACAAAAAAGTTTTTCTCACTAAAACCCATTTTTCAGACCGATGGTTCCTATGGCAGCTATAAGATATAGTCATCCGATCCGGTCGGTTCCGACATATTAGCAGCGTGCAGTAAAAAGAAGACTCTGTGCAAAATTTCAGCTCGATTAGCTTTAAAACTGAGAGACTAGTTTGCGTAGAAACAGACGGACAGACAGACAGACGGACAGACAGACGGATAGACAGACGGACGGACAAAGCTCAATCGACTCAGCTCGTCGCCCTGATCAAGAATATATATAGTTTATGGGGTCGGAAATGAATATTTCTATGCGTTGCAAACTTCTGGGCAAAATTATAATACCCTTTGCAAGGGTATAAAAAAGCATGTTCTGCTACGTGATGAGGCGTACAAAAGATGGAAAAGATACAGGACTCCAGAATCCCACCAGTCATTCAAAAAATATAGAGCGGATGTCAACCGACTATGCAAGTTGTCTAAACGGGCATTCTTTTTTGAAAAATTCAATAACCCAATATCATCAAGTAAATTCTGGAAAGACCTACGCAATTTTGGGGCGGGAAAACAACGACCTGAAAAGCTAGAAAATACAGATGTTAATGAACTTAATCAGACCTTCGTGCAATCACATCCTATAGTACCCGAAGGGCTATCAAACTCGTACCTGAATTCTGTACCTTATAATAATTGTAAAAAATGTTTTAGTTTTTCTTGTGTAAGTCCGTTTGATGTTTTAGAGTCTATCTTAAAAATAAAATCAAATGCTACTGGCCTCGATAACATTGATCCAAAGTTCTTAAAAATTTTGCTTTCCAAAAGTTCTTAAATACTTAAACTCACATTTTTAATACTGCAATTACGACCTCGACGTTTCCAAGCAGGTGGAAAGTTGCTAAAATCTTGCCCAGGTCCCAAAGCAGGTAACGATATAGGCCGAGCAATTGATTTACACCCAAATCAGTAAATTTTTTACAGACAACAAACTACTGAATGATAAACAGCATGGTTTCCGTAAGTCGCGTAGCTGTACTACGGCAATTCTGAAAGTGGCTGAAGATATTCGAAGAGAGGTTGACAAAAGCCATGCTACCTTCCTAACCCTTCTGGACTGTAGCAAGGCATTTGATACTGTGGATCACGTAATTTTATGCACAAAACTAGAAATGCTTTACAATGTTTTCCACCACTGCTAAGAAATTAATGAAAACATACCTAACCGGCCGAAGTCAGGCAGTCGTAACCTCTTCGCAGACCTCGACATTCTTAGAAACTAATCGCTGGGGTTCCCCAAGGCTCAGTCCTTGAGCCATTATTATTTTCAATCTATGTAAATGACCTACCAAATGTATTGTCCAAATGTAATGTATGCTGACGATCTACAAATCTGTATGAGTCGTAGGATACTGACATCTACAAATAATATATGGAGTCAGTCCTGAGCTTGGGGAAGTCACGATTAGTTTCTAGTCAAGGTGTGCGATAGATCTGTTTTCATTAATTTCTTGGCAGTGGTGGAGAAAATTGTAAAGCATTTCTAGTTTTGTGCATAAAATTACGTGATCCACAGTATCAAATGCCTTGCTACAGTCCAGAAGGGTTAGGAAGGTAGCATGGCTTTTGTCAACCTCTCTTCGAATATCTTCAGCCACTTTCAGAATTGCCGTAGTACAGCTACGCGACTTACGGAAACCATGCTGTTTATCATTCAGTAGTTTGTTGTCTGTAAAAAATTTACTGATTTGGGTGTAAATCAATTGCTCGAATGATTTTGAGATGAAAGGTAGGATGGAAATTGGCCTATACTCGTTACCTGCTTTGGGAATGGGCAAGATTCTAGCAACTTTCCACCTGCTTGGAAACGTCGAGGTCGTAATTGTAGTGTTAAATATGTGAGTTAGGTATTTAAGAACTTTTGGAAGCAAAATTTTTAAGAACTTTGGATCAATGTTATCGAGGCCAGTAGCATTTGATTTTATTTTTAAGATAATAGAACACTCACTGGAGCGCCACGGTACATTCGCAACGAGTGTGTCCACAACGACCTGAGGATCCCATTGGTCGAAACAGAAATACAGCAACTAAAGCGCAAATATTCTGAAAAACTTCTAGCCCACCCTAATGAACTTGCACAATCTCTCACCCTGCAAGCAACGCATTCTCGCCTCCGAAGAAAAGATCTAGATTTCTAGATTAAGATTTGAAAAATTATTGTTAGTCTCATTAAGAGAAGATTCAATAAATACTAAAAAAGTTAAAAAAAAAAATTTTTGAGATGGACTCTGAAACATCAAACGGACTTACACAAGAAAAACTAAACGTTTATTACAATTATTATAAGGTACAGAATTCAGGTACGAGTTTGATAACACTTCGGGTACTATAGGATGTGATTGCACGAAGGTCTGATTAAGTTCATTAATGTCTGTATTTTCTAGCTTTTCAGGTCGTTGTTTTCCCACCCCAAAATTGCGTAGGTCTTTCCAGAATTTACTTGATGATATTGGGTAATTGAATTTTTCAAAAAAGAATGCCCGTTTAGACAACTTGCATAGTCGGTTGACATCCGCTCTATATTTTTTGAATGACTGGTGGGATTCTGGAGTCCTGTATCTTTTCCATCTTTTGTACGCCTCATCACGTAGCAGAATATGCTTTTTTATATTTTCGTTGATCCATGGTATCAACTGAGGTTTAAGCTTCTTGCGTTTGAGTGGCACGTATTTATTGTAAAGGTAGTCAAAGTTAAGATGAAATTGATTCAATTGCTCCTCTACATGGGGGAGCGAGTATATGATGTCCCAGTTACATATGTAGATTATAATCGTAGTCGAGAGAAATATAGTCACCCGGCTCAATAGCTAATTTGTAGGTAAGGAATATTAGGTCGTGCTTAGAGAACGCTGGGGCAGACACCTGGTCGTACAGCATAATTTTGTTTGATCATCCGTTTCGCTTGCAGAGCGAGCAGAACTCTGTTCAGGGCATGAGTGCATCTCTTCATCTAGCTCGGTGATCTTTTGCATGCTCTCGATGCAGATGACATCGTTGCTCTCCCCTCGCTTTACGTGGACAATGGCACGACGTGTGCAAACAGCAGAGAGACGCTTTTGCCTTTTCAAACGCATTGCTTCTTTGAAGATTTCATACTGTTCTTTTGAAAGCTGCGCATTAATGTAAATTGGAACAGCAGAATCGAGGCCTAGGAGTTCCAAGTTTAGTTGCTTCTTGGTCTCGCGCCTATGCCTTATGTGGCTAAATTTTATAATAATAATGGGATCCACAGTAGTACTCGTGTTTCTTGATGGTCTCATTCTGAAGATGTCATTGATTAGAGGCGGCGATGTAAGTCCCAGTGAGAAGCAAAGCGTGTGGAACAAGGCCTTGACGTTCTCACCTCGGGTAAACGGCACTCCATGTAAGCGAAGATCAGGTGCTACGTTTTCGTTCTTCTTAAACTCTGCCATGGATTTTAGTTGTACCACCTGGTCCTTCATGAAATGCGTTTCGGCGATCTCACCTTGAAGCTGCTGCACACGCTGGAACAGCAGCTGCATGTCTCTAGCCATCGAGTTAAGCCGCTCATTAAGGATGACCATTATGCGCTCTTCCATCCCACGCATATTGCCATTAATGAGCTCAGCCTGCTCCGTGATTCGCTGGTTGATGCCCTGGAGCAATTCGGTGACAGACCCGTAGAGGATTTACCAGCCTTAAGGTCAGTAGATGTTTTCTCCCGGACACGTTTCGATGGTGGCGATATTTTGTAGTATAGTGTAGACTACAGTTATTGTGGTGTAGCAACTGAGAAGTTGAGTGACAATTTTCCCTCCTTCCTTTGCTTTGCTTCTATTCACGTTTGTGTTTCTTGAGTGTATTGGGTTTGGTTTTATGGTTGATTCGGGCGCGCACACACACAAACACATAAACAAAGTCGGCTCTAACCGACTTCGAAATACCCGTTACTCATGGAAACAAATGTTTAATAGCCTTCCTGTATGCCTGAGGTGGGTCGGCCGAAAAGTATGCAACATTTTTTAACTCGGCTATTTATTATCCGATCTTGATGAAAATCAGGGCTCATAGATGTTGCGAATATAAATCTACGTTTTGAATTTGAGATCGATATCTCAAAAACTGTGGGAGTTATTCAACATTTTCTATTGTGGGGGCGTGGGTGGGCGTGGTAAAAATTTGAAATAAACTTGATCTGCGTGCAGACAATAGGAGTCTACATTTCAAAATTGGTTGCTCTAGCTCTTCTAGTCTCTGAGATCTAGGTGTTCATACAGACAGACGGACGGACGGACAGACGGACAGACGGACATGGCTATATCGACTCGGCTGTTGATGCTGATCAAGAATATATATACTTTATATGGTCGGAAATGATTCGTTCTGCCTGTTACATACATTTGCAAAAAGTTAAATCAGGTGTTTAGCCTGCTTCTTCAGAATTTATTGAAGATTTATGTTTGCGTGGCACTTATTGGGACTTTTCAACGGTCCAAGAGTTTTTTATATAGACCGTGTGCAAAAAGAACACTTAGATACGGAGCTCCCAAATGTACGTGCTGTGCCTTGAATTGTTCTTGGAAATTTTCGAGTACGAACGCTCTTGAAAAAAAAATTAGTCGCTTTTTTATAGGCAAGGGGGGTGAAGGCAACTTAACTTTGAGAGAATAGCGTTGGAGTCGCTCTCGCAGAGAGAGAGAGTGCATGCGCAGTTTGTTGTTGTGCGATGCGTACGAAAGGCAACTGCGTTTATTTATTAGTGTGATTTCGTCGCGTCTTTTAGCTTACGGAAGATAGCTGAGCTCGCTAAGCTGCCCGTCGCCTGTGTGTGTTTCACAGTTTAAAACAAAGTTTGGTGGGTGGTGGTTGGGGTTGGTTTGGTTGATTATGGTGAGTGGGAGGGGGGAGGGAGAGATGGACCACGTAGGTCGGGTCTGGTCGGTCGAGTCTCTCACACCCCACCCCACCCCAAATATTCTTTTTAAGTTTTGTATTTATAATGGTTTTTGCGACCTGTTTTTGATTTAGTCAAAGTTTTTGTTTGTGCTGGCTCAAAAGTCAGGATTGATTGTAATTTAATACAAATCAATACCATTTTTATACAGAGATAACTCACAACATTTCGGAATAGCAATTGGTTAGTCGGTACAGGCTGTTTCGGAACTAACCACAATTCACTCATCAGCAGACGTTGTTGCTTTTCACACTTCAAGCCCTAGTCAAACTCTCTTTTTAAACGGTCATTTGGCCGAATAAAGACTTGAGAATTAAACTTATACAAATTCCAGCCTGAGATTTTCTGTTTATGAAAAGTTCAGCCTGAAATTATGCTTTGGGTTTTTGAGGTATGTTATTCCAATTTGTTGCGATTTTTGAGAATTATTCGTTCTCGGATCAAGTACTGAAACTCTTGAATCAAAAATTATTTATACTTGGATCAAGAGCTGAAACTGTTGAATCAGGAATGTCGGGATCAAAAATTCACTCTTGAATCAAAATTTTTGCTCTTGGATCAAGAATTTTCACTCTTACGGTACTTTTGAGAACGAATGCTTTTGATTCAAGAGTGAAATTCTCTATTTTTTCTCTGAGTGTATATGTCGATGCTTCTACTAGAAATTTGCAAAGACCACTCCAATTTGATCCGTTTATAATTTCAATGAATCGTTGTGGGCTTAATTCTTCTTGCTGCCAATACACCTTTCCAATTTCCCGAAAAATTGGACAATAAAGGGAAACGTGTCTTCTTTAGCGTTTTAATTTCAGTATGTGCAGATGACCTCCGTGTCGTCATTTGGGCGGGAACGTATGTTCAGCATTTCACATGTACCTTTGAATACAAATGCTATTAGCCTAAGCCTGTTTTTATACCCGTTACTCGTAGAGTAAAAGGGTATACTAAAGTCGTGCAAATGTATGTTACAGGCAGAAGGAATCATTTCCGACCATATAAAGTATATATATTCCTGATCAGCATCAACAGCCGAGTCGATATAGCTATGTCCGTCTGTCCGTCTGTCTGTGTGAACACCTAGATCTCAGAGACTAGAAGAGCTAGAGCGACCAATTTTGAAATGTACACTCCTATTGTCTGCACGCAGATCAAGTTTATTTCAAATTTTTGCCACACCCACCCCCGCCCCCACAATAAAAAATGTTGAATAACTCCCACAATTTTAAAGATATCGATCTCAAATTTAAAACTTACATTTATATTCGCAACATCTATAAGCCATGATCAATATCGGATGATAAATATTCCATTAAAAAAATGTTGCATACTTTTTGGCTGTCTCACCTCAGGCACACAGGATGGGTATTAAACATTTCTTTCCATGAGTAACGGGTATATCGAAGTCGGTTAGAGCCGACTTTAACTTACGCTCTCGTTATACCCTTGCAGAGGGTATATTAAAACTGTCCAGATGTTTGTAACGCATAAAAGGAAGCATCTCCGCCCACATAAAGTATATATATTCTTGATCAGCATGACGAGCTGAGTTCATATAACCATATCCGTCTGTCCGTCCGTCTGTCCGTCCGACTGTCCGTTTGTTTCTCAGTTTTAAAGCTATCGTGACCAAACTTTTTATAAGTTTTCTATGCTTTCACATAATTCCACGATAGCTGCCATACAAAATATGGTTCTGATAAAAAGTTTTAGTAGGAAAAACTTTTTTGTTTTCAATGCTGTAGCTCCCAAACTTGTTACTGATCAATACTATATGGTATCACACAATTATGCCAAGTTTGATCCAAATCGGATGACTATAGCTGCCATAGGAACAATCGGTCGAAAAAGTAGTTTTAGTGAGCAAAACCTTTTGGTTTTCAATTGTAGTGTCTTTATAAACTGTAGTTAGGAATATTATAGGTTTCCACACAATTTTGGATAGTTTGGTCAAAACATATCGTATAGCTGACATATAGGTTAGGTTAGGTTGCAATGGTTGAAATGGGTGAGAATCCCATTTCATCACTTAGGCCAATGAAGGCCCGTTGTGTTACCATATAACCCTTTCTACGCTGCGATCGTAGAGGGAGGGTCTTTCCCGTTAAACCATTTAGAAAATATCACAAATTTGAGTAGAGAGGCTAGATCTATTTCAGAAGTGTCTGACAGATCGTTTAGAAAGGGACGACCCAAACCTGTGAGTCGCCTTCTGCTAAGAGCTGGGCAATGACAGAAGAGGTGTTGTACACTCTCCTCCTCGTCCACTGAATTGCAGCTTCTACAGAAGTCATTGTGTCTGATGCCGAGCCTAGCGGCGTGTCTACCTATTAGGCAATGTCCAGTAAGGGCCCCTACTAATAGGGAAATATGCAGTCTTTCTAGACGGAGTAACGCCCTAGATTTTTTAATACTAACAGTAGGCCATGTAAGCCTAGATACTTCACATGTGTGTATTGTTTGCCATCGATTCATGGTTATTCGATGAGTAGTTTCCTTTGTTTGTAGCTTAAAGGTCGCAAGAGGCACCCCTATGTTGCTCTTATCCGGTAAGAGCTGAGTGGTGGTGCCAAGTCTGGCGAGGTGGTCGGCCATCTCGTTGCCTTCAATGCTGCAGTGTCCAGGCACCCAAACGAGATTAATTTCGAAGTGCTGAGCCATCTCATTAAGAGATTTGCGGCACTCCGTAAGAGTTTTGGTATTGTTGATATAACCGTCAAGGGCTTTTAATGCAGCTTGACTATCTGAAAAAATGAATACTTTACTTCCTTGGATTGCGAGGGTTCCCAGAAGGTTGGTAGCCTCCTGGATGGCTACAACCTCTGCTTGGAAAACACTACAATGGTCAGGAAGCCGAAATGAAGTTTCGATCCCGAGCTCTGGACTGAAGACTCCTCCTCCTACCTGTCCACCCAGTTTGCAGCCATCAGTGTAGAAATTTATGGCATTCGGTTTGCAGTGAGGTATTGAGTTCCAGTCCAGTCGACTCGGTATGGTGACTATACATGGTGGTAAACGTTATTGTTGGGATGCAGTAGTCAAGCGTTGGCGGTACCGCCACTTGATGCAGAAGTATAGAGGAGTGGCCAGAGTTACTATCTTTCCAGGCACCGCTTTCTCTCAGCCTGAGAGCGGCGTTACTGGCGATTTCTCTACCCAGAAGATCTAGAGGCATAAGGTGTAACATTATGTTAAGTGCATCTGTTGGGGTTGTACGCAATGCACCAGTCATGCATAATGCAGCACTACGTTGAACTTTGGTTATGGTTCTGAGGACGGAAGGTTTCCCCAGAGCCGGCCACCATACGATGATTCCGTATAGTAGTATTGGACGTACAACGGCTGTGTACAGCCAGTGTACTATTTCAGGGGAAAATCCCCATTTACGACCAATCGCACGTTTGCACGAGAAAAGTGCAGCATTAGCTTTTTTGATACGTTCAGTTATACTTTCGTTCCAATATAATTTTTTGTCCAACACTACACCAAAATTTGCAGAATCGCTAAATTTTAGGTGTGTGTTGTTTAGTCGTGGGGGTGTTAAATTTGGTATCTTATACTTGCGGGTAAAGAGAACGAGTTCAGTTTTGGTTGGATTGACTCCAAGACCACTTTGTGTCGTCCAATTTGAAAGTGTTGAGAGTGCATCCTGCATTAGGTTGCAGAGAGTGTGGGGAAATTTGCCTTTTGTGATTATGGCAACGTCATCCGCATACGCAATCACCGTGTGTCCTCGCAATTCCATGAGTCGCAACAATTCGTTGACTGTTACCACCCAAAGGAATGGCGAAAGAACACCTCCTTGAGGAGTGCCTCTACTTACATATCTTCGTGCGCAGGCATCTCCTAGTTGCGAGTTAACCACTCTGCTTGTAAGCATGAGTCGGATGAACTCCACCAGGGGTGCCTCCACATTTAGATTTGTCAAGGCAGAGGTGATAGCGTTGGGAAGAACATTGTTAAAGGCACCCTCGATGTCGAGGAATGCCGTAAGCGCATATTCTTTTGCCTCGAGTGACTTCTCAACTTTCGAGACAAGAGAGTGGAGTGCTGTTTCTGTTGACCTTCCCTTGCTGTATGCGTGCTGCGCTGGGGACAGAGTGGATGGGTCTATTGTCTGCCTTAGATGGGCATCTAGTAGTCTCTCCAGTGTTTTGAGGAGAAAAGATGACAGGCTGATCGGCCTGAAGTCATTTGGTCTGACATGCGAGGCTTTTTCTGCCTTTGGTATGAAAACCACTTTTATATCTTTCCATAGTGTGGGTATATACTGTAAGCGAAGGCAGCAGACAAAGATGGTCTGAAGCCATGCAATTATTTGTGGTAGTGATTGTTGAAGCTGAGCGGGAAAGATTCTATCTGGCCCGGGTGATTTGTAGGGCTGAAAAGTGTTCACAGCCCACTTAATTCGATGTTCAGTTACTATATCACTTATGTGACTTAGCATGTCACCTCTAGGTGCCTCTATGGGCTCCAAAGATGTTGAACAGCCAGGAAAATGTGCTTCCAGAAGTAAATTGAGGGATTCAGAGCTGGAGTCAGCCCAAGTTCCATCAGGATATTGTAGGAGTCCCGGAGGGGTTGGTGAACTCGCTAAAATTTTTCGAAGTCTTGATGCTTCGGAGGTTGATTCAATACTGGTACAGAAATTTGCCCACGAGCGTCGTTTGGCTTTCCGCATTGCACTTTTATAGTCTCGTAACTTGGCTTTATACATCTCCCAGGATGAATCCAGGTTAGTGTTCTTAGCTGAGTTGAATGTCTTTCTACACTCTTTCCGTAGTATCTCTAGGTCTTTAGACCACCAGGGGGGCTTATGGTGAATTTTGTATTTAATATGTGGGCATGATTTGTCAAGTGCCTTTGGGCATGTCGTTGTAAATATGTGGACTATTTCATCTAGTTGTTCCGTATTCACAGGTGTGAATTGCGGAGCTGCATCTAGATTTTTCACTATAAGTCTCTTATACTGTTTCCAGTTCGTTTTTTTTAAGTTTTGTGTTTTTTTAGGTTTGGGGCATGATTCTATTAGCTTAAGCTCAATATATCTATGATCTGAGAAGGAGTGGTCTGATAGAACTCTCCATGAAATAATATTTTCTATTAGAAACTCTGAAATGAGGGTGATATCTAGTACCTCCCTCCGAGTTCTAGTGACGAAAGTTGGGTCATTACCTTTATTGCAGATAATAAGATTCGTACTTAAAAGATAATCGTAGAGTAACTCACCACGATCGTTAGTGTCTGTGCTGGACCATTCTGTATGGTGTGCATTAGCGTCTCCACCCAGTATTAGTCTGGTTCTGCTGCCTTGACTGTTGTGCACCAGGTCTTCAAATAGTCGGGATGGTACTGGCTCCGTTGTATCATGGCCAAATAGAAGGAAGTCAACCTGTAGGT
Source organism: Lordiphosa magnipectinata (assembly GCA_037044535.1). NCBI lineage: Eukaryota > Metazoa > Arthropoda > Insecta > Diptera > Drosophilidae > Lordiphosa > Lordiphosa magnipectinata. The sequence goes on along the minus strand of JBAMBO010000235.1, from coordinate 13,783 downwards.
TGTGCTCCCCATTTCAAGGTTGACTGTTGTGATGTCTCCATCACTGAATTGGGGAAGTAAAAATGCGTTAAGAGTTTGTTTTACTAATATACATGTACGCGGCTTACCCTTACCCCGAATGTGGTACAAGTTGTATTTTGGCGTCCTCAAGCCACAGATCCTGTCACCAGTGATCCAAGGCTCTTGGACTAAAACAATGTCTGCTTCACCTTTTGCTAGGCGAAGCAGAAGTGCAGCGGAAGATGCTTTACTGTGATGCAGATTTAACTGACATATAGCAATGGTTAAATTAGTCGCGCCAACTAATTTGTAGATAATCGCCGTAAAAAAAAGGGTCAAAGGCGACTCGCCCTATTTTTAAGAAAATACTTTTCTAGAAAATAAAAATTCTGTTCTAACTTTACTGGGACTTGAACTCGGGACCTCTCACATATGCTGAAACATATTACATGGACGAACGTCTTAGCCCACTCGACTATTAGCCTTAAGCAAGATGAAGCGTCAAAAGCATAGTTAAGAAAGTACGCAGTTGGTCGAGGCCTGGCATCAAGGCCCAGCAGGAGCATTTTTTTTTTTTTTTTGTTATTTTGGAAAAATTTTCTTAATTTTATGGCAAAATATCCCAAATTTGTAACAAACATTTTCTAAAATCAAAGGCGAAATAGCCTAAAAATTAGAAAAGGCAATAAAGCAAATTCACCCTAAAATTTAGAAAAAAAAATATTTTATTGTTAAAGTTTTTTTTATAAAATTAATTTTAAAGGCAACTTTTCTAAAATGCAGAAAAATTTTTCCTAAATTTGAAGGAGATTTCGATTCTAGGGCGATTTGATGAAATATAGAAAAATAATTTTCAGAGTGAGATTTTCGAACAATTCCTGACAAAATTAGTCGATGAGATCTCTACCACGTATTCGTATTATTCAACTGTTCACCTGCAAGTATTCTCCATGTTTCAAAGCACTGGGATTGATACAACAGCAGGGATTTGGCAACAACAGAAGCTAATCGGGCTTCAGACATTTTAAAAATCTTTTTTATGTCAGAGAAATGTAATCCTAGCGTTCGAAAGGGTAGAAAGACCAGTTTCTAAAACCAGAGCATAGTTCGGAGTATTGCGTGGTAGCCAAAGCTTCACCACTTCTTCATATTCAAGGAAACCTTCCAAACCGGACCGGGCAGTGGCTGCAAGCATTCTATATTTCACACTTGGTAGTACATTTGGTTTGCCCAGTAGCGTATTTCGGCTGAGACTGTTGAGAGCCTTGATAGCATCTCGAAGTTTCAGCTGAAAATGAGTTTTAAATGACATGTTAGACGTGACGGTGACTCACAAGTATGTGAAAGATTTAACTCGTTTGATTTCGGATGTGTTCAAGTACCAGATTTTTCTTCTTTGCAGATCCGGAATAAATTGTCTTTTATTGGAAGGGTTTTTCGTTTTATCCGTGTTGTCAGCAGCAGTAGGAGTATAGATCATTCCGCATCCGTGGTGAATCAACCAACAGGACAGGAGGAAAGGACATCTGCGTACATTAGAACTTTTAACCTAATGCCCGCTACCAAGATTCCAACCCTCATCGAGCTTTCGATATCATTGATAAATAAGGCGTACAAAAGAGGGCTTAAAATACACTCCTGTTTGACTTCAGTGTTGTTTTCCAAGCTGATTCAGTTCCGTCATAAAGCGCTTCTAAGGCTTCTTCTGTTGACTGCTTTGAAATTCACAAAACATAGGTATAATTTTTTCTTTGCGGACAGAAACGATGATGCTATGTTTGGAATATGCTATCCACTGTTGAGTAGTCTCGTCTTAGGTTTTACAAGACACATTTTCGATGCCAATTTTTATTTGGTTGACGTTTTTAAACTCAATTATGCCACGCAGTCTTTTTAACCGCCAAAAATTCAAATATAATAATAACAACAAACACATTTCCATGGCCAACTAATGAGTTTTTACCCCCAAATGTTATTACAATTCCCAACCGGTTTTCGAAAGTCCGTAATGAGATAGGCGTCTGATTGGTTCAGTTGTCACTCGCTTTCGGGTCGTGATAGCGGCAGGTTGCCTTGAGACACAGTTTATTCTTCTTAATCTTTTTATTGCCCATATTGTTAGTTGTGTACAATTTTGTCAAATGGGCTGTTTTACTTCAATCAATTGCTTTGAGACGCACAAAATCCACCAGAGTAATTGGAGGTACAGTTTTTTTTCTATTATTCTTTTTATTGACCAATTGTTATAAAAGCTTGCCAATATATTGTTGAATTCATTTCTTTTCATTATATTCTTCTTAGTTATCAGTTAAAGGCTTGTATCCAGCACTGCGGAAAATTCCTGCCAGGAATTTGCTAATTATTTCTTGTGTGTGTGGAACATAACTAAAGCAGGGTGACCATGCACCTAAAAGGTGTAAGGTCACTCTGATTAATCAGCTGTTAACACTGTTAATTATTTGAAATTAAATAAATGTAGAGAAAAAAAATTATATTTTCCGGGGAAGCATGCATCGCGAAGTAGGTGCTACTTAATGCTATACTAGAGGATGATAGGCCGATGGCTGAGCATGACACTTTGCCCGGATGGCGCAAAATCATTAATGCAGCATGTTATCTGCACAACTTTAAAATGCTGTAATCTCCAAAGAAGTATGACTTCTCGGTTGGTCGCCAGTCAAATACAATAAATACATTCACATTAATATTAAGGATTTTGTCAACTCAGAGTGCAGATCAGTACCTTGGCTTTGGTCGATGGGCGAACAGCTGGAGCATACCCGTTAATCGTTCAAAGAGTCATGAGACCCGCAAAAGTTGCTCGAGTGCGACTCCTAGGATCAAGATTCCCATATACGGATACCGCGGTTAAATACCTTGGCTTGTCTCTGGACCGCCGCTTGACCAGGAAAGTCTATGTGACTCGGGCAGCAGCTACGGTTGCAGCCTCGTAGTGGTATTTTGCTGCGATCCAAAATCCTTGATCAGCTTGCTTTCCTGGACCAAGGGATCCCGGTATGGGTTACGGAATGCTCCACTGCCCTCAATAAACTAGTCTTTTATGTGAGGTCCCTGGCATGTGTGCATACAACTAAATACCACGATTTGGACGCTTGCCATTATGAGCCCAATTCAAAATGTATGCATCCTGACTGACTGGTGGCCCACTCTCATAGACTTGCATCTGATCTGGCGACAAACAGGCTCAACCTACGACATCCCATCGACCTTTGTGTTTATGGAGGGCATCTCTCGCGCCGCCTCAGCAATCTGGCATAAGTGTCCCCTTGGCACCATCCCCTACCAATCTCTGCACTCTGCTGGTTCCCCAGCATAACAAAAACAAAGAAGCATTCCCCCCAAATTTTCAGTCATCACGTCCAAAATAATTGTAAACAATATATTCCTGAGCTGTGTATCAGCTGTTCTCTCGATCCACACGCGCTATCGATAGGCCAACTATCGATAAGAAACTGTGGGTTTCGTTCATGTTGCTGGATACTCAAGCAACGAAAAGGTAAACTAAAAATTCCTGGCACAGTTTTTTTTATATGAAGTTTGCCAGGAATTTTTAGTTTTCGCGGTGCTGGATACCCGGCTTAACTTCTAAACTTTTTTCCAGGCCTGATTTTCATTTTAAAATATTAAATAAATATATTTAAAATGAATGGGGGAAACACACTTAGCGGGGTTGTCACAGTTATTTTTGTTTCATATTTCTCGATGAGAGAAACACATGAAACTGTCATCATAAAATTTCGGTTCGGCTCTCAGAAGTAGCTGAGCATAAGGAGCAAGCCAAGTGTCTTTTTTGTTGTTGTTGCGCTATGTTTTTGTTTTTGCGTTAAAGAGGAATGGGGACAAAATAGCACACAAGCACACGACGCGCATACACAGCAAAAGTGTCTCCTGAAAACAAATGCACAAAGAGGGTGAAAAAAAATACAGTCATAACAGAGACTAAGATATCTAGACTGAATGATTGCGCAGTCGACACCGCTTCCGTCAGAAATTAGTCGGCTGTTCGCTCTCACTTACGCTCTCTGGATACATTTGAGAATATGTCCGTCTCGCTCTAACCACTGTTTTCCTACTGGCACTATATAGTATCTTTTTGGGCACTATCGTTCAGCACAAGGCGTATTTAACAAGGTGGCAGCAGCGTCGACGTCTCTTTGCCTTACGAAAAATGAGAGCTTACGAAAATGAGAGAGAGAGTTAAATACGCCTTGCGTAAGGCAACAGCAAAGAGGGCGACGTCGACGTCGCTGCCACCTTGTTAAATACGCCTTGGTTCAGCACAGGGGTGCCCAGAATGAGCTTACGAGCGCGTGAAAGCCAATAGAAATGCACAAAATACAACTCAAGCAAGAACAACTACAAGAAATAGAAAGAGAAAACCGATTTTTGTTTGTTTGTGTGAGTGTGTGTGTGGGCATTGCTGTCTCAAGCACACAAGTGCGAGCGCTCAGGCAACATTGTTGTTGGTTTTTAATTTGCCAGAGTCATATTAGAGCAGAGATGGGCATGCACACATATCGTCACACTTTTCACACGCATACAAGCACAATTTGCGTGCGCCGCATTCGTGTTCTATAAATAGCTTTCAATGCTTATAGCGTACGTGTGATTTTGTGCAGTCGGCCGCGGCAGAGGTCCTATGCACACGCTGCCTCGTGTGCATTGGAACGTCGCGACGCGCCCATCTCTGTAGAGAGAGAAGAGTCACATATGATGTTGTTGTTGCAGGTCTACAAGCGCCAACAACAAAACCTTCGTTCGTAAAGAGGAAGCACGCATATAAAATTGTTTTTGTTGTGTATATTGCCGCGTTTGTATATGGCCGCGTTTGTATATGGCCGCGTTTGTATTTAGATTTATTTTATTTTCTTCTTCCTAGTGCTACAAGGAGTTCCTTAAGTTAATGCACTAGTCACAACGACAATTTCTTTACAGAATAATACAAAAAAAAAAAAAAAACTGACTTAAAATTAATTTACATTAAACATATATATCCCTAATTTTAACATAAATAATTTTTGTTTTTTTTTGTTTTTATACCCTGTTCCCATTAAAAATGGGAAAAGGGGATCATTTTGTTTGTTTTTATATTGAAAAGTCTAATTATATATTACTATTATTTTTAAAATGTTCCATTAAACTATTAGTAAATTTGTGTGTGCTTGTAGTTGTTTTTAGAGAATGAGGTAGGTTGTTCCAGAGCTGAATAGCATAATAATAAAATTGTTTTTTACAGCTCTCCAGGTTGCATCTTAAGGATACCAAGTTGTTTGTTCGTCTTGACGACACAAAGTTAAGCAAATCAAATAAATATGCGGGTTCCTTAGTAAATATAATTTTGTGCAGTAGTTTTAATACTTTGCCGTGAATCCAATTGTTTAAGTTAGTATTAAGCAGGTTGTTTGTGTGGATAGTGACATGCTCAGTCCGTCCGAGATTATAAACATACCTAGAAATGTTATTAAATGCTACTTTTATTCTGTTCTGACTAGTCATATCACTGCTGGCAAATATTTCTATTCCATATGTCAGTGTTGGAATTAGGAAAGCTTTTGCGATTAGATATCTAAATTTAGTAGGCAGAAGTGTTTTTGTGTAATTTAGCTGCCTCAACAGACCATACATTTTTCCAGCGGTTTTGTTAATTTGATCATTCCATGTTAGAGTATTATTAAAAGTCAGTCCCAAGTTTTCGGCTCTTTCTACATATTCAATGGTCTGATTATCTATCTTAAGTTTTTGCAAGTTTTCTGTAACGATCTTTCGTTTATAGATAACAATACATTTTGATTTTCTCGGGTTTATAGACAGTCCATTCTTATTTGCCCATTCAGAAACACGTGACAAATCAGAATTACATATATCAATACAATCACAGATTTTACTTAACGGTCGACTAACATACATTTGGACGTCATCTGCATACATATGGACATCACTCGTTAATAAAGATTTGGGAAGGTCATTTGCATAAACGGCAAATAGTAGTGGTCCTAACACTGATCCCTGTGGGACTCCCCGCGTGATTGAAACCAGTTCTGATTCACATCCATTCGCTACTACAGCTTGTTTTCTGCCGCTTAGATATGATTTTATTAACTTCAGAGCAGTCTCAGAAAAATTATTTAAGTATCTAAGCTTAGTTAATAGTATATCGTGGTTTACCGTGTCAAAGGCCTTACTATAGTCAAGAAGGGTTAGAAAAGTCACATAACTGTCATCCAATTTTTGTCGTATATCCTCAACTACTTTTATTATTGCTGTTGTGCAGCTTCTATGTTTGCGAAAACCAGATTGCCTGTTATCGAGTAACTTATTTTCTTCAAGAAAGCTGTTAATTTGTTTGGCCATCAACTTCTCAAACACTTTTGAAAGAAATGGCAGTATGGATATTGGCCTGAACTCATTCGAAGTCTTTGGTATTGGGATAATTTTCGCTATTTTCCAGTTGTCTGGGAATGTAGACGTTGTGAGCGCTGTATTTATTATATGCGTTATATGCTGTAATATTTTGGGGAGCAGCATTGAAAGAAATTTTGGATCCAGTCTGTCCAGTCCGATTGCATTTGACTTAATATTAAGGAGAGACTCTAGGACATCACATTGATTCACACATACAAAGTTAAAGTAATTATCACAGTTAATTGGAGGTGTGTTCAGGTACAGATTGCATGGAGTTTCTGGTATATTTAATTGCACAAATTTCCTATTAAGGGTATTAACGTCAATACCGTCTGTGATAACAGGGTTGTGTTTTCCTATCCCAATATCCTTAATATTTTTCCATGTTTGACTAGTGGATATTGCACTATTTAGCTTATGTGTGTAGTATGTACGTTTTGTATTGCAGATCAGGTTGTTTACTCTGCGTCTGTAGTTTGAAAATTGAGTATATAGTTGTTCAGTCTTGTACCTCTTCCACTTTAAATATGCCTTATTTCGTTTTAGTATTTCATTTTGTATGCGCTTATTAAACCAGGGCTTATCCTTGGGTCTAATTATCTTACTTTTAAACGGTACGAACGTATTATATAAATAGTTAATATTCATGTTTAGACGATTTAGTTGTTCATCCACTGATGGAGTCAAGTAAATGCTGTTCCAGTCAGAAAGTTCAAGTGCATTGTTTAATCTTACATAGTCAATGTCTCTAAAGTTCCTGTAACTAATCACTTGGTCATTTTTTTCAATTAATACGTCATATGTTAGATATATTAAATCATGCTTTGAGAAATTCGGTACTGAGACTTGGTCATATAATAAAATTTTATCGGCATTGCTTACAAAAAATACATCCAGAAGGGTGTCATTTGTTTTAGTATAGTGAGTGGGAACGCTAGAATTTACTAGATGTAATCCTAAGGCTTGCATTTCGTTGTACAGTGGCTTCTCCTGGAGTATATCGCTGTTTAAGTCACCCGTTAGTATTACGTCTGTATAAGTCAATGTAAGAGTAGAAAGTTCATTAATAACTTCTGAAAAGTCAGTATTTCTGTGAGGTCGGTATAAGCAGCCAAGTAAAATGTTGTCATTGTTAATAATATTCAAAAGCTCAAGGAATAAATATTCACTTGAACTATTTGTTGGTTGCTTACTACACTTCATTTTTTTGTTTACATAGATTGCTACTCCTCCTGCATGGCCTAGTCGATCCGAACGAAAAACATTAAATCCATCACATACAATTAAAGCATCACAAAGGTCAGACACAAACCATGTTTCAGACACACAAACAATGTTAATTTTGGAGTTCGCAATAAGATACCTAAGCTCATCTATTTTCTTTGCCAAACTTTGTGCATTGATATGGCAAATATATGTATATGTATATATATATATATAATAATATATGTATATGGCCGCGTTTTTCGTATGCGCGCGGGCTAAGCTTTAGCGGAAAGCAAAAACAAATGCGTGGCTTGCGGAATAGGCTTGGGCACCCCTGGTTTAGCACCACCAAAATTGAGAGGCAGCGCAAATTTGTTCTCTAATACTCATTCTCCATGATACAGTTAAGCTTACCCCGGCTCGACCAAAGTTTATATACCCCTGCAGCTTGTATAATTGATGTAAATTAAGGTTTTAAATGATTTTCGTCGAACTTTCTTAACTAAGTTATTTTACAAACTCAGCCATAGATGGTGCCACTACTTTGATCATTTGCCTGCCAGTTTGCTATATTGCAGCTATACGATATATTGATATATTCATCCGATTTTGACCAAACTCCCTAAAATTGTGTGGAAACCGATAATATTCATAGCTGGAAAGTATAAAGACGCTACCATTGAAAACAAAAACGTTTTTCTCATTAGGACTACTTTTTCGACCAATCGTTCCAGTGGCAACAGTATGCTATAGTCATCCAATTTGGATCAAACTTGGCAGAATTGTGTGGTAGCATATAATACTGGCTAATAACAAGTTGGGGAGCAATAACATTGAAAACCAAAAGTTTTTCCTACTAAAACTTTTTTTCCGAGCTAACTTTTGCATGGCAGCTAAGATCTTTTATTTATTTATTTTATTTTAACAGGTTAAATCTAGTATACAATACTAAACTTAATAATAGTTTAACGAGCACTAGCTGCTAGGGCCTTCGACTCGCAAATTAGGGCTACAGTGCCATTATATGTTGATTTTAGCTTCTTTTATGAAATTGTATATTTTCAATATGTTTTGTGCTGAGGAGTTATCTAAACAATCGGAAGGGCGCTGGGGCCCAAAGCGGTGAACCCTAATGCTCTCTAGTTTACGGCAGGAATCCAGAATGTGAGTTGTGGTTAAAATTTCCCCACATAGTGGGCATGGGGGCCGTGTCGTACCGGTGAGTAGGTGTTGATGTGTACATTGTGTGTGTCCGATGCGCAGGCGGATGAAAATTCCGCACGCCCGTCTCCATAGGTTAGCTGGAAGAACGATTCTTGAGCAGCTTGGGTTTATTGCACTGTATCTGTGCATGAAGAGTCTCCATGCAGCCTGTTTCTTTTCATTGAGATGTAGCAGGATTCGATTCTTTATATCCTTAGCGTTGATTGGCGTAAAAAGAAAGGATACAGCGGACCTCATATCGGTGGCAGCCTTGTCAGCGGCTTCATTGCCTGGGATCCCTTGGTGGCTGGGGGCCCAGAGAATGGTGATTTTTTTGTGATGAGTTGAAGTGAGATTCCTTATTTTTTGGACGGTGGCATCGCTATGGTCCCGGCTTTGTAATGCTGATATTGTCGAGAGACTATCGGTGCATATTACATACTGTCCTTCGTTGCTGGCAGCATGTTGGCAGGCTTTTAGTAGAGCAAATGCTTCGGCGGAGAAAATTGAGTTATATTGAGGGAGGGATCCTCCAGCAATAATGGCGCTTACGCTGTCAACAACGGCGAAGGTGGTGTCATCAGCTGTTTTTGAACCGTCTGTGTAGAGCCAAGTTTTGGCTCCAAGCTTGTCTTTTTCGCTTAAAAAACGAGCTAGAAACTCTGAGCTGCATGTGTTTCTTTTGGCTGCGTTATATAAGTTGATGTTGATGTTAGGCTTCTTTCTGGACCAGTACGGAGGCGATTTGATGGGACGGTGTGAATTAGGCAGTGGCAAGCCGAGCTGTGTGCTGTAGCTGACGCATCGCCTGAGGGTGGAGAGATACTTGTGTTTCCGTTTTTGCTTAAAGATGGCTGAGAAGTCTTTTTTTAACAGGTGGTTGGAGGTAGTGTATAGTTTTGGAATGAGCTGCATGGTTCACTCTTCAATACGATCCGAGATGCTGGGTAGTCCTGATTCTCCCAGAATGCAGGCGACGGGGGAGGTGGGGAATGCGTTAATTGCGCGGCGAACAGCACCATGATATGGAGATTGAATTTTTTTGATGTGAGACCTTGCGCACCATCCGAAGATTGGAAGGCCATAATCGATTTTAGAGAGCATTAGGGCACGGGTTATGTTTATAAGAGTGTTTATGTGTATGCTAGTATATTTAGAAGATAGGAATTTTATAATGTTGAAACGGCTTTCAAGCTTGTTTCTAAGGTTAATGCAATGTTGTTTAAAGAGAAGCTTGGAGTCGAAGGTAATGCCTAGAATTTTTAAATGATCTACATTTTTTATACATTGGTTTTTAAAATCTATATCAGAGAAATTACATCGGTGTTTGCGGCAAATGTGTAGTAATTGACATTTTTCAATAGCGAGAGAGGCACCTGACAAGGCTCCCCAAGATTCTACGTCCTGTAGTATATCGGAAAATTTGTTCTTTACAGTGGTCAAATTTTTTATTTTAGTAAAAATGATAGCGTCATCGGCGTAGATTGATACCTGGATGTCCTTATGTCTTATCAAAATGCTGTTAAGTTCTTGGAAAGCTATTATGAAGAGAACTACGGAGAGTGGGGAGCCTTGTGGAATTCCGTTGAAGAGATTGTGGGTGTTTGAAGTGATGTTGTTGACTCGAACCCTGAAAGTGCGATTGGTCATAAAGGCCTTTATAAGGTTATAAAGCCTAGGACCAACGCCCCAGCGCTCGAGACGACAAAGCACTGCATGTAGCCCCACGCGATCGAAGGCTCTTTCGAAATCCGTCGCCAGAATGGAGACGTGATTTTTTGTCGAAAGAGCATTCGACACGAAGTGTTGAATACGCAACAAAGCGTCCATTGTGCTGTGTTTCTGCTTAAATGCTACCTGGTTATGCGAGATTAAATTATGGCGGGTAATAAACCACATCAGTCTTTGGGCTATCATTTTTTCGATAGTTTTACCTAAGCAGGATAGCAGAGATATCGGACGGAAGCTGTTAACTTCGTGGGGACTTTTGTTTGGTTTTGCTATTGGAATTACTACGGCTGATCTCCATGTGTGTGGGTAGGCGCCAAAATCTAGCATGGTATTAAATATCTCTAGAAGTTTCGTTTTTAGAGAGATTGGGGTATGCTTAAGCATGGGATATGATATTCTATCCGCGCCTGGACTTTTCCCTTTTGCATTTGCAAGTGCTGCTTCGATTTCTATTGATGTAAAATTGGCATCTAAACATCGTGCGGAAGCAGACAAGACGTTTGGTTGGTAGGTTAGTGTCTGATAGAGGTTTTTTTTGGTGTAAATATTCGGCAGAGAAATTGCTGTCGGCAGAGTACTTTGACCAGACTTTGCCAAACTCCTCTGCAATGCGGTGGGAGCAGGTCACCAGTCCTGAGGCAGTTTTTATGTACTTGAGAGGCGTGGGTGGAACACCCGCTAATCTTTTTATGTCGGTCCAAACTTTCTTAGTTGTAGATAGTGGAGAGTTTCGAGAAGTGAAGTTATTCAGACAATTTCGTTTGGCCGAAAGAACTGCTTTTTTGAATATGGCGTTGGCTTTCTTGTACTTGATAAGAGCAGAACTTGTCATAAGGGATCTATATGAGTGGAAAAGGAGCTGTTTTTCATCTCTAAGCTGCTGGAGGGAATGGTTCCACCAGGGGACTTTCGCTTTGTGTCGCACCCGTTTGGTTTGTGGAATACTGGAGTTAGCGGCAGCTCTTATGCCTTTTGTTAGTTGAGCTACTTGATGATTAAGGCATCCAGCAACCCAGTTTTCTCCAATTTTTTCGCATTTGTTTTCGAACAGTTCCCATTTTGCATGATCAGTCTTATACTTTGGAAGCGGTGGGGAATTATCAGGGCTAAATTGGGTGGAAAGTTGTATGTTTATTGGGAAGTGGTCACTACCATGGGGGTCACCCAGAATAGACCAGCTGCACCTATGAGCAATTTGTGGTGATATCATTGAGATATCCACATGGGTAAAGGTATTGTGGGTTGAGAGGTGAGTGGCAGAGCCGTCGTTAAGGATAACTAAGTTTTTCGAAGCTATTGCGCGTTCAATGTTTTTACCGCGAGCATTTGTTTTCGGCGAGCCCCACAGAGAGCTCCACGCATTAAAATCGCCTAATAGTATGAGTGGTTCATTGATTTGGCTCAAAATGCTTGTAATTTCGATGCTAGTAAATCCTTGGCTGGGCGGAATATATGTGTTTATGATGCTAATAGCACTATCAAGGTTAAGCTTTAGGAGGGAGCAAAGTATGTTTGAGTTTATAAAGGTGTGAGTGTGAGGAATGTGTCTTTTAATAAGCACACCGATACCTTGCTTGGCCGATGTGTTTTGTGGCAGGTTGTAGAAGTAGCCAGTATATGCCTTGGGGCATGTAAAATTTTTAAAGTTGTGTGACAAGTGTGTTTCTTGCAAACATAAAACATCTGGGGAGTGGTCTTTTATCAAAAGTGTAAGTTCGTTATAGTTATTAAATATACCATTTATGTTCCATTGTAATATTTTAATAGGCATTGTAAGTTTTAGGGGAGATGTTTTATGTTTACAATATAAAGATATATCAATGGAGAGAGACCTGACTACGAGTCAAGATCTTCCATTGATGTATCCGAATCTTCGGTTTTATTATCTATTGAGAGATTTGAGTCATTTGAATCGATTGTTTCGTTTAGTGAATTTGTGTTGTTTTGATTTTTTAGTAAGAGTTCTTGTGCCTCTAATCTAAGAGCACGAGATTTTTCGATTGATTTTTTGTAGTTTTCATAAGAGAGTGAGGTTTGTGAAGAGATGTTGGAGGCAGAGGGTACTGCCTGAGGCAATGGAGAGTCTGTAATGACAGGCTCTCGGAGAGGTTCTTGCTTATCGCAATTTGATGTATTTGCATTGTTGGATTTGGTTGCCGTGGAGGGCGGAGTTGGTTGATTAACTGCGACAGCAGCATAGGTGGTTGATGAGTTAACTGTTATGTTTGGTTGTTGTTGTTTTAGAATAATTCGTGCTTCTCGCATACTGCACGTTTTCGTTGTTTTTATTTTCAGAAGTTCTCTCTGTTGTTGGTATTTTGGGCACGATGAAGAGGAGGCGGGATGATCGCCGTTGCAGTTAGCACAGAATGTGCGTGTGCAGGGCTCCGGGAGGTGGGGAACCAAATTACATGCTACGCATGTAGCGGGGTTTTTACAGTGCTTTGCTGTGTGGCCTAATAGCTGGCATGTCTTGCACCTCATCGGGTTAGGGATGTATTCCCTTACCTTGACGGTGTGCCAGGAGATGTCCAGTTTGCTTGGTAAACTGTAAAGGTCGAAGGTGATCAAAATTACACCAGTTGGTTTTGCGTTGCCATCAATCATTCTGGAGAATTTGAAAACGGAATGCACATTTTGGGATTTAAGCTCTTCAATTATTTCTTCTTCGGGAATATTGACAAGGTAGGGAGCATATATGGTGCCCTTAACAAAGTTAAGGGTATCATGTAGTTTGCACTCGATGTCGCAGATGCCTGACAAATGGGTAACTTTGGTGAATTTTTCGGCGACTTCCTTAGATTTTACCAGCATCAACAGATTGCCATCACGAAGGGTGGAGATCGAGATTATGTTTTTGCTTATGATATTTAGAGCTCGATGTACTGCAAAGCACGAGAACTCGGAAATTGGCTTATCGGTGTTTTTGGAGGCAATGATTATGAACCTTGGGTTTTGCTGCGTGGGTTGAGGCAATTCAGGGAATTTTTCTGGAAATTTTTGATATCGTTTTTTCTTCGCTTTGGGGCTAACGCTGAGACTAGCAAAGCGGTTATCCCCTAAATTGGGTGGCCCTGGGGCCATGGTCAGAAAATTAATTTCTGTTACACTGAGGTTTGCCGAAGGCACACGTGCGCGTGTAAAAAAAAAGATCAAAACAGAATAAGCAAAAGCACTGACAACAGATAAGGCACAGACGTCCGCACTCGAAGAGAGATAG
>JBAMBO010000234.1:0-15452 GCA_037044535.1 Lordiphosa magnipectinata | reverse complement strand
ACCAGGGCTTAATCCCGAAACGAATTTCGGTTCCGGTACCGATACCGGTACGTACCGAAATGGATGTTTCGGTTAAAGGTTCTATTTCGGTTTTCAACTAATTTCGGTTTTCTGTTTCGATACGGTACCCGGATTTTTAATTCGGTATACCGGTACGTACCGGTATAAGTACTACTTATTATAAATATTGGAACAATTAAATTCTGAGATAATTCTAGATCATTTTATTCCAGTGTAATTCAACGAAGCTTAACTCAACACAACATGAATGGTTTCACACTCAAAGTAAAATTATACAGACTATTTCATATTTCGTATTTTTTACGTGGTTAACATGTAAGAATATTATATACTCATTTCATATTATTATTTTATATATTATAAGTTTTCAAAGCTAAGTTCGAATTTTATACGTCCACTATATGGCATTCTTGTGATTTGCTCGCAGTAGCATAATTGCATTCAATGTGATTGAGTTCATGCAACTTCTTAGCGGATTCCATTTAAATTTTATGCAAGAGAATAGGCGTTCCACGCTAACTTGCTTGGCTGGAACAGAAGGCACAGCTTTTGAAATCTCATACAATTCTGGGAACTTTGTGGAGGACTCTGAATACCATTTAAGAAAGTTTTCATGGTTTCTAACACGTTTAAGTGCGAGAAAAGTCTTAATGAAATCCAGTAGCTTATTTGTGGACACAATTGATGAGTTTTTATCACAAAGTTTCTTTTCTTGCAGTATCATATATGCCTCAACTTCGTCGGCACTTTCAGATGAAGTAGTATTAGAACTGCATTCATCATTCAGCAGTGATTGATTAGCAACCGACGATGTTTGTGCATAAATATTTAGTAAAAGATTGATACAAGTATTTTTTTGCTCAGTACTTAGCGTTACGTTATACCTAGGGTCAAAAAATATACCACATAAAAAAGCATTGTTTTCAAAAAGCGATTTCTCACGCTTTTCTATTTCCTGAAACAACGATTTCGCTAGAGAAGACGAATTTTTTGATATTTCCAATTTGCAGTTTATCTAAATGGAATAAAATCACCCAAAACGAGATTTTCGGCTTGAAGTTTAGTTGTGGCCACCTCCGCTGGTTATAATATGCGTACAATTTCGCGAACTGAGTCCCACACTTTTCGGTGCAGAAGAAAGTCCTTATCTGCAGCCGCAAAACTGGAGCAAATGTTGAAGATGTCTTCCGCCAGCAAATATTTTAGCATCCTGTAGGTTGAGCTCCAACGCTTGGGGCAATCAATGGGAGGTTTCTTAAGATGTTTGTCCGCCATAAGGTAGCTGATTGTTGGTGTGCGTAGCTTTTTAATCAAGGTTCTAGTGGATGATATAGCTTTGGAAGAATTGGGCTGATCTAACACCGCATTCACTGCCAGCTGTAGCGTATGCGCAGCACAGCGCACGCCTAGATGTTAAAAATATTGGAAAGTTTTTGAATTAGAAGGATACCAGGAGTTATTGTGGCTCTCTGCTTTGTACACACCTATGCATTTGAAATCTATGACTAGCTCGTCTAAGAAGTCATCGTTACGACACTTATTGTCGTCATTCTCTTCATCGTAGTCCGGGGCAGGGTCAAGGCTAAGGAGCTCCACCATTTTCACCATATTTCTGCCGTTTTCCGTGGTACAGGAATAAATTTGCTTTACATCGATGTCAAAACGGTGTAAAATTTGAAGAATGGTGTCCTTCAGATTTTCAGCAGTATGGGAAGTAGACATTTCTTCGGTGGCTAATGTGAGTAGCGAGATGTTCCCGTCAATAACAAATTGTATGTTTACTCCTGAAATGATAAAACCCAATATATTAAAGTTTTTTTTTGTAAGATGCGCAATCAAATATTGAACGAATAGTGCAAGCAAATATAGTGGCTAGAAGCGTATACTTACCGATAAACGACCGGTTGATGTGTGTTAGTCCGTCTACTTTTAGAGCGACCATTTTCCCATCAACTTGATTTTTGATATCTGTGATAAGCTGGGCTGATCTGCTAACCACTTCGTCACGAATTATTTGCGGGCTTATGGAATTCCCCAAACCCATGCCATTGATGATTGGATTGAGAATTTGTCGAAATCCAATGTCATTAATCATGGAAAATGGTCTGCCATCAACAGTGCACATCACAGCACATGCATCCAGAACGTCCAGTTTGCTTATTGAAACCCGAACACAGGGGTGCAACATATCGCAAATCTTTTTAGATGGGACTGACTTTTTTTCTTGGACTTGTTGACTTGGCTTGTCGTTGTTGTTCTCATCATTTTAAATCAGGTCGGCGTGACAGCGCTTGATGTGCTTTGTCAAATTAGTGCCATGACCACCCTACGAAAAAAAAGTGATTTCAACTGAAACCTTCACATACATGTGTATATACATATGTATGTATGTAAATATGAGAACTTACCTTAATTTGATGACCACATTGCATTCCATTTTTTTCAACTACACAGGTGCTCACATATGCTTCAATATCAAGCATAAAGTATTTCCGGTAGGGATTCGATTTTGGACGAGGCATTCTTTAATATTAATCTATAATATTAATTGATCAGCAATCTGACAAATTTGGAAATTTTCGCTACGACTAATTGTCGTTTTGGTGCTTCTTCTTTTCTTCTTCCTTTTCGCTGCTTATAAACCTATACATTTGTCTCTTTCTATCTAGTGAGTAAGCAATAGAAGAAAAATATAAAAAAAGCGCGAGCCTGGGCGCGAAGCTGGGCGCGTTTACACGTTTGCCTCTTTCGCAATATTTATCACACTGCAAGCGTGAGCGACGCCTAAGTTTTTTATTAGTGTATGGTAACATCGCGATCTAAGCAATGTTGCGATATAGGTGACGTATAAACGTTAAACACAATGCAAGAGAATTTTAGAAAACAAGAATAAGAGACAACTAACGTACTTATGTTTGTATGTATATGAGTGAAACTCTAAGAATTCTGCAAAGTGGCCAGATATTGCCATTGCACGTGTTGGAGTTGTCGCTTCTCGGCACGTGTACAACTGTGCTCCAAATAACTGGCTTAAGTATATACACATGTACGTATGCTCATATTTTAGTTCGCTGCCAATGTACAGACATACATACATATTATATATATAAAAAAACTCAATCAGAGTAAGTTAAGCGCCTTTTACAAGTTGCGAGATTTTCATACAAGTGTTGTTTTACAGAAGGTTGCTTAAATTTTACGCCTCCTAAAAAAAAAATAGAAGAAAATTTGGCATCGTGAAAGGAACGTGTTATAAATGCTTCTTTGCGTTGCAAACATCTGACAAAAACTTCGATGCACTCTGCAAAGGTAAAAACCGAAACTGTACCGGTACCAACGTTTTGGTTTCGTTCCGGTGCTATCGGTTCCAATAATAATGCTAAACGGTTTTCGGTTTTAAAAAAAAAATTAGTATCGGTTCCGGTTTCGGTTCCGGTACGTGATTTGAAACGGTTTATTTCGGCTAACGTTCCGGTTTCGGTTCCGGTATTAAGCCCTGATTATAACTACTATTTATTACCTATAACTATTTATTACTAAAAATTAAGAAATGAAAAGATGTTAAATATTATTCATTGTAATTGGGCTGATGGCAAATGCCAAGCCAAAGCGAACACTTACATTTGTAAAATCAAAGCATGTACCCAACCACTTAAATAAAATTATTACTACTACTAAGAGATTGAGAGAAGCTCGGCTTATGGCCCCCTTCTGAAAGCTGTATATAGCCAATTTTACATTTACAATTTATATAAAGATTACTACTACTCCTTCTACTATTTAATTAAAATAAATTTTTTATATGTTTGCAGTTTCCCCTTTAAATATAAGATTGTTAGGGGCACATCAACCACTATCTGCTGGTCGCCGGTACGACCTCTTGTGCCAAAGCGCGGGATCTAGACCGCCTGCAGTTATCACTTGGTGGCAAAACGGAGTTCGATTGGAAAAGACAACAGAAACTGTAAGTTTATAATTGCACTATTAAAAATTTATTACTTCCAAAGCCAGTAACGCATTTATGTGTGGCGGTCGGATAAGCAAAATCAGGAAGATGAATACACGGCCATAAGTCTTCCAAAGCACCAGATGCCTATTAATCAATCGTACTATTTCCTCTTAATATAATTTTGTCACAACAAAACATTAAATACATTTTGAATTCCAAAGTACATCGAAAGTCTCCGCATTTAAAGTGCATGATTTCCAACACACACCATTTTCAGAAAGTGTTCAAATACATTTCAACAGCGCAGTTCAAGACCGCTACCTGCTGTTAGGACTTAGTACGAGGCGCATAAAAATAGACTATACCCTTAAAACCCAAAAAATGGGCCACATCTGTTATCAATAAATTAGAAATCCAAGTAGCGCACAACCAAATGTCAGTGCGCTTGCTTGGGGGTAGAACCAAAAATGTATAAAAAGGGAGAAACAATGTCTTAATTAAACCATTCAGTTTCTATAACAGGAGCTAGTCACTCCCACCACGTATGCGTTTTATTCATTCGTCCTTCGTCCCTGAGAAGGAAAACGTGCTAAATTTTAAAGGCATTTGCTGAGGTCGAAAAAAAGGCTTTCCAAGTAAACTTCAGTGTAGTTGCCTACAAGAAAAAAGTCAGAAGGAAGGATCCTTTTGTAAATCCTGCCGAGCGTTACGGATTGGGCCTACGTTAGGAGGAAACCGGTGAGAAATTCACCAGCAACACTTTCCTGCCAAGCGTTAGGGATTGGCCCTGCGTAAGGAAGAAAAACGGAGAGAAGTTCCCCAGCAACACTGTCCTGCTGAGCGTTAGGGATTGGCCCTGCGTAAGGAGGAAAAACGGTGAGAAGCTCACCTGCAACACTGTCCGACTGAGCGTTTGGGATTGGCTCTGCGTAAGAAGGAAAAACGGCGAGAGGTTCACTAGTAACACTGTCCTGCCATGCGTTTGGGATTGGCCCTACGTTAGGAGGAAAACGGTGAGAAGTTCACCTGTAACAGTGTCCTGCCGAGCGTTTGGGATTGGCTCTGCGTAAGGAGGAAAATCGACGAGAGGTTCACCAGCAACCCTGTCCTGCCATACGTTAGGGATTGGCCGTTCGTTAGAAGGACACCGATGAAACATTCACCTAAGAAACCAACCTGAAAAGCGTTGGTGGTTGTGCCCTGCGTAAGGAGGATAACGGCGAGAAATTCGTCAAAAACACTGGCTTGCCCCACGTTGGGGATTGCCCTGAGTAAAGAGGTGATCAGAAAAACACCCGGGCAAAGGCTGTACGGCGAAAACCGTGGCAGAATGGAAAGCCAACGGAGCCCATAGGCAATGCACCCGCTCGACAACGAAGTGCAACTTAAGCAAGGGGACGAGAAGGAGTAGCTTTTGGTCTAATCCCATGTACCAACCAAAAAAGGAGAGAAGAATACTAAGAACTTAACAATTTTTGAAAAAGACAGAAATTTTTTAAAATTTATCACTGTAAAAAAAATTTTAAAAAACAAAAAGAAAGATTACAGAAAAGTTCTGTCTTAAAAAAATTTTTTTATTTTAAACAAGATATGTTTTGTTTAGAAACTTAAATTGAAAATTAAAAAACAAAAAAAAATTTAAAAAAAAACAATCAATAATTACACTAGGCAACAAGGTCCAGTATATTGAAGGGTTGGCGGGTGATTGTAGGTGATTTTCGTGTGGTGAACACGTATCTGTTTTCAGAAATGGTCCATCACGTCGAGATTTTTACGTAATTTGAGCCTATTTTGAACCTATTCAGACGCGTTTTGTGGGGAACCTATACTTTTGTTTTGACTTTTTTGATAACATCGTAAATTACTATTTCTTAATCTTAAAATTAACTATCCCAAAGAATTGTTCGATTTTTTTAAGCGAAGATTTACCATTTTGAAAACAGTCTCGATAATAATAAAAAAATAAAACTGTCTACTGCACAAAAGTATGCCTTACAGAAACAGTACAACCGGCTAGTATTTTGTACAAAATTTCTAGGAAAATTTTCAACAAAACCCATTGCATACATTGGGGCATTACTAAAAATGGTATATCTTCATTTGATAAAATCGTAGAATGGTTTGGGACAGTTTATTTCAAAGTAGTTCATTTTGATAATATCAAAGAAAGTCAAAGCAGAAGTTAAGTTTCTCAACAAGACGCGTATAAAAAGTGTAAAATAAGGCATTTTTTGTATCTTTAAGCTCAAACTACTAAAAATCTCGACGTGATGGATCATTTCTGAAAACAGATTCGTGTTCAGCACACGAAAATCATCCAGAATCACCACCGACCCTTCAATATACTGAAAAATTACTGAAAAAAAACTCCATATCTCTCACAATTTTGCTAATAGATGGTTCGTACCTTTTACGCGTATTTAGTAATCAGTATTATTTATCGATCTAATTATCTAGTAAATGATTTATCTAAAGAAATGCTGCAAATCGGATAAACGATAATCGAGTTATCTGGAAGACAAAGAATTATGATGGGTAGCACCTTTCGCAATGGCGATGGGCAGCACTGCACACACTTTATGGCTTCTTTGCCACTTTGTGTGGCGTCTACCTTAAATGGATATACAAACTTTGGGGGTACATAGTATTGTATAGTCGGGCTTGACCGACTCTCCTAAATGTCTTAAAATTACAAGCAGGCCTATCAAAAACAGTGAATTTAAAATTATGAGGAGCATGTTAAGCCACACGAAAATATATTCAGTCGACGAAGTTAACCCCATATTAACTTAGGAAATAAAAGCCATAGGAACAACATTACTTGGTACAGGGTATTTTGCTGTTCGGGCACTCGACTTCAGCACTCTTGATTATTTGTCAAAATTATAATTTGGACCACATCGTTGGTCAGGTCGGGTCGGTCGTGTCTCTCACACCAACCCCAATCTACATCTGACGAATATAGCTGCCGCAAAACAAACTGGCAAGCAAATGGTGTGGCAGTCCTGGCCATACTAATCATCGAAATCACGCGATAGCGTGGTTGTTCATCTCTAGCCCTAACGCGGAGTTTCTGGCTTAGTTTCAGCCGTGGAAAGTAGCCGCATCGCGGTACAATCAACCAATAATTGTTAGCATTTAAGTAGTATTCAATAGCGTTAGTTATACTTATTAAACCAAGTAGCTAAAATGGTTTAGCTACTAGGTTTAATGTGTAACTAACTTTATTGAATATCACATAAGCTAACAATTATCGTCAAGTCGAACGGAGCGATGGAGGCGCGTGCCGCGCGTGTTCGAAACCAAGCCAGAAACTGAGCGCCAGGGATGGCGCGTGTTGTCGTTCTGCTATCGCGTCAGGGATGGTGCTCGGTAAATTGTGTGACCAGAGGTGGCCAGGGCTGCCACAGTACTCCCCCTCCAGAGACCATATGGGAACGAATGATCTTCAAAATTAAGTATAGCTGGGATGAATGTATGTCCGGGGTGAGCATCTACAGGATTTGCACAAGTCCCAATGTGGAGGAAAGCTTGCGTATAGTTTTCGCTGTGATGTTTGTGTCGTAGCTGGGTCGATGAAAACCTCGCGTTGAGGCCGTTGCTTCGAGTGGTGGTCGATAAGCAAGTTCGCCCAAGCAGGGTTGAGGTTGCCTTGCGTTGAGGTCGTTGCTTCGATTGAAGTTGCAGTCAATAGTACTGGGTATTGTACCCCGAGTAGAGACTTTCGACTGCCACACGTTGTGGACTTTCGTTTGCCACGCGTTGTGGACTTTCGCTTGGCACTCGTTGTGGACTTTCGTGATGCCTCTCGTTAAGGACTTTCGTGGTGAGATCGAGAACTTGTAGGTAGACTCAGGCTGGCTTCAATTGTCAAACAAAGAGCGTCTCGAGTCATAGCATGTTGCTAGTGGTCGGTCAGGTATGCGGATCGCTGTGCATGAACATCGGCGACGACGAAAGATGCGATGAAGATCTAAATTCAGCTGCGCGACGTACTTCCATAAGTATGATCGATCGTCTGGCAGGCTGCGTACAATGTAAGATCTAAAAAATTGGTCGGATACTTGACCAACGTGAGATCGGTTACATGTAGTTGATGAGTCGGTAGGGCGCACAGAAATAGCAAGCGTGAGCAGCGGTGTAGGGCACGCTGGGTCGATGGTCGTTTTCGAGGTCAGCGGTTGGTGGACAGCCTGACGTGGAATGCATTGGCTGTAGCAGGATTTGGACAGGTGGACGTGCAGGACCTGGGCGACAGACAGGAGGTCGGTGGACAATATGCGTGGGCAGAGGTCGATGTCATGCAAGCGAAATGAGCGCTATATCATATGTATACATATAACCACATGCGTTGGTGTCTGTGTGTGTATACGTGTGAATGTGTGTATACGTTGCCGGCGTCGTTTTCAAACCAGGAGCTCTCCCCACTGTGGACGATCCGTTTCATCTTCGGGGCGCCAGCGGAGTCGTCAGGCATCCAGTTGTCGAGGCATGAATCCTGGTAAGTGATTTGCAAATCGAAATGGTGCCTGCTGATCGTGTGTGTGTGAGTACGCGCCAAAATTCGTTCGATAGTATGCTATAGACGCCGTGAGCATGTGTGTGTGTTTGTACGGGCTACGTCCCAGAGCAGGCTGCTTGCCTGTGAGTGTGTGTGACCGACACAATGCCCAAAAAACATCGAGATGGCTCCGTTGCCGCTGGTGAGGATCTGGCTGCCTGCTGTTGAGGATTAGGGTGTGTTGCTGTTGTTGAGTTTCTAGCTTTAGTTAGCTTGATGCTGTTTGAATGGGCTGATCGACAGCTGCATGTCGAAATGAATCCCACAATGGCTTCACTGTATGGGTGTGAGTGTGTAAATCTGCGGTCGAAATGTTCTAGGCATCAGATAATTGTTGCAGAAGTTCGCGTATTCGTTGCTTTCAATGAACGGGGCGATGCAGGCGCGTGCCGCGCGTGTCCGAAACCAAGCCAGAAACTGAGCGCCAGGGATGGCGCGTGTTGTCGTTCTGCTATCGCGTCAAGGATGGTGCTCGGTAAATTGTGGGACCAGAGGTGGCCAGGGCTGCCACAATGGTTAATTTAGTGGCGCCATCTATTGGAGAGTTTGGGAAATAGCTTAGCTAAGAATGATTGTATAAAATCATTTACAACCTTTGTTTATATAAATTATACAATCTACAAGAGTATATAAACTTAGCCTTCCTCTAATTTTTATACTCTGTACCGAAGGTACACACAGTATATTAAGTTTGTGCAAAGTATGTAACAGGGAGAATGAATCATTTACGACCATATAAAGTATATATATTCTTTCGTCTGTCCTATGAACAAACAGATCTCAGAGATGGTAAGAGATGGAGGTTTGACATGTATGGAACAAATATTTCTCATACTTGCAGTCAGATTGGACTATTTGGAAAAAACGTCATATCTCCCAATAGTTGGTTTGTACCTTTTAAAGATATTTAGTAATGAAGCTTATTTATCGATCTACTGTAGGAGTTATAAAGATCGGATGAGCGATAGTCGAGTTATATGAAAAACAAACAACTATGATGGGTAGCACTGTCCGCAACGGCGATGGGCAGCACATCACACGCTACTAGTATAGTTTCTAACATAAATTGATCAGATATAAACAAACTTAGGGGGGTACAGATATACTCTGGTATATTCTGTACCATAGGTAAAATGTAAAATTGGCTTAACAGATACAAAGGGCCAGGCCGAGCTTTGACAATTTTGCTTTTTCAGGGCTAGTTTCTTCACAGATGGCGCCATTAGCTGGTGAAGATGACCAGATGTGTAAAAGCTATTTTCTAAAGAAAGCAAAAAAAACTTTTTATTGGATGGTCCGAGGCGGGATAGAACCCACGGTATCGAATTCTGTATTTACTAGTATTTACAGTCTGCTGTACTGCTGCAAGTCAGCTGTTGATCCTCTGCTTTTGGTCTGCTGTTAGTTCTCTGTTGTTAGTCTGCTGCCCAAACTCCGCTGTACATCTGCCGCATGCAGCTTTATCCCTTTTTACATTCGGCCATTCCTGATTATTCATCTGTCCCAGATGACCATGCCTCGTCGTTATCCACTGCATATCTCCATAATTTCATATTATCGCAACTTGTGGAAGTATTCACAGGACCCTCTACGTCGGCTGCCTTTCGTACATCATAACGTCCATTCCTCTTAATTTTTGTGATCTCGTATGGCCCCAAATATTCGCTGGCCATCTTTTTTCCAGCAATAAATTGAGTTCTTCGAATCGCCACCAAGTCTCCAACTGTATAATCTATTTCGTCCATCCTCTTCTTATCGTACTGCTTCTTATAAGACTCCTGAGCTCGTTGTATTTCATCTTTTGCTGCTTGCCTCATCGAATTTCTTTCTTCGTCAAAGTTCTCCAACATCTCTTCTTCAAGCATCTGATTTATGCGATCACTGAGTTTGTTTATAATTCTCACTCCAAACATTAACTCGAACGGCGACCTTTTTGTTGAAACATGCACATGTGAGTTAACTGCTTTCTGCACGTCTGCAACTACCTTAAACCATTTGGATGGATCTTCAGCTGACAATTTCGATATGATTGATAAAATTGTACGACTGACCCTCTTCACCTGATCGTTGCCTCTTGGTACGCCAGTGGTGCTCCACACATGTTCTATCCCGTTTTCTTTTGTGTATTCTGCAAACAAGTTGGCCGTAAACGCGGATCCTCTATCCGAAACTATCCGCACCGGATTTCCAAAAATTTCCGACCAGATTCCGATTTTCCTCAACGTCTCCTCGCAGCTTGTTGTTTTAGTAGGAAAAAGCCACACGAATTTCGAAAAACCGTGAACCACTGCAAATACATATTTGTAATCGTCGACGTTGCGTCCATAGGACCTAAATGGTCAACATGCAGCGTATGCAGCGGCTTATCTCCTTTGTCCACATAATTTAGGAATCCCTCCTTTTTTCCCAACTTCTTGTTGTATATGATGCATTTAACACAATTTTTGACAACTTTTTCGACTTTCTGCTCCAAATGAGGAATCCAATAGTTTTGCCGAACCGCATGCATCGTTTTTTGAACTGCAAAGTGACCTGCATTGTGAGCGTCAACAACTATTTCCTTTTCCAATTGCTTAGGGACCACCAAAAGGTCATTGCCATCCACTTCCTTGTAGACTAGTCCACCTTTCATCTTATATGCGTCAAACTGACGATTTTCCAGCACCTCTGCGATAGCTCTTACCATTTCATCTTTGTTTTTCGACTTCTATCTCTTCTGCTATGGCAAGACGGCTTGGTGCCTGCCGAAATGGGGTTATCTCGCCATCTGGAACTACTTTCAGCATGATTGGAACTACTGCTTCAGCACATTTGTAGTTATCGATCAGTGATTGAACCTCTTTCGCAAACTGTGGG
Source organism: Lordiphosa magnipectinata (assembly GCA_037044535.1). NCBI lineage: Eukaryota > Metazoa > Arthropoda > Insecta > Diptera > Drosophilidae > Lordiphosa > Lordiphosa magnipectinata. Next base: position 4,065 of record JBAMBO010000234.1, on the reverse strand, counting down.
GAAACATCCATATCAGCATTTGAGTTTATGACATTGTAAATACTTATCTGGTTAAAGTCCTCACAAGTTTCCTCCAGCAGGGAGGAAAACTTGTATCCTTCAGCCGACGACGTAAAGTTGAATTCGGCTAAAAAGTCATAGCCCAGCAGTGCGTCAAATGCAATGTCTTTTATCAGCAACAACAATGATTTTATAAGTCGTTTTCTCCTCATCAACTTCAATTTCTGCTTCAAAACAGCTAAGAGGGCGAGTGACCTTGTTGCCCAATCCACGTAGTGTTGAAATACATCTTTCCAGCTTGATATTTGACATTTTATTGAAGATGCATCTCTTTAGTATTGTGACGTCTGCTCCCGTATCCACCAGACACTCTACTTCCACGCCATTCAACTTCACTGTCTTCATGCGGTTAGTGCTACGGATCACGTTGACTTCTGACGACGATCCAGGGCAATTTTTCGACATGTGTCCCTCTTTGTTTCAACGGAAACATTTTGTATCAGCAACGCAATCCCTTCGTAAATGCTCTGCAGATCCACAATTGAAGCAGTGCATTTTCCTGTTTCCGGCATCCTGCACTTTTTTCTGACTCGGCTGAGCCATCATCTTGTTGTTCTCAGCAACCCGTTCAAAATTATCATACTGCTCATGCAACTCCCTGTACGATTTGCAGCTATACAGTGAGTATTTAAAATCGCTTTTCAGCTGTAGCCCATCTACAATGTATCGTCGTATAACTGACTGCGCATCCACGTTACCAACTGAAGCCAACTTTTTCATCTGCAATAGGTACTCATGAAACGATTCTTGCTTTCGCTTCTTACGTGCATCCGCACTACACCTGCTTACACGGCTGAACTCATCCTGCAACAGCGCCTTTAGCTCTGAACATTCACGGACACAGGTAGATTCCAAGAACAACTTTGCCGTGTTGGTCATCTTCACACGGGCTTGAACATACTTCTGCTTAATATCTAGTCCGTATGCATCAACGTTCAATTCAAAATTTTCGAACCAATGCTTTACTGGAATGGTCTCTCCATCAAATTCTGGAATAATTTTCTCAAAGTTTTCGGCCGCGATCATGCAATTGTTTTTGCTCTGCTTATCAACTTCAATTTTTAGAGTCAGCAGCTGAACTAGTTCCTTCAGCGCTTTTGTGTTTTCAACTATCGAACCACTATCGATAACTGCGCCAGCCTGCGATGTTGAAGTCGACGCATTTTCTTCTTTCTTCTTTGCTATTGTTCCGCTTTTTGCCTGTACTTCTTCGAGTTTCAGCATGTCTTCGTTGTCCCTCTCGATTACCATCTTTCTGTTGTATGCTTGTGTCGCTGCTCTCGTTCTATAAAGCCGTCTCCCTTCCACTTTAGGTTTTGTTGTTTTCCACGTATTCACTTTTGCATTTACCGTTGACTTTGCTTTTGATTTTTTATGTACATATGTATTTCACCACGACGGCTTTTGTTGCATCATCTCGGTGTATTCCACCTAGATTTAGCAAGTTCTGCTTACACTTTGTCTGCGTTGAGCCTCGTCAATTTAAGAGTCACTTTTCTGCTTGATTTTTATACAGCGTTGCACTTATTTCTGCCAATTGCGTTTCCCAATATGTGTTTTTTCCGGACCGAGACGAGCACCCAAATGTGAGCGGATTGGACTAATCTGCTCTGTTTATTTACGGTTCTTATGGAAAATGTATAATTAGGTTTACAGTTAATAGTAATAAGTGATTAAAATAGTTCAGCTTTAGATTTAACACACGGCGTTTTAATTGTTTTATGTTCGGCTGCGGCTTCTCGACTCTTCTGCTCGACTGCTGTTTCCCTTCTTCTCGACTGCTTCTCTGCTGTGTTTCGGCTGTTTATCTGCTGTGTCTGCTGTTTATCTGCTGTGTCTACTGTACTGCTGCAAGTCAGCTGTTGATCCTCTGCTTTTGGTCTGCTGTTAGTTCTCTGTTGTTAGTCTGCTGTTAGCCTGCTGTTTCTGCTGCCCAAACTCCGCTGTACATCTGCTGCATGCACCTTTATCCCTTTTTACATAAAGTATATATATTCTTGATCAGCATCAACAGCCGAGTCGATATAAACATGTCCGTCTGTCTGTCTGTCTGTATGAACACCTAGATCTCAGAGAATAGAAGAGCTAGAGCAAACAAATTTGAAATGTAGACTCCTATTGTCTGCACGCAGATCAAGTTTATTTCAAATTTTTACCACGACCACCCCCGCCCCCACAATAAAAAATGGTGAATAACTCCCACAATTTTTTAAACTTACATTTATATTCGCAACATCTATAAGCCCTGAAATTTTCATCAAGATTGGATGATAAATAGCCGAGTTAAAAAATGTTGCATACTTTTCGGCTGTCCCACCTCAGACACACAGGAAGGCTATTAAACGTTTCATTCCATGAGTAACGGGTATTTCGAAGTCGGTTAGAGCCGACCTTAACTTACGCTCTCGTTTCATTATAGTTCGGTAAATTTTTCTCAAACTGCAATTTTTCATCGAACTATAATTTTTTGGCTTTTCTTCTTGGTCACTCTGTAGTTTTCCGTAAATTTTTTCCATGTTGTGCGTGCGTAGGTTTCGGTGAAGTCAGTTGTTGAAAAAAATTTGACTGTATCCCACTTCTGAGATTGTAGGCCGTGTCTCTAGTTTGCACCTCTTTATTTGGGATGCTGTCGATTTGCGAGAAAGCGTAGAACTGACTCCGTTTTCCTTTGAACTGTTTGAATCAGTACGCAAAAAAAATTCGAAAGGCTCAGGAACTCCAGCTAAAGAGAAACAACCCGAGCAGACAAAACAGAGTTTTTGAGGTGGAAGAAAAAGTTTTGGTAAAAACTAAAAAAAAGTTAAGTAACAAGCTAACTTCTCTCTGTGTGGAGGACAAAGTTCAAGCGGACCTCGGGAGGACGGTCCTGATCAAGGGGAGGGTGGTCCACACGGACAACCTTCGCTAAAAAGAAAATTCCCATTTCCCTAACAGTGCTTTTTCCTAAAAACGGGAATTTTTTTATTTTTTATTCCGTAGGATTTTATTCACTTTATATAAGAGTCGGGATTTACCTTCTTTTTCTTTTTTTTCCTAATGTGTCCCTATAAGTAATCTTTTAAATTCAGTTTAAAGAAGAGATTTTAAAAGATATTTAAACTGAGTGGCGTTGATTAAACTATGTGGCAGTTGATTCCGATTGCGAGCAGCGAAAATAAAAAATTGTTTTTCGACGAAGGCTCGTTTGTTTATATAATCTTATGAAGAAGTGTGAGTGCTCTAAGTTGTATCCAAGATTGTAATGGAAGGTAAAATGCGCTAGTTGCAACGTCTGATATCTGATAATGAATATACTATTAAATGCCACTTGCATTTTTTGTTAACTTCTGACGTCATAAATAGCAATGACCTTGATGCCCTAAAATAGTCCGGACATTAAATATGTCTTAGCAATTAATAGTCTGAGCTTAGTTGGCATAAAGACTTTAGTTAGATACAGTTGCATGAGAAGTCCATACAATTTTGCTACAGATGCGGTGATATGATCACTCCAAGTTAATGTTTGATTAACCCTAAATCCTAGGTTGCAAACAAACTTTACATAAATGGTTACATGCAATACATACGATCCACATATGTGGACAATACGGTAAGTTATGTAAAGAATTATTTCAAATGCCAAAGACAAATTTTTGTTGGAAGGCGTTACAGCTAGAGATGAAAGAAATACATAGACATATTTATATCTACAATTAACAGAACTCAGGCACACCACTTTCACATCTTAAGGAAGACACTAAACAAATATGACTTAACAACCTTAGAAAGAGACCAGAAACTGGCGCAATATGAAAATATCACTACTGAACGACTACAACATTACACTGAACAGAGACCGGTTTGTCAACTGAACCGACGTTTATTTTCCAGAGGAGACGCAGTGGTTATTGTCGTTTGGACATGTCTTACCCAAAAATATTATATCCGATCTTTAACAAGGAATACAAACGATACAAGATAATAAACCGAAGGATACAATTAGCAGCGAATTAGCGGCACGACTAA